>CAEMYA010000029.1:4507180-4527853 GCA_903131615.1 Diplodus sargus
GTGTCAAAATGGATCCCTGCTCCCGATAACGGGTAAAAAAAAAAAAGGCGGAAAGCAACACATTTCTCTGTTTGTAGGAACTGATAGATACACTTTGAAATTCAATTCAGGCGTGTAGGAGGAGATGAGCCCAATTCAGCGAGTGTGAGCCTTGATGCCACTGCTGATTTCATTTCTTGCTTGTTATCTGCAGTGAATCGCCTGACGTGCCTGCCAAGAGAAGAAGTGCACTGATTATTGGTTAAATCACTCCTTTGCTTGCCTGTATTTGACTACAGTGCATTAATTATCCTTTCTGTACCGTGTAATTGGCCCTTCTTTGTCGTCCCCATCGGACGTCTAATGACGTCTTGATATTTTCCTTGGCTGTGCAGATACCCTGCCACTAGGAGGTGCTGAAAAGAGCGGGACCCCCGTGTGTTGATTTATTTATCTGTGTCTGGATTAAAGCCTGTATACCTGATAAAGGGGATGTCAGAGGAGCTTTGACAGCCACAGAGGCGGCAGAGTGTGTGCGATTTGGTCGCTGCGCCGGCAGAAACAAGGAGTGTCGATGGCATCTTTGAAGTCTTGACAGACGAGAGCCTCTGAGCATCCCCTTAATCTTGCCTTCCCCTCAGAAAAGGCATGCGAGCAGGCAGGTTCTGAGCGCGCCCCGGCTCCCTGTTTGCCTTATTCTCTTAATGACACAAACCATTCAGCGACCACGCATGATAGCATTTCATCTGGCATAATGTGTGGTGGCTGCTTACTTCAAACGCTTCAGTGCCTCCCCGCGTTAAGCCGGCTGGAGACGGCAAGAGAGCCGGGACACGAGCACGCGAGGCTTCTCCTATTGGCTTGATGGGATGCCTGTGTGTAGTGTATGCTGTTTGATTGTGCTGATTGTTTTCGTGAGCCCACCTAAAGCAAATACAAAAGAATCTGCCGTGTATGATTGTCTGGAAATCAGATCAGTGGAGAGAGAGATATGTTTCATACCTGAACGCTCTGTCTGCCGCGAGTGATTCTCGACGCCCGTAATGACCCTTGAACTGTTCCCATTACTGTTTCTTCACACGGCACATATGATATTGCTTCCTCACATAAAGACACGTCACTACAAAGACAATGTCAAGGAAGAGCAGCAATAGGCTGCGAGGGGGCTGCTCGCATTACTTTGCATTCCATCTCGAGCTTATTTCCCATCAGCGCTGATTTGATGTTTTTTCCCATCTTCCTCCCGAACACATCCAGGACAATGACGGCGCAGAAACCCGGGCGGAGTAGAATATGGGGGGCGTTCATCGTGGAGGAGTGGCGCTGCTGGGCAGAAGAGGGCACTGGGGTTAATTACTCTATTACTGGGTGGCTCAGCCAGTAGCTGTTTAAACAGGCCCCAGCCAGCAGGGGATTAGGCCTCATTACTCCAGCTAAAGTTACGCCCACGACCCTTCCCAACCGCCTCTTACTGTTGGTTTGTCAGGCAATATTCATATAGAAGGAGGAGGGGTTGATATAGGAAAGGAATAGAGATTAAGACCAAGCAGATGCAGAAGGACAGGCGAGGGGAAGAAGAGCAAACCGGTAAAAACGATGGGGCTTAACTCCAGCGGATCGCTTGCATCATCACCTGAGCTCGGCCAGGGCTACAATTATCCCCCAAAATGCCAGACCGTAGCAAGATTAGCATCTGAGGCTTAGGTTACCCTCCCTCCCACCGAACCGAACCCCCTGCCATCTTCGGCCACTGCCTCTTCAACGTCCTCCTCCTCCTCCTCCAGGTGTCTGATGGCACTCGGTGATAATGACGGTGCTCTCGTTTGCAGGAAAGACGGGCCGCCTTAAATTAGGTCGCTGTTTGTGCTCCATGCGCGGAGCACGATGGGTCAGTTTACCAGGTCTATAGGGCATGAAATACTTTGGTTTACAGTGACAGTCATATAACACAGTGATGAAAGATGTTATTCTCTGTCTAACAAAAGCGTTGTGTCTCTCAGGATGATTCTGGTGTTTAATTTAAATACTCAAAAGCGGTTGAAAATCTAATTAAAAAAGAATCGATAATATAAAGCTCCCATTTTGTGCTTTGCATGCTAACATTTGCAAATCAGCAGTAAACACAAAATACACCTGAGGCTAATGGGAATGTCATCAGTTTGCAGGTATTTGCTCTGGAAAAATTGTAGCTTTGACCCGACGGTGGTAGATGAAAAATGAGGGGATCAATTTTAACTGATTACAATTCATCCTGAGGGGTCGTATCTTTAAAAGACATTTTGGAAAACATATTTGCCTTCTTGCCGAGAGCTAGATAAGAAGATCGATAAAGCACGTAACTTTCAACATATCAATCTTCTCATCCAACTTTGATTAAAAAAGCAAATAAACAGATTAATAACTGTTTCCTATAAAGTCTGCATGAAATGGAATGTGCAGTTTTATTTCTGCTTCTGCATGTTTCTGTGTTTTGTTTAAAAACGGTCAGACAGGGAAGGAAGTTGTCGAGCATATTGATTGCTGTTTATAGTAGCTGGTGGCATTGGCGTAGAATGAGGGTTACTTCCCGAACCATACAGCTACATGTCAAATTAAAGCTGCAAGCAGCGATGAACAGTCCACGCGCGTCGGGGTGTGCTGCCTTCGGGCTTGTTCACGCAACACCTTCGGTTGAGGAAGCCGTTCCTTCATAATTTGGTGGCCTGCTCCTGCTGGTATTGAATAATGTACGCTGAAGTCAAAGTCAGAAGAACTCCGTGCAGTCTAAATAAAGAAGAAATAATGAGAGGACCACCACTGTGTTACCCTACAGACTCTTAAACATAGGTTTGTATCCATTAGCAAGGCAGCACTGCCCTCTGGTGAAGCTAGCCCGTCCACTCAAAAGTGAAGATATTTCAGCTGTTTTGTTTTATTATACATTTAGCCATAAAAGCGCCATTTATTGGCCGACTTGCACCAAATTTTGCTCAAACCCTCATCGGGCCATGGAACACCATTAGCAAATGTGTTGTGGTAATGGGACTTTATTTGGTGAAGATATGAAAGACTGTCTGTTTTGATGTTGATGTTGACACAGTGCCAAATATTAAATTAGACTGCCACCAGAGCGCCACCTAGTGGCGGATGGGTAAATCCTTTGTTAGCTGTCCTCGGGAGGACAATTTAAAGAGTGCCACTTTGTGGTCATCGCCTAAAATTTTGCACAGAGCCGCAGAGGCTCATGGGGAAGTAGGAACCTGAGTTTCATGTCATTGGGACACATCAGTGTGGAGATATACATCGCTTCCTGTTTGGAACGAAATCTGCAGGAAGTTGTTATTTAATAACTTGAGTATTCTTTGGAATATCAAAATTATTTTTAATAGCTTTTTGTCAGGAGGTTCCACAAATGCTGTGTGCAAAGTTTCGTGCAAATCAGTGAAATTGCCTGGGAGGAGTTAGAAAAAGTAGGTTTGCGATATTTCGCAAATTTGCGGAAAAAATATAAAACGGTCGGCAGAAATGGGCGTGGCCTGTTTCACAAGACTCAGGAGAATTCAGTGAATGCATGGATATAAGGTTTTCAAATGTGCGACAAAGTATATGTGAGTTATAAGGCAAAGCGCACTTTCCTTGATTATAGCGCCACCTAGTGGGTGAATTACAGGACGACAATAGATTTTTCACCAGGTTTTTCACCAAGTTTGGTGAGTTTTGGGGTATGTTCAGGCAGTGAAAAATGCAATAACCATTTGCAAAGAAAAAATGAAATAATCATTAGAAAAACGATAGGGACCTCACAGGTCTGTGACCTGCTCGAGCCCTAATTAACAGAAAATACAGTACCATGGTGGTTTTCTTGACAGTTTTGGTTCCTGGCAACATGAGGCCTAATGTTAGTCAGCTAATAGGACCACTAGTGTTAGCTGCATGACTAAACAAACAAGCAGTAACTGTCTTACAGCAGCTAAACTCTGTTAACCACCTCAGAACTGCATTCCCTGCCAAAGAAGCATGTTCACTTGGATCCTGGTACAGTTAAACACTGTTAGTATTAGTTGAATTCGGTTGGTTCAAGCTTATGTGAGCCCACTTTAGTGTCACATTTTGACATGACATGACATTGACATGGTTTTGATATAAAAAATACATAGACATTGATTTTTAAAATTGTTTTGGCATCTATTGTTAAACAGGTGTGCAATATGACCATAGATGTGATGTAAAATTGTGCAAAACATTTTTTTTTTTCATTTCAGCTTGACTATAATAGGTTGGGCTCCTATGTAGGCCGTCATCTACTACTTAAATGTATCACAAACTGAGATGAGTGGAAAAAAATATTTTAGTATATTATTTAGTGATCAGCCATTTTAGCTCTATGTCAACAGGAATAAGGACAGAAGGACAATTTTAGTCGTTTGATGAACTCGGAGATAAATAATCTTCTGTTGTTCATAGGTCATTGTTCTTGTTCTTTGTTCTTGGGCTGAACTGAAGTTTCAGTGACTGTTAGGTCGAGCCGAATATTCTTTTTGCCGTGAAACACTATAAGTGTTCAGTTTTGTTTCACTCACAGTGACCTAACCTGCTTTCTATTGATATCGATATGCCTGGTAGGATAAAGACTTGAGGGATGTGTTTCAACAAAGTTGCCAATGGATCAGATGGCTAAAAGAGTGGGTGTCGTCCAATTAGAAGAGTCAACTGTGTACTGGGAGAACTAATCCAAGGGCTTTTCAAAACAGATTTGTGAGAGCTTGAGTTGTGGCCTGCTGAACTGTACACTCAAAGTTTTGTGTCAGTGCCTCTTCGTCTTTAGCTCAATCACCTGGAACACATAGGGAGAAGAGAAAAAAACAAAAAACCCTGCAGACGTACACTTTTGTATCCCACATTCACACAGTAGTCACGCAAATCTCTCCAGAGGGGCGGTCAAATGCAGTCGATAAAAATCCTATTTCATATGAGTCAAAAAGCTTTTTCTTGATTTATGGGACATGCTCGTTCGCCAAACTATGTGATTTAAGTTCAAATCCAGAACAGAGCTTCTATTATATAATTGAGGACAAAAAAATCAATAGAAGCAGCTGGATGTGGCCGCGGCAGGCACGGCTCGCATCCATATTGAGAGTGTACCCTCTTCGATCTGTGTCTGGGCTGGGCTCAGCTTCACTAGCCTAATCACACACGGAGCAGGTCGATTGGAGGACTTAGCCAGTGGCGCTCTCCAATGGCATATGTTAACATGATTCTCCCTCTTGCTTGCTGTTAAAAGAAAAAAAAAAAGAGGGTGCACCTGAGATCCACGGCCATTCAGAGCNNNNAAAAAAAAAACAGAGATTGTTTTAAACATAGCCTGAGGTGAGAACGAGATTCTCCGCTCCGGTAACCTGAGCGAACTGGAGGCGGGCGGCCGAGGACAAGAGGGGCAAACAGGATATTTATCCTATTGATTTTCTAAAGTTGAAACAAGAAGATTTAGGGGGGCTTGACTCTTAAAATTCCCAAGGAGCCGCTCACTTCTCAGCCGCGTGGCCGTGAACACACACACACACACACACGCACAGAAAGCATCTTGCTAGTGAGAAGTGTGAGTGAGGTTTAGGGGCCTTGAGCTGCAAAGCTGTGCTGTGCTGTGGAATGATGTGCCCCAATGTGTGTCAGAGGAATCATTATAGCCAGTGCTAGTGCTGGAGCCCGCCTATGGTGTGCGTGTGTGTGTGTGTCTGTGTGTGTCTGTGTGTGTGTGTGTGTCATGTAGCAAAGTGGAGGTGTGAGCAGACAACAGATGGGAAGGGTCTCAGTATTGCAGAGATGTGGCTTTTGTCTCTCCTGCTGAAGGGAGAGAAGCCTGCAAATCAACAACAGACGCGCTGTGGAGGAAAATGTGTGGGAATGTGACTCAGCACACAGAAAGTGTCCCGGAAATTTACAAATTCGGATGGCAGGTTCGCAGCGCAGGGACTGTGAAACTTTGCCTGTTGCTATATTCAGAATGTTACACTTAGTCATAAATTGTACTTTAGAATAATGATCTTGTTTTTTTCGCCGCAACAGCCTGTTCAGGGGTGCTGTGAATCAGCTCACTCCTTCTGACGGAGGAGCAGATTTTGTTTTCAGGGCGTTCCATCACCGGTTTCTCTGTAAACAATGTGAGGTGATTGACAGCTGGATGGACATGAAACTGCCCAGGTAAAATAATTAGTTCAAAAGATTAACAACCATGTTAGAAATGATGCAGCTCTTGATCCACCTTATTAAATCGAGGTTTTAGTAACACTATCTACTCTACTGCTGAGGAGCATTGAAGGTGCAATTAAACCCATATTATCACCAGAATGTGAAGACATGTCAGTGTTGATATAATGTCAGAAACATTCAGTATTGTATTGCTGAGATGTCTACTGATGTTAGCTATATATTCTGACAGGACCCATAGTTTCTGGTGGGGGGTGTTTGTGAGCAGCCACATTTTCCTGATCATTTCTGAGTTTTTCTCCTTTTAATTAATTCAAAGTCGACATGAACAAAATAAAACTCACCAAAACAGTCTCGGTTTGTCTTTGCACAATCATCTCTGCGATGGTTAAAATGAGTCCTCAATTCACGGAGGAAGACGTGAAAATATTCCGACTCTTATCTGCGTTTCTGCCCGCCGCTGATGCCTGACTCTCTCGCTCCTCTGCCACTTCGTCTCTCCCCTGTCCCCGCCTGCCATGCCTTCATGCCGTGGTCACCTCTGTACCTCTGTGCTGCATACCCTGCAGTCAAACTGGCCTCCGTTGGTCTCAGAGGCTGTGTTCAGTCCCACTCCGGGGTTCACTGGAAGGCTGGTTACTCTAAATCTGTTGCCCATTCTGACTCTGCCTGTGAGGTCGTGGTCCAGGTAGACACTCAGCCAATAGGGCCACTAGCTCCACAGCTAACTGTGCTAAATGACATTAAAGGACATGCAGAATGTTCTTTAAAGTGGCGTGTGGGGCAGCCCAGTAGCCCAGTTGGTAAAGAGTGCGACCCAAGTACAGAGGGTTTGTCCTTACTGCAGCAACTCAGGGTTCAAGTCCGACCTGTGGCCATTTGTTGCATGTCACCCCCCCCCCTCATATCCCATTTCCTGTCATCTATCAAGCTGTCCTGTCGATAAAGCCATGAAATACTTAGTTTAACTGTGGCATGTGGTTAGTGGTCATTATACGCCATGAGAATATGTTGAACTCCACTACATTCAGCACTTGGCATCTTGATTGCTTGTTCACTTCCCTGCTGTAGACAACGGTGCCCCCAGTCCTTTACAAGATTACAGGCTCCTTATTGCAGCAGGTTTCATTCAGACCCCTTCAAATAACATCACAAACCTCCTCGTAAACACCCGCCCCTCCTACCTCACTGACCTTCACCATGGCCAGACTGCCAACACCGATCTCCTGTTTATCTGCCCTCAAGGGCCAACACATCGGACCATTGCCGCCCCCTCCTCATCCTTTTTTAAAAAACTCTTTCACGGATTTCATGTGCAGCTCCTCAGTATCCCACCTGTCCCAGTAAGCATGGCAAGCTTTGATTTTCACATCAGAAACAGCAAGATTTCAAGTTAGAAAATTGGCTAAATATGTGTTTGAATTAGTCATACGAATTCTGTGCAAATTCTGTGGAAACAAATCTCAGCTAGACATCAGTATCCGCAACACTTTTTAAGGAAATGTACTCTATTTCCACTTGACTAACTTGAGATTTAACTTTAACGAGACGTGGGTTGAAACTCGAAAGCAAGAACACTCTAATGTTCTAACCTGGAGAAATCACAGAATAATAACAAAACACACACGACTGCACGTGCACTGAACGGACTGAAGGGAAGCTCTGTAAAAGACGAGTAACACAGCTTTGCAAGTAAAATGTAAACGCGTTTGAAAATGTTGAAACACAGTCCTGAACACTAGTCTCTGGCTTGGCTGTTGCCTTGCCCAGCTGTAACATCCGTCAGCCCCCCTTGAGCTTGAGACTGAGATTGAGCCTGTAACGTTCGGTCGTTTTGTTAATTATAAAAGTTAGCAATACAAACAGCATCATGTATTTCAGCATGAATGCATGACTTAACGGTAATTACAGTCCATCAGACGGGTCACAGGCCCGCGGTCTTGGCTACAGGCGTCTGTCTGCGCTCTCCAGCTGCTCCTGTTGGACCTCCTGGGTCAATCTGCAGCCACGACGCGTCGCCCGGCGGTCACGACTCATGACTCCTCAGTCACGCTCGCGGATGATTGCTGATCTCATAGGTGGAGAGGAGGTGCCACGGTAATTGTTCTTTGGAGTGCCCCAATTATGCCAATAAACGGCCCCTCAGTGATGAGGCTAATGGCGAGAGACCTCGTTTGCATAGCATTATCTTAATTGAGCCCGAGGCCTGGCATGAAAACAAGCCCGAGATTATGTTACTGATGGATGGTGGCGATGGTCCGGCGGCAACCATTTACCCGACAGCTATATTAATTAACAGCTATCCAGTTACATGGGCTTTAACAGGGATGAATAAGTTAACATGGTGACTGTGACGGCGGTGGTGACAGGGCTCCTGTGCTTATGTGTGGGCTTCTAATGGAGGAGACACACTAAAATGGGATGTGTGTGTGTGCAGAGGGATGCTAAAGAAGGCCTGGCATCGGATCTTATTACCCATTTCCTAAAGGAGGAAACCGAGCCAGCGTTAGTACCAGCCTTTAAATAAATCACCACACAAAGCCTGTACTAATACTTTTAATCGTGAATTAATTACACACTCATTGCAGGGAGAAACCCATAAATGTTCCAATATGCTCTGGCCTGAAATCTTTATCGCCCAATATTTCAGGGAAATAGCAGCTTGAGGATGTGCAATGCGAAGCGGGGACTTTTGTCACGGGTCACCCTCAGACCAGAACTTGGCCTCACACATTGCAGAGTGTCTCTTTGGATCAGGACGGCGTTTTAAATGAAGCAGGCCGGCCAGGTAGCTCTTTTGTTATGTAAAGATCTGCCATGTGATCCGGCAGGATAAAAGAGGAGAGAAAAAGAAACCGTTCAGATAAGCTTCCCCTCATCAGATAATTAAGGATGCCTTTGCTCCAGTTTCCCCTTCTTAGCATAAGTGTCTGATCAACTTTCAAAAAGCTCATCAGTCAGAGTTGCTCCACTCCAGGGGCTTTAAGCAGGTTTGAGCCCGGCACCAGGGGGGTCCTGGCCCATGGCTCGCCCTGGAGGACCCAAATAAATTAGCAAAAAATCAATTATTCTGCAAGATATGG
Organism: Diplodus sargus; assembly: GCA_903131615.1. Classification (NCBI taxonomy): domain Eukaryota; kingdom Metazoa; phylum Chordata; class Actinopteri; order Spariformes; family Sparidae; genus Diplodus; species Diplodus sargus. The sequence continues at coordinate 4,516,426 of CAEMYA010000029.1, forward strand.
CCAACACACAGTTCCAGGATCGATGATAGGAATTGTTTTTGGAGCATATTTGAAATATTTTATGAGTAACTTGTAGCGCTTGGGTTTATTGATGCACTGTGTAGTGTTGGGGAAGAAATTTTAATCAGAACAGAAAGAGCTTCATTGACTCTGTGTTTTATGCCTAAACAAACTAAATAGAAAAACACTTTTCATTTTCATGACTCAATACAAACTGATCTAAAAGACAACACAATTTCATACGGTTTAACTTTATTTATAAATATATATATATAATATGTGTGTGTGTGTGTGTGTGTGTGTGTGTGTGTGTCATATATGTGGCAGACCCTGCCTCCTTTCTGGCTTCAAAAAGTGGTCTGGGACTTTAATGTAATGCCCCCTTTCTATTTTTTATTGTGAATCATTAAATCTAAAATGTCAATATTGATATTTGGTCTCCACACCGTGACAACTTCAAATAACTTGTTTGTCTGAATCATCCAAAGGAATGAAGTTTACATCACGGCTAAAACTAACCATTAGTTTCATCAATTGATTGGTGTATAAATCTAGCCAGAAAAAGTTCTGAAAGCAGTCGATCAGTTTTTCCAGAAGCTTCGTCCACAACCTCAAGCTATCCAGTTTATGATCATAGAGTCAGAAAAACAGAAAATATTCACGTCACAAAGTCAAAATCAGACAACTTTGACTTTTTTTCTTTAAAAGTTACTCAAATTGATTGATCAGTCATAATAACAGTTGGTGATTGATTTATTGGTTGACAACTAATCAATTAATCAACCCCAAGATATTCAATTTACAGTGACATACAACAGAACCAGCAAGTAGTTGGCATTATTGCGGTCAATCGAGTAAACAATTAATCAACTAATCATTTTAGCACTAATTTCAACATTTTTACTTGATAAAAGATCGTTTAAAAAAGCGAATCAATTAATCAACTAATCAGTTTCTTCATATGTCGCTTGTCTGAATCAGTTTGTTGTTTTTCAGCCGTATTTCTGCAGCTGCTGCTGTGCACCGGCATGCCGCGGGGATCGTCCTCCTTGGATGTCACTACTTTTTGCCGTGCCGCGGTGCAGATGAGGCATGCAAATGAGGCGACAGAATTATGAAGTCGTTCCTTAACAATATGCGGACCGGGTCAGCGAGACGCGATTGGCTACAGGTTACAATAAGTGGTATTAATTACTGTTTGTGCTGCCATCTAATTGCAGCCTCCCAATGAATGCCCCCCCCCCCGGTTACATTTTTCCCACCTCGACACCCCTTTGCTCCTTGTCAAAACTCTTCCTCCACCTGTCACAGTGTCTGAGTTTTGTGCACGGCCGCCCACCCCTCTACATCCTCCTCCCCCTCCTCTTCCTCCTCTCCGTCGCCCCCTCCCTGCCTCCCCTGCTGCCAGTTTTTAACTACACTCCACTCTGGCCTCTGCTCTACTTGTTACAGCCCCAACACGAGTGCAAACAATCAAAGTCTTTGGGAACGCTAAAATATGCATGGCTATCCGTGACAGACAGATAAAGCAGGGCAATTAGCCACGTAATCCTAGAGCATCGTACGAAATAGTCCGCCTCAGCTGTCCTCCCTCCCCTCCTTCCCTTTACTCTCTTGGTCTCCATTAGTTAAATGTACTCTGTGTGTCGGCTCCCCATCAAATCAAGTAACACTTCCCCTAATTGGCTTATAAATAATACAGCAGGCCCTACATTATAATTTCATCAGTGGTAAACATTGCGGGGGCAGTTGGTAAAGAACCTATCCCTCATTAATTTCTTAATTTGGGTAGATGGAACGAAGGGGAAGTGAGGGAATGAAAGGTGGAGAAAGAGGGAGAGACGTGGAGATCGGATGAACGGAGGGACTCGTATCACCTCGGGCGGAGAGCAAGAGGAAAGAGGGAGATGGTGGAGGGAAAAACATTACAAGACAAGGGGAGGAAGATGCTACCGCCGCTGCTTTTGTTAAGAGATGTCAGATATTCAATCCAGGGGTTTTGTCAGTACTCCTGTGCAGTAGGTGATGAGCCCCCTCCTCCTCCTCCGTTTTACACACAAGTACACACAAGTAAACACACAGTCTCTCTCCCCAGTCTCCTTCGTTGTTCTTTTTTTATACCGACTTAATGAATATTTCATAACGAACGGCATAAATATTCATCCTAATGGTTTTGCACATAGTTATTACCGGTATTTCCTTTAAAAAAAAAAAAAAAAAAACTAAACAAAAATACTCATTACAGATTCTGCATAACCAGGCCCTGAAATAATTTCTCCTCGCTTTTACAGAAGACTTGCACAAGATTATCTAGATCAACTGCTCAGACGGTATCTCCACAATAAGTCACCATTATGAAAATCTGCCAAACACAGCGGGTGTTTGCTTAATGTCAGCTTTAAGGTGTGATTATTAGCATAGTTATCTATGGGAGAAGCATACATTTCATTTTTAATTTCACTCACCGGCTGCAATCGCAAGACAAACCGGAGAAATTCACAAAGAGTCCCTGTGTGATGAAATCCTTTTTGTAAAAGGCAATAGGTCTGTAACCAGCCTTCCTCCCCTTGGCAGATAAATGTCACCCAAACCTGCTATTATATTGCATAATGCACTTTTAAGGGAATTTTACATGGCCTGTGATAGATGCTGTGAAATATGAGGTGTGAGAATTTGACACCCTCTGATCTCTGAAAGACAGATATTAAAGCAAACTCTCAAATGAGCCATTTCCCCCCCTCCCTCGCTACTTTCTGTTCCTGCTGAAATGGGGAATATAAAAGGCTCCGAGAGCCCTTCAGCCTTCAAGGGGAGAGTTAAGCGCTCCACATTCTTGGTAAGATTTTGAAAATGGAGCCACCTGAAGGCAATCTGTCTCCGCTGGAACCTAACTTGTCACCGTTACAGAGAGCTGTCACTTCACGGCGCTGCCAGCGCTGATGGAGACAGACATCCATCACCCGCCACATTTACGAACACACCGCGTGATGTCTTGCAGGACTGCTGTAGAGTATGTTTCACTTAAGATCTGCTGAAAACACGCTCAGGCTCCGTCACCAATGCCTTTTTGTTCACTTGTCCCTGTCATCTTAATGTTAAAAAAGAAAATATAGTTCTGAAGCAATATAGAAATAACTGTCCATCAATCCCAGTCAAGGCAACATCACACAGACCTCATTAAACTGACATATATCTTTTACTTAAGGAAAAGGATCAATAAGTTCTTATGTGGGCTTTTACAGATGAGCTGTAAAATGCATTTAAGAATCAAAAGTTCTCATTCCTGGCACAGCTTTAAATCACAGGTGCGCCACCAACACTGGAGATCCATGTACTCACAGTTCCCTTTGGGCTTGCGCCCCCCTTTAAACAACAAAAAACAAACCTCTAATTTGCAAGAACAAACTCAACGATTAGAGGGATGTCTGAAAAAATGAAACAAAATGTGGTTGTATCAGAAACATGCTTTTATTTCTTATTTGTTATTCTTATTATTATTTCTGATCTAATCACCTCAGATTTTATCTTGCAGGTCCTTTCAGAGGCCCTTAGGTTGAAAGCCAGTGATTTAGTCAAATGGTTCATGTTAGAGATATAAACATGCAACAAATGTTATTAATAATTGATCAATGGCCACTTGGTCGCCTGATTGAAATGCCACTAGAGGGCCCTAAAGGAAAAAAAAGGACTGTGGGCCCCCTCTGACCTCCACTCTCTATGCATTTTACATGTATAACTTAGTTATAAATAATCAATCGAATGATCTTTTTGATCATCCACTTAAATGTATTTTAAATCATTAACCATTGTCAACCCAGTTGCCAGAATAAATGACAATGTAATTTCTGCAAACCAGTGATACGTTGCAACTTTACATGTCTTTTATATTCAGTTTCAAATTCTATGTTGTGACAATGCTGTGCTTATGGTTCTGTTAGGGTTAGGGTTAGATAGTGGTGGCATCTCCGGCGTCCCGCCATCATGGCAGACAAAAAGTAGGGAGCGACACTTTTTGTCTGCCATGAGGGCGATGCGTCGGAGATGCAGCTACTAACGTGAGTTGTCCAAAATCTTTCTTTTTAATAAACTCTGTGTACACAAACAATGCTCTCAATGCTCGTGTTCATGTGTAGAGACCCTGGTGATACTACGAGCAAAGTTTCATGTTGTGTCGAGCCTTCTCAGTGTTTTAAAAATAGCGATTTTGATGCTAGTGTAAAAGTGCCCGTAGCACTCCCATTGAAAATTAGCTTGCCCAAAAACGAAACCACGGTAAATCTTAAAAGTGCCTCTTTTGTCATAATTATGCTTTTACCCAAAGGTTTGACTCATATTCAATCGCAAATAAAGCCTCAGTTGCTTTTTGGCGAGAGTTTCACTTTAAGTTACTTTCACACGTAACTTAAGTCATCTAATGCAAGTGATGTAACTTAGCTATTCTCTTCATACTACTTTGCCTGACTTCCTCCTTTGCTCCTGTAATAATTATCACGACCACTGGAGGTCGCTGCCTTCATTTTTCTGAAGAGGACGGCTTTACCACCATCACCATCACCTCCACCTCCTGACGAGTCAACTCAAGCACATGTAACATGAATGTTGCTATACTGTACTTCTGATTTGATGTTTCAGTGGTTCGCAATAACGTACAGTGCCAACATTAGAAATTGTCATTAGCCCAAGTAAACTATTAATTTTCTTCTGAAATGCAGTCAGTAAAAGTAGAAAATAACAGTCAAAACTGCACTTAAACACCGTCCTTAAGAACATGTTCTCAGTCACTTCCCACCTCTGAAAGAGTGGGGTGTCGCGCTAAACGCCAGAAAAGGTTAAACCAAGCGTGCACACAAAGCGGCCCCTCCACTTAATTGCAGCAGCAGCAGAGGAGACAGGGAGCATGTTGGGAATGAGCTTAATTAATGTAGCAGTAAAAAGTGGCCCTCCCTCTCCATGTCCGTTCTGCTGTTCAGTATTAGTTCCACTTCAGTGCCCCCAAAGCCAGGAACAAATAGAGACTCTAATGATGGACATACAACCTCACCCCCCTCTATGCTCCTCACACAACCCCTCGGCTGGTCTCGGGTCACCGCCCTCCCCTCCCTCGGCTCCCCGGGGACGGCAGAGCAGGGGGAGTCAACCAGTTAGACAAGCATGTTCACCCCATCAGTTCAGAGAGAGCAGAAGACAACCTTGCATACTGACTTCATTAGCACTGACAAGTTCGGGGGGGATGTGGCTCAGTTTAGAAGACTTTAGGAACAGCGGAGAGAGGCCCTGCAGGGGCGTGGAGGGAGTCAGCAGTGGCAGAGATGCAGTGACGGAACTCTGGGTTGTCGCAGTGCCAAAGTGTTTACAGGACTGTGTTGAGCTTCTGGGCCCTCCCTTTAGCTGAGGTGAAGGGCATTCTGTTGCCTGTCTGGAGGCTACACAGATGCTTTTACTATCAAGAAGAAATCAGATTTCCTGAGGTCATTAGGGTTTGTCAGCGAGGGCTGGGCGAGAAACCACATTTTCAGTTTTCAAGTTTACAGTTAAAGTGAGAAACTTCAACAACCAATGATGTCTCACTGGATGTTCAACTAACCAATCACCTCACAGTCCAATTTAAATGCTGCTCATTATGTTTATATTTATGACACACATTTTGTGCAGTTGAACGTGATAAAGATGTTAGGTCATGTTGTTCAGCTCTGGTATGTGTTTATTTTTTTTTTGTAATCTTCAATACAAGCTTTTGCAGCCCGCTCTAAAAAGTTCAGAAAAAAAACTCACTAGCAGGAAAAACTAAAGTGATTTTGAGCCTTGTTCCGAATTCAAGACCATTTTCTCTCTTGAAATTCGAGCATAATCTTGCTAGTGAGATGAGATAAATCCAGTACTTTCAAGAGTTTTCCTGACATGCACTTCAACAATGTCGAACAGGACCGATCAAGGCAGGTCGCTGCACGTTGGATATTCAGATGATTAAACTTTAAAGCTCAGAAACAGGTGAATTTAAAGCTGTTGTGTCGTTTTCAGCTAACTTCCTGCCCAATTGTGTCTGTCACTGGGCAACCAAAACAGGAAGAGGCATTATTTTCCAAGGTCACTATCACCTCTGTAAAGGTGGAACAACTAAAATAACCATGGAAGCTTTTTAGAACCCGGCTGTCGAAGTAGGCAAAGTCAGGTGAAGAGGGAGAGGGATAGAAACTGAGGTAAAACAAGAGTGAACAGACGGGCATTTACTCAATGGAGAGCTCCGGTGTTGTGTTATAGTCTGTTACGCTGCTGATTTGTGTTTCCCATTACAAGCAGGACTAAAGATGGCTCAAAACCTGTGTTCTTTCTACAACATATACTCGCCATTTTCATACCAACTGAGATTGAGTTTCTAGGTCAAATCGGGATTCTCATGGTTGTTTTTTTTGTTTTGGACAGTAGCCAGGCTGCTAGCGGTATCCCTGTTGCTAATGCGCTGATTGCAACATCGGTGCCAACATTAATATAAGGAAAGTCTAGGAGGGAGGGAAAGTTGTAAAGTTGCCTATATCTGCTTAAAATAAACCGAGAAACTGTTACATTGGATAAAATAGAGAAATGTCTTTTTTTGGCTAATCCTGCAAATTAATTGCCTCACGAATCCAACTGCTACAATACAACAATATATAAATATTCAGTATCGCCATAGTTCCCCTATAAAAAGAAAGCTAGCACGCAGCAGACGGTACGGAATCTCTGATGTTTGACAAACTTATATCATCTCATTACGCGTATCATCACAAACTACTCAGAAGCTTCGCTCAGAAATGTGCCACAATGTATAAAGAGGCAACAGGAGACTCATAAAAGCAGCGAGTCTGTAAAAACAACGCGGTGATCCCACCAGGTGATGCAGTCACATGTCGGCGGCGGTGAAGCAGCTGCCACTTTTTACATTGTGAATTAGAATATTTGGAGGCAACAAATTGAATAGATGCTCTTGAGAGAACACAGTGGGACAGATCACGTTCAAAATCGAGTCTAAACAAAACAAAAGGAATATCACATGGAATTAAGGTGTGAAAAGGTGCCATGAATGTTTTATGCCATCCAGCCACTGACATAAAGGATATAAATATTGTATGCAAAGAGAAAAATCTTCCGTTTGAAGTCTTGAGAGCAAAGACAGTGGGAGAGAAAGGGAGGGGAAGCAGGTAATTACTAGTGGAGCTGCTCTTTGACGGATTATTATACTAAAGCGGGAGGAGGATCAACCAAACACAGCTAACCTCTAACAGTGCTGGTCTCCACCTATCAGTGACAGGAACATTACAACCCGAGGAGCCACTTCCACTTGACAAACTATAACACGGAGCACCAAATCCCCAGGCTGGAAAACAAAAAGAAACCTGAGCCCCCTAACACAGCCAGATGCCTGATGGAGCGCTCATTACAAGGCTTTTAGTTACTTTTCACATAACTCACTGCCTAAAACTGTTAACTAAACTTAAGCAGTCGTAATGAAGTGCTGGTGAACTTATTTTCACAAAGGTTCAGCTGTGCCTGTGTTTGAACCAGATCACGGACGCCAAATTATTAGTTTAAGAAAAAATCATATAATTATTTTCACTGTCGATTAATTGATTACTTATTTGGTTATCAAGCTTTGGAGAGATGCTATTAAGCTGAGCTTAGTCTGATTTTACTTTTTTTTCAAATCAAACCACTCAACTGCTTTCTACATTTTTGCTGTATTGTTGAAAAAAGTGCCACATGGTCTGCACATTTTTTGTGCATTTTAGGAAACTTTGCACTAAAAACGATGAGATTTTGTGAGATCAGGACCAACTAACAGTTAATACTGTTGTGTTATTTCAGGTAATTATCATGTTTTAAGAGGCACTACATGTAATAAATCTATATAGTTTTGAAGAAGAAATTGTAACTCAGAATTTAAATATTTGAAATATTTATGAGATATTAATATAAACTCAGAAGTTTTTTTTTTTTTTTACATCACTGTATAAACAAGTTTTTCTCCCCCAAACTCCCCATAACACAGTTTGAAGCTAGAAAGATGGCAGGGTCCGCCAAATATAAACAAAGTATGAAACTGTGTTGTCCTTTAAGTCAATTTGTTTAATTCAGTTTATTCAGTCATGAAGTCATTGAAGATCTTTCTCTTCTGACTAAAATCTCTTCCCCAAAACCAAATTGTGCAACTTAAAATAGGGCTGGGCAATATGACTTTAAAGTAATATCTTAATACACTATACATTTCTTGATATCTTTTGAAATCACCTCAAAAGCACTTCATTAGTCTTAAGACTGGGTGACAAAATTAAATATTACAATATTTGTGACCAAAAGCCTTTAAAAGAAAGGAAAAGACAACACATGTCATATCACGATATAAAGATATATAGTCTCACATCACGGCAAAGACATCATATCAACATGTTGCCCAGCTCTGTGTTCAAACAAGTAGTAAATTGACTCAATAGGATTTTTACTGGTATTATTTTTACTCTTGAAAAATATGGAGCTCTTTAAACTAATCTCAGTCCAAAACAGCCCTCTCTCCTCCTGCATAGGATAATGTGATAAATGATTCACTTTCTAGTAAAATGGGAGACATCCCTTTCTTCCCCCGGCTGGACTGAATCTTCACTGAGTCTCGGGCCAATAAATGCCACCACTGGGTAAAGAAACGTGGTGGTTTAAAAGAAATGAAATGAAAAAAAAAGTCCCCCTTTCATGAAAGTCCTGAGTGTTTGGAGCTGAGCCGCTTCCCCTCCCCTCGCCCCGGGGCAGGCTATCATCTCCAGTGACACCAGAGGGAGGCCAGACCCCACCCCACCTCTGCTGGGGCCGAGGGGATGGAAGGGATGAGAGAGGCTGGCGGTGCTGCAGGCCCAGTCTCTCAGGTCCAGCTTCCTCTTTGATCACCGGCCGCCGACCTCCATGTCTCCCAAACAAGGAGCCGGGGCCGGGGGAAACACGCCGCTGAGCCTGTATCCCCTCCCTTCAGCCCTTGTTCCCTCCAAATATGAAAAAAGGGTTAATTGTATTTAACAATATGCTCTCTAACCTCCCCCCCCCTCCATCACCACCTCCCTCCCCTCCTTGATTAGAATTAGAATCACATCTGGCGCCATGTTCTGTCCCTCATTACTGCTGAATCTCATTACAAGCCGCTCCCGTGGGAGGGAGCGCGCCGGGTTTTTAAGCACACTTTTCGCTTTCTTCCTGCCTCTTGCTCATCTCATCTGCCTCGCCGCTCCTTCTATTCTGCGTTTACATTAGCGGAAGTCCTCATCTGAGAGAATGACTGAGCACCACCAGCCCTCCCCTCCACCCTCCTCCTTCCAGAGCTTGGAAATTGTTTTACAGTGCCAATTAAAGTAGGTATGTTGAGTTTTTTTCCAGAGTATGTATTATTCAGAGTGTATTATTTGTTGCGCTCAAATAAAGAGAAGGAAAAAGGCCTCACTAAAATAGGACTAGCAGAGTAAGTTCCACTTACTTGCAATAAAAACTACACCAAAGGTTCAGAAATATAGTCAACATAAGGAAAATGAGGGAGCTTATTTATGGTGCCCTGAAGTCCTACTGAATAATAGAAACCTCCACATTTGAAACTTTGTTTCTTTGCACCCCTTGTGCAAACACTGTGTCTGACTGGGAATTAATTTTAGCTTGGAGAAAATAAAGAAATCTGTAAAGTTTGAGTCCAAAATGTTTTACCTCAGTAAAATATTAATTTAAATCCATTGCAGGGGGAAACACAGTCTCTCTACACACTCTGTAGGCTGCACTCGTGAGGAAATAAGAGCTTGAACGTATAATCAAAGCCTTTTATTTGCATTTTTAAGATACCAATATAAAGGGATAAAAACATGAACAAAATACATGAAATAAAAAATTGTAGCAGTGATGTCTAACAAAATTGGACCCTGCGTCAGAGTGGAGAGCTCTGAAGGTCGCAGGGAAGCCCTGAGGTTCCTCCCACGGTTCGGCTCTAGATCATGGGTGAGTCGCAGAGCGTGCACGGCGCCTGCAGTAACTTCTTTATCCACTCAGGATCTGTGGGGGAAAGAAAACAAGTCATGTCACTGGAGGTTTATAAATATGAATATAATTATAAAGTATTTTTACAGCCACTTTCAACCTTGCACTTCGTTACATAACTTTGGGGTGAATTTCACTGGTCTCAGATCTGATTACAAGCCTTTCTCTTCAGAGTCAAAGACAGCAGTCTGACTAGGGCGTACTACATTATCGTTTCCAAAAAACACTCAACACAGGTCTGAATTTAATATTGTCACAGAGTTAAATACACGAACAGATTAAATACACATCTTGTAACGCCTTCTTGAGACCACTCTAATGAATTCCGCATTTATTTTTTGTAAAACAAATCTTGATCTTCTAACTTTAAACTCATTTCTTATGCACAAAGATAATAAATCAGTTTATTAAAACCACAAAAACACTGAATGAGCCACTTTAAGTTGTCTCATGTCAGATCACTTTGCACAAAGTGATTTCTCTCCCTTTTGCAGTGCAGAGAAAACATGACAACTGTCCCTTGACAACTGCAAAACAAGTTTGAAAAGCAATCAGTGATGCAGCATTCTTCCTTGATACTGATAATTACTCAAAAACTCAACCTGTTTGAAAGCTCAGAAGGGTTTATTGCTGTCAAATACCAACTATAATTGCAACACATGGTTTCAAAACAAAACATAGTAGAAGGCAAAAAATGTGTTGGATGTTGTGAGACAGGAGCTGGGATGGTGTTGATATAAAGACCTGGGATGCACGTAGCAGTCAGATGAAGCTAACTAGCAACTGCCACTAGACCAGGCTGTTGTTTCATTTTTTAAAGCACCAAACTAAACCATGGCGCGGAGGGTCAGGACGTTTTTCATTATTCTAATAATAATTATAATGATTGCTTTAATATACTGTGTGATATTGGAATCAAATTGCACTAAAGTCTGTCACGATAATGACTAAGAATCAACTGTTTTCTCAGGACCAATTCTGATGATTAGTTATCAAGGAGACAAATAGCCGATATTTGGAAACTTTACAGTTGGAGTTAAAATAAAAATCTTTGTGTCAAAATGTATAACAACCAGTAATGGAATGAACCTGAATACTATCTACCAAAGGACTGTGCGCAAGTACGATTTGGAGGTCCCTTACTCATACTTTGATAAATTTACTTATGTTGACTTTAGTTACTGCTTACTCTGCAGATGCAGATTATTCAATATTGATAGACTATGACTTGTGAGGTGTATCCAAGCAGATGTGTTGTAGGCAGGACATTGACTGAAACCAACTGGAGACAAAAAACACCAATATTTAAAAATAATGATAAACATTGGCCAGGCCAATAATCTGTTTATCCCTAATAATTATATAAATGGCTTAACTCGATCAATTCTGCTGGTCT
>CAEMYA010000029.1:4536801-4562736 GCA_903131615.1 Diplodus sargus
GACGTGTAACATGAAAAACCAGAAGAAAAAAAAAGTTAGAAAGGCAAACCCATCGGTGGGGAAGGAGGGAGTCACCTAGTTTTTGTGGATTTGTGGACCCAAGTACCAAGCAAACCTGCAGACATGTGCAAATTTTGGTGCATAAATTATATTTCTTTCACTACATTGCGTGCTTGTTGTTGAAGTACGTAACAGCATGACATCATTACGCCAACAAGTCGGAAGATTTCCATCATCACAAGGTTATCTGTTTTTTGTTAAAGGAGATGGGACACCAATCGTATATACGACCATTATTATGTTTGTTACAAACATTTTGAAAGCCGTTAATGGTCGAGTTTGCAACTTAAAAAATTGTGATTTTGGAAAACTCTTGAGAACTCATTTTAATTTAGGATTACATTTTTGATACTGGAAACATCACACAAACTTGGAACTGACAATAACTGCATAGTCATGGCTTTCTAAATCTTTCATGAGGCATAAGGAGCAGGTATAAGTAAATGAATTTTTAACCAGTAAATTGAACCTGAAAAGACAAATAATTTTGTCGAGTTGAGTATAAGCATACAACTTATAAAATGTCTCCCGACAGATTCTGTCTCATAGCTGAGTACAATAGTGAGTAGTTATTTTTAGGTTTTGATATGGTGTCAACATGACAGCTCAAATATCAACAAATCCTCAACAGCACCTTCCAAACCAATCAAAATGCAATTCAAAGTGCATTTGAAAAAGGAAACATGGGATGCTACAGAAAGTGAAATGGATTTCCTTTCACTAACACCATACTACAATCAGCCTGATGTTTTGACATTTGTCAGCAGAGACTGAGGCCAGATCATGAGCAGAGGATCTGAGTGGTGACACTCCCCCCTCTCTCTGGTTCCCTCTGTGGCTGTAGAGGGAGGGGGGAGATGTTAACAGATCAGGAGTCAGCTGCGCTAGTTGTTATTTTGTCCCAACACAACATGAGAGAGCATGAACAGCGTATGTATCAGGTTTATGAGCCAGATGTCTGGCTGGAGATTCAGTACACAACCAGCACAGCCATGTTTTCTAACGTTAGCTAAAGCACTGTCAACTAAGCTAAGCTACATGATGCAGCCTTTATCTTTTTTTTCCTTCACCCTCTGGAGGAAAAGGGGGAAGATTTGTGCATATTTACCCGCATTTTGTATGCTTCGTTGGGGACGGGTATTGAGGTCCTGTGCAGCGTCAGGTCCTGTTTGTTGCTGTGTACATCGCACACCAGCTCCATCAGCGACAGGGAGCTGGTGGTGCAGACAGCCAGGCGGTGGTCCTGCGACCAGGCGAGCGGCTGCGGCCCGCTCACCGGGGACAGGAGCGGGACGGCGGGCTCCCGCTTAACAGGCACATTCTCCGGAACAAAGAGCGGACCGTCCTCGGTCTCTGGTTCGGTCTTAATGGCTACATTTTGGGGCAGTGAAAGCACTGCATCTGACGGACTGGCGGCCGCCATGTTTTTGGCGGGGTGGAAGTGACGTTGGGGAGAGCGGGAGGAGAGAAAGGAGGGACTTCCTCCGCCAAGTTAAGAAGTGCACTGTGTACAATTTCAACAATATCTGTTTTTATGATTGAAATACATACGTTTATTGCTGGACTGTTGTATTAGAGTACCTTACTTTTAGTTAGGGTTACCAAATACACAGTCATATTTTGCCACATTGTAATAAATAAGTCTAAAACCAGCTAACAAAAGGGACCTGAAGTGAGCGGATAAACTGCTGCAAAGCAAATATGAGTTACTGGGTGAAAACATGGTCTTGTCAATTTCATACAAATGAAAACATTTTGTTGAACTTACACACAAAGCTTTCAGTCACAGAGGTCCAGCTTCCCATCTCAGTAGAAGACTGTAAGACCCCCTGAAACTAGTAAGAACGCTGAAGACGCATAAAGGGACTACAACATGCATGTCTTTAACCTTGTCTATTTTCTCCAAAAGTGTAACTAGGAACAGAATAACTGCATATAATTGATTGCTACAAGTCCTATAGACATTGCATTAGTGTCTTTTCAATTATATGTAACAATGCCTACATGCACTGTCGCTGTCAAATAAATTGCTAAATAGATAAACATATAATATTCATATCGCCATGCAGGGATACAGACTTTTAATAATGTATTTCATTGGTTGCTAACATTTGATAAACTCAGCCGTTGTATTAAGCAACAAATAACACATCAGACCACCTTGTTTCTGAGTGAGCAGATAAACAGGTGTACGGCCTTTTTCCTCCTGCTACATAATAAAGACAGGTGTAGGTATTATAATGTGAAAACATGAAGGTGATCGTTACAGCTTTTGACCTTCAACCCTCTGTATCTATCAGTTAAACTAACACTGGATCAAATGTCGAAAATAACATCTTTGATTTCTTCACTTGTGCCAATCAATCTGCCATTACCGCCTGACAGACTGACCATAATCAATAACCCTGTTCAAATCTAGTAAGGAGTTATGTAATCACCATACACTGTTTGCAATTTGTATATTTTTGATATGTTGAGTGTCTTTGTCCCTGTATTCGAATAGCATCACAATTTTATGAGTCACAAACCTGTAGTTACATCCGAAGAGAGGGAAAAAAAACATGTTAAAGGCCATTTCATTATGTCATAATGTGCTATGAAAATTGATTTTAACTGACTTCAACTAAATGGAATATAACTACATTTATAAAGGTATTTGTTTCATATCACTGAAATCCAACATTTATACATTTGTGCAATCAAACCATTAATGTTTATTAATCATGCAATATTTAGATTTCACTATATTTTCTGTAATATTGTATATTATTGTATTGTGTATATATATGTGCTTGTGACTTATAAATTATTTGAAACAAAAATCAGTGTTAGGCATGTGGTCACACTAGTTAAAAACAGTGACATACCTTGTGGACATATTAACATCTTCTTTACAAATCTGTATTACCTTTCAAACGAACAGTAAAGATGTTTGGGTTTTTTTGTCTGTTTTATGTTGGACAGCGATTGTGTTTTGACATAACGTCTGAGAGCAAAACATCAGCCTCGGACGGCGTGTCAAGACTTGCACATTCTTATTTTAATTAGATTAGATTAGATGAAACTTTAATGATCTCCATGGGGAAATTCTGTAATCTATGTGACACATTCACTCAAAGAGGGTAAGTCTCTGTTGAAGCAGCGCTGACACTCAACAATGACATATTCACCACACTGAGAGGAAAAAAAAAAAAAAGAAGGAAAGAATGAGCTCGATCGTTGACAGGCAACACATCAGTCACTTCATCTGTCCGAGTGCAGTCGCTCATCACAGAGAGAGAGATCGTTAATTGTCATATTTCATCATTAATTAATGAAAATATGAAGACTGTCCCGTCCTCAGTTGATGGCTCAGGTATATATCAGCATGCTTTATGCGTCGAGTCACTGGGCGCTCCTGGACCGGTCAAAGGTCAAACTGCAGCGGCGGGATGCGGAGCTGGAGATTCCCAGGCAGACAGTGATTTGTTGCAGCCCTCACATGAAAGCTCCTCTCGCAGTAGCTGCCTGACTCTCAGCAAGATGACAGCGGGATTTCAACAGGCAGAGTTATTTGTCACAAAACAAATTGTTACAAATCTGCGAGACAAATATAGAATAGCGCGCCCACCATGTTTTAATCTCTCATTTTTCTGTCTTTTGTTTCGATAATCGAAATGAATAAATGAACGGGGACCATGGTATGTTTCATTCTTAATGAAGCGTGTAGTGAATGAATATTTCACACACCTGCTGTGTGTCTTTGGTGGGTTTTGACTGGGGACCCAGTCCCAGCCTGGGATGTATGAATGTTGGATTAAACATTCATCAAATGCTGTCACAAAAACTTTATCCTCTCCTGTCAAGCGCACATAAAGGCAGAAACAGGCCCCTGCGCAGGCCAAAGTAGCCCAGCCAAGAGTTGAACCTCAGCCCTTTGGTTTACTTATTGTGTGCTACTGGAATTATTTAGGCCGCACTGCAGTCATGTCTGAGGGTATATAGGTTATGTTGTGTGGGTTTATGGATATGGATGGGGTCACCTCAGGTCAATCCCCTGCATCTCTAATATCCACCTGCTGTATTGTTATTGCCTGCAGGTTCCTCCTCAGCCTTTCAACTCTCGGTAGACCCCATCCTCTGCTGTTTGCTCGCTCTGAGTGTCACTGGAGCTGCTTACATGTATCTTGTGAGGAAGCCTGCAGGGACGTTTTGATGCATGGTTCATCATACATGTTTTAATCATTCAGTCTCTCAGACACCTCCCAGGAGGGGGCTGCTGCAGCACATTACCGAGTACACACAATTAGTGATATAATCATGATGATGATAATGAAATGTATTTAGAGCATATCAGCGTGGTTCACTCTGTTCGGGGAGACATTAGCAGGACTGCAGCCCTGGAAAAGCTCGGGCTCCTGGCGCTCTCCCTCTGGAGACCGGCAGAGCTCGGCAGGTTGCCACGTCAGAGATTAGCAGTCATAGCAGTCGACTTGGCGCTCCTTCTGCGCCGTCAACTGCGAAAGCCTCACCTGACAGGTGTTGCTCTCAATCAGTGCTCCTCTGCCCCCCCATGCTGTCCTTGGAGTGGGAAGGGACAAGGAGGCCTCCCCTCCCCCTTTATACATCGTGACAGCCTCTTCCAGCCGATGCTCTGAGATTCACTGGGCTTATGGTGCTTTTCAGAGAGGCACACACCAGAAAAGCAACAGCAAATCCCCCTCTCTACGAGATACTACTGATATCACATCAGCGACATCAGTAGGAAACACAGTGCTGGCCTTTTATTTATCTCCCCTCAGGGATGTTCAGTCACCTGTTAAAGGTCAAGGTGATAGGATGTTAGGATCAGAGGGAGAGCTTCATGCTGGAATAGCAGTCCATGCTGGGAACTGTTTCAACAGACTGTAGGCCAGAGGGAAACCAATGATCGCTGGTTAAAAATAACACTAGAGGGCCATGGGTGTCTTCGTCTCTGAAGTAAAACGGATTTCACTCTCTGGAAGAGTTCTGTCCAGGCCTAATATTGACATCTTGTCATATAATGAGGGTTTCACGTTAAAAAAAATGTTTAGTGAAAATAAAAATCGAATTGAAATGTCCACTTTACATTAAAAACACCTACCTGTGAGTTTCTGGTTGGAGCTATTTCCTACCTAAGATGTTGTTCTGTGGTTAATGAAGGTTAGGTAATTGCAGAAGCTGGTTCTTTATAGACACGTTATTGTAATTATTATCATTTTTGTTGTTGTTGTCATTTTTGTGATTCCATCCTTTATTCGCAGGTGAACATGCCCATATATGGCCGACTATTCAGACAATATGCCCCGCCCACTCCACAACTCGACTCTGCTCGTTTAGAAGCTAGGGAAAAAACGTTTAAAAAATCTGTAACTGTTTGTTGCTACAGCTGCTTTTCATGAAGTGTTCAGAAATACCTTAAAGCACCACTTCAAACAGAAGCCGGAGTTTCCTTTTTTTGTGTCATAAACCTCGGAGTCTTGTAAAAGAGGGATTTATCATCATCTGTGACACCAGGTACATGCTCCACTTCATCCAGGTGAGTAGCTAGCTGAACTGCTTGTGCTAACATGTATATTGAGTGGGCTTTGTTGTTCTTATTATCTTGAGGTTGTCCTGGTGTTTTCTGGAGCTAATTTTTGCACTTTTATGCCCCTTTCAAGAAAGACATTTTGATATGTACAATAAGTACAGGTGGAAATTATACATGGCTGAATTTAGCTGCACTGTTCCTAGTCACACCTGTTAATATTATTTTTGTAACACCTGTGCTTTGTAACAAGTTAAATTGTCTGAAGTGTAAAAAGTTATATTCTGCCTAAAAGTTTGTGCTGTGTATGTAATGAGAGTTAATTATAAAGTATTTTTAGGTGGTAAATTTTCTTTTGCCTCTTGTTTTGCATATTTATGCTGCCTCATAGACAACTCAAACCTTTTTCGACCTTGTACAAGAAAAGGTTAAATGGAACGCTACAGAAAGGTGTAATTTGTAGAATACTACTAAAGGGTATATTTCAAGGTTGCTAAAAAAACATTTCACTGGAGTAAGGGACAACTGCCACTCTCTGCTAGCTATCCTTGACTGTAGCTAGCTACTGTTAGCTAATTAGCTCATGGCTATGTGGAGTTTGAAAGAAGAAGACAGTTAAGCTTAGTTCAGTAAAAGAGAGAAACTCAGAGGGTGTTCAGTTGTATTGTCCTTTATATTTTGTTATTTTTTTATGCTTAAAGCTGGCATGTATCTGCCAGCTGAACGGACTCTCACCTCTTGCAAAATAATATTTCAAGCTAGGATGTCTGGGGCTGGCTGGTTAGCATGCTAGCATCAGTAGATAGCTCTTCAACGCAATATATACACGCCTGTGACATAACTTTCACACTGTTGCTTCTTCACTCTCTGTTGATAATATATATATATATACCAAACCATATCTTACAAATTGCTCCTCTACTATCTTCAGGCTGTCTCTGTGTTTTCTGGTACAAAATGCGTTCCTCCTTTTTCATGGAAGACATTTTCGGAAGTCTCAGTGTGAAAACACAGGTGTGAATAATACAATTAACGATGACTGAATTACCTTAGCAGCTTTGGCTTCAGGATCTTGGTATTGTGATCAGTAGCTCACTTGTTAATATGATTTGTGCTTTTCTTACTATACAGTAACACGTTATAAGTTATAAGAAATAATTAGTCATGAGTTATTTTCATTCAGTAGCAAAGACATTTTGTTTTGGTTGTTGTTTCGGATTAAGACGCTTTAATGCTATTGATTTTCTTGGCATTACCCTAAATTCGTTTTGCTGGTTGTTTTTGGTGGGCGTCCTCTTACTGTGGATCACTGTAACCTGGTTTCTGCTTCAGAGTTATTATGAAGGTGAACATTATTGCACAGAGGTAAGAAACGTAGCACAACATAGGCCAACATTTATTAAGAAGCGACAGATGTTCTATACTACAGTATATCAGGAAGACTGGACCTGGTGCAGATTCATCCATCAAAGTTAACTACAGAGTGTATTTCATTTAATGTTTGCAGTTGGAAAAAGGCCACTGGGCGACAGCGTAGTAGATTTCACATAATAACTGGCATCAGATGCAGTTATTTGATGCCATATATTGTTGTCGCTCTCTCCAAACAATGTGCAAACACTTGCTGCTTCCTTTGTTGGTGCTGCCCACATACCATGTAATTGTGGACCCCAAGCTTTTTTTTATTGGACTCTGTGGAGGGAAGCTGCTTCTCACCAAAATTCATCTTCCACTCACTCACACACTTAAGAACTGCTCCCATTGCAACTTTTAAAATCACATATTATTGTTCATGATAAACAAATGTCCTTTTGGTGACATTTTTCATCCCTGCACTTTTAGCAAGGTTTGCTGCTTCACCATTGTCCGTCTTTGACTTTGCTTGGGTTTTGAAATAGATTAATGGCTTTAGGGCAAATCATCTTTGTCATACAAGTCAATCTTCAAATCCAAAGTTTAAAACTAGCTGCATTTCTTTTCTGTTTCCAAACAAAAATTGGAGCTTTACTTATGTAACATTTTGGGGGGGCTGTGGCAATATTAGATAGCAAATATTATCTTAGAATATGTGTGCCAATCTATGGTCCAAAAATATCAGCCAATAATGTCAGCCGACCGATATATCAGTCTTATTCTAATGACAAATGGAATAACTGACTATATATATATATATATATATATATATATATAAAATCCTGCCATTACTTATTAGATAGAAGGTACGTTACCTGAGGTCAGACCCTAATCCTAATCTGTATTAAGAGAAACATGGAAATTGATTGAGCGATTCTGGAGCCTTTGTATTTATTCCCAGCGATAATGGCTGAATTATTCATCCTGTGTGATGATTAATTAAAAAAGGCCCCAGGTCCTGTGGCAGGTACAGGCTGCTGAGGCACACGCTGACATTCCCATGTGATCTGCTGCATGTCTCTGCCTCTGCCCGCCCTCCTCCTGCTTTCCTTATGCATGTCTTTAGGGAAAGTGCCCTCACACAAGTGACATGCCTGTGCGCCCAGCATTTTAACCTAAAGCACATGTATACATGAGGTGAAAGACTTGGGCCTGGTAATCGTGTGTAAAAGCAGACTGGAGGTCAAGTTCAGGTAGTTTTCATGGCTTGCTTCAGCCTGTATGGGGTCTATAATATTTCAACTGGTTGATAGCTGCATGTACAATTCTCATATTAGAGTTGCTTGTTCTACCACAGAAAAATATACTGTGTTGGTATACTGATATAGAAATAACCTCTCAAACTCAAAATACACTGTTGAAATGTGTTGGGCTTATTACTGTTCAAAATGTCATAAAGGTCACAGTGAAATGAAAACTGCATCCAATGACTGTTCTAGCAGCAGAATTAGAGAGTTCAAGTCTGCTTAGAGCCTTCAGAATATGTGATAATGTAGACGTGCAATGATCAGTATAGAATTAAACCTGCAAAACAGCAAGGCCACATAGGAAGAAGATGGTTGCTAGTTAATGCAGAGTGCAGCATGCTTTCATATAAAACCACAAGCTTATCTGCTCATTTGATGGAATAAAAGCTGAATTGGCATCTTGGCAACTGTTGGAGACAGTGTTTCAACATTTGTATGCTCTAACACTGGGACGATTTGTGGCAATGGAACCAGGAAAAGTGAAAACATGATCTTGTCCTAACATTGAACAAGTGCTTTAGGGGATCGGCCAGAAGCACAGTGTTGTCACTTTATAAAATTCATAATTAGAATAAGAAGGAAACAAACATTTTTAACATATCCGTAGTTTGCTTAATGTATATTGCCATTATTATTATGGTGACTTAGGTGTGATCAGTTTTATCAAATGGCCATGTCTAAAGCACCAGCATTTTTTTGTGGAGAGAATTTTCGCGCTGAATTGCTGGAAACTGATTTGGGGACTGTCATTAAATTACTTAGCATAAATACATTAATACGAATAATTGCATTTTTTTCGATATCTTCCATGTCATGTGGCCCAATGACTCCAAACCAGCAGCAGATTGTATTAGTAAAGTGGACGAATGAGACACAGCTTTTTATTGTAAAATAAATGTAAGGAGAGACACAGTGGAGCCGTATATTTTCCTGCTTTTTTGTCTTTGAAGCTACAATCACACTTATGATAAGTGTTAAATGATTAAATAAGGTTAATAAAATAAAAAATAAGCGGCATTCTGGATCTGTTTGTTCGCTCCTCTTCATTTTTTTAATGATCAGGACTCTGTATTGGCAGATTCTCAAAATCAAATGACTCGGACTCGGGGCAAAAAACCTGATCGGGACATCCCTAATTTTAGCTGCAAAATTAATTTAATTAATGGCAATCTTTATTGGAACTTGATACAACTTTTCTTTTGCCTCTTGTTTTGCATATTTATGCTGCCTCATAGACAACTCAAACCTTTTTCGACCTTGTACAAGAAAAGGTTAAATGGAACGCTACAGAAAGGTGTAATTTGTAGAATACTACTAAAGGGTATATTTCAAGGTTGCTAAAAAAACATCAAAACAGAGAGCATCAGAGAGCATCAATAATGTTAAAAAAGAAAAAAGTACTATCTTGGAGCTCTCAGAGGATATGAGGTTGTTCGGAGGTACAGTAATAGAACATAATGACTGTAGTGTTTACAGGTTGGTCAATGAAGCAGAAACTGCTTATGTTTGCCGTGAGTGATGCAAAACAAGGATCTTTAAACACAGCTGTTGTTGATAGTGTGAGATGGCTCTGCAACAAACTCCATTTTGTCTGTTGTGTCCTGGAATAGATTTTTTCAGATATTCTCTCCTCCTCATTGATGCATGTTTCTCACTGTAACCAGTGGCTGGTTGCTGCCAGACTCAGGTAGGCAGCGGCTGTTGCGTCCTCTGACCTAGTGTGGGCAGCTGGCAGTGGGCAGGACATGCCCTGTGGCAGTGCCAGGGGAAGGCCAGGAGGGCTGGGGTCCAGACCTGCTCTTGCCTCTGCTCGAGCCCCGCTAATGGAATGGGGCTGGGCCGCCCATATGGCACTTGTGAGAAGACTGGGGGCTCTGGAGGTTGGCACGCGGAGTCACCAGGCAGTCTGCCGTTAGAAATTAAACAGGACAGGGCCAGACCTACGTGATCACCTCACGACCACCAAGCGTTATGGATGTGCTTGCCGGTGGGGATGGAAACACACCTGCACCAGGAACTTCCATCTGCACACAAAGGACCATACCATTGTTTTAGAATGTTTTACTCCATTGGCTATTGATTGAAAAATATTATTTAGTTATTGCCAACCAGAGACCAAATCATGTTGAGGTTTTCAGTAGATTCACTACTTACCAGGCAGTGTTTGGTGTGTAAAATAACTTGCATAGACTTGAGATCTACATTTTGGTTGCACAATGAAGTGAAATATCCCTAAGTGCATGTGATATACCAACACCATTTTCTCCTTCCCGAAAGACAGTTTTCACAGCAGACATTTTGACTCGTCAAAGCAGAAGAAGCACAGGTGGGATTTATAGCATGATGATGTCTGCATTCCATTTAGGTGAGCTAGTTCTACGCTCTGGTATGGTGCATGCTCACTCACTGGCCTGGCTTACTGGGACACTCATAAGAATGGAGCCATCGCTAACTTCATTCGTCACACCTGTGCTGTTTCTGCTTTATCAAGTCAAAATGTCTGCTGTGAGAAGGGTCTATACGATTACGATGCCTGAACTTTGTGTATTGGCTGATGCTGAGTACCGACCCAAACCAGTGCATTCAAAAAAATGTTTTAACACCTGCACGCAACTGACTCTGCATGGGTGTGCTTGGAGTGGCATAAGTCGCTTGATGTTTATGGATGTTGGCTACTACAGGTGTATTTGACATTGCTGGGAAGTAGCAGGGCCCTGTTTCCAATAAATAAATTACAAGGTATCAGATCAGTGCATAGACTTGTGTACTTGCCGATATCAATGCCAGCATTTTAAGCTGTATGGGAGGCATTTCAGATACCTGTAGCAATATTGGAACAACCTGAAGGATGACATGCCGAAGACCGCTCTGTCTAAAAGCATGATGTGGGAAACAAAAGCTAAAAAAACACTCAAGCATTGTGAGTAGAATATTATGATTTTGGTGATTTACAATACAAATAACATAAAATATACAGTACTTTGTATGCCACTTTCGCTGTAAATCCTCTGCACACTCCTCACTCTCCATGACAATGAGAAAGAAAAAATGCTCACAATTATTTCTGCTAGTAGTGATTGAACAGAAATGGTCTCCTTGCACAAGACAAACCTTCCCATCTTGGGGTGATTTCCCACGTTATTTGGTTGTAATCTGTATAATAATTAGCCATGGAACAGATAATGTACAAAACAATTATCGGGTATTGTAATGGTGGAAACTTAAGTGCTATGCTGGAGTATAAATCAATTCCCAGACAAGACAGACCGAGGGCAGGACTCCTCTACATCGTGAGGCAGAAGAATACATGTGTAACGCAAAAAATTAAGACGAGTACCTGATCCTAACAAACATGGTTGGGCATAATGTAAAGTACAAGCCATTGTCAAGAAGATGCAAACTACATTCAATGGAGTGCCATAATCATCTTCACGCAGATAGTAAAACTACCCATTTCAGACAGACTTTGTACTCCAGTTCCAGTAACTATTCCAAAGGCCTCACTTTTGTTTCTGTGGAGCTGGTCGACAAAAACAGTCCAGGTTAATGAGCCAACAACTTGGAGAACGTCCTCTATTTGGAGGTCAAGGAAAAATCAGTTTGCCAGGATGTACGCAGTGTTAGCCCTGTGTACAGGAGCTGGCCAGAGAGGCTGTGTGTAGGCAATGAGGTGGACAGGGGGAGAGCAGTGTAGCCCACCAGCCCTCTCTGGCACTGGACCGACCTGGCTCCTCTCTGAACTGCGTGGGACCAGGAGAAGGAGAAGCCACATGGGATGGGAGGAGAGAGGGAAGTGTGCTGGAGCGGTCTGCAGTGCTGCAGTGTTAACAAATGTGTTCACATACTGTATGTACTGCGAGAATGCTTACCCTCTAGAATAACTGTGCTCCTTGCTGACTGTACCACACAGGCTGATGCAAACGGAACTAAAATTACCACTTCACGGTGACACTGGCAATTTGTACCGCAGACCCAAAAAGGGAGAAATAGCAAGGGTAATTACAGTCAGCGGAAAAATACAGTTTGACGTTGCCCTGCCCTGGTTTTCCTCCTAATACTCCATTACAAAGTGAGGCCAGAGTTTTAAAACGGGTCACACTTGCTAGCCCTCCCTCCCATCTCCGTTTCTTCCACCTCTCTCCTCCTCCACCCTGTCTTCATCCTCCTCCTCCTCCTTCTCCTTCTACCACCCACCTCTCTGGATCTGGAACAAAAGCCACCTCCGCTGCCGCTACCTCCCCTCCCCATCTCCTGCTTTTCCATTTTATTGGTGACAGCTGCCGCGAAACAAACTCGCGGAGCGAGAGAAATGATGTGTCAGTGGAAGGTCCTTTAGCCCGCGCTGCTAATCTGTCACACGCCGTTTGTTGTTTACTGTTTCCTCCTGCTCACCGACTGGCCGGCAGCGTGTGCCGCACAGTAATGGCGACAGATGCTGACCCGCAGAAGTGTGAATCTTGCCGATTTCTCCCTGCTGTCAACCTGTAAATTACAGCTATCGGGAGTAATTAGACCCGATAAAACCCTTCCAAGCCTCACCCCCCTTGACACACTTGCAGACACACACACACACACAGCTCTGGCCTGTCAGTGACCTGAGTGTGTGCCATTTTGAGAAAGAAGAAGACTGCAGTCTTTTTTAAATTATCAATAATTGCCTTCACAATTTTTTCTTTTAATGTGAAATTAGGGCCTTTTTTTCGCTACTTTTACCACAAGGGTCTCTACAATATTGAGCACTTTGCTCTGGTTTAGCTCTCTTTTGGGTCAAAGCCTGACATCGAAACACTTCATGACTTTGAGGACTCTAAGATTGATGCTGGCAGTGGCTCTGACGATGCAGAGGTGAGTCCGTCCACAGTGAACTATCTTGGATGGTTCTGCAGACGTTGCCAGTTGTCCTCTACTTATCCTCACTGAGGTTTTGCAGGGACAGCGGGGTCCGGGGCACAACCACAGAGGTCAGCTTTGGGGCCACCTCTACTTGCCCTGGCATCCGTGTTCGGCCTGCAACCACCACGGCGGCCACCACTGCCAAGCATGCTCTTAAAAGCAGGGCCTGTGCCCCTTTAAGTAACTCGCGCAAAACCAAAGGTCACGCAGCCAGGTCTTGTCATCCTCTCCCTGACTCTCTGCCCTCCTCCACCTCCTTCTCCAGCCCTCTGTGCCCACTTCCTGACCATCAGAGCCAATCACTTTCCACCCCTCACCTCCTCCGCCGCCAATGCCGAGCGGCAATCTGTCACCCGGGCACTAGGAGATGCCACCCTGCCGGCCGCCTTCCGTACACTGCGGTAATGGCTTCTGGCAGCCCTAGAAAGATAAGTAACAGGCAAAAAGGCAGGAGAGCGGGATGAAGAGGGAGGGCTGAGGGCCAGAGAGCAGAAGACCCTCTCTCATATCCAAGCTGCCCCCGTCTCGCCGCTGTTCGACCCTCCTCTCCCCCTTTCGCCTCACCCCGCTTTGGCCGGTCGCTTTGCACGATACTTCAGTGAATAAATGAGTCGTTTTAATCCGACTGACAAGCTGGCATTGCCCAGCCCTGCCCTCCATCTGTACTGGCGGCCAGCGCAGCAGCAGGCCCCAGGCAGCCCGATGTGCCAATCCAACACACAGCTTATCCTGGCTGTAGCTTCAGGGACAGAAGGGTTAGAGCTCTATGCGGCAGCTACCCTCTCCACCAAAAGAGCTATTTATATAAGAAAGGGATTAGCCGACGGAGGCTTTGATGAACTGGAAAAAAATTATGAATTTGCTCCCATCTTGCTCTAGTGCACGTTTGAAGTCCTTGTCTTTTTAAAGGAAAACTGCAGCGTATTTCCTGCTTTTCTGTGTGATCAAATGGGCGAGTGTTGGTGTTAAATTTCATTTTAACCCATTCTCAAAGCACAGATTAAATTTTTAGGGTTGACATTTTTTTTTATGAGATGAGGCTCTTTCCACAGTTTCATCTGCCTCTGCAACAGATGAATGTGTTCAGTCTGCGACTAAAGCAAAGCCGAAAGTGAAACTAGCCTCATTTCCATCTGTCCCCACCACAGAGGGGTTAATTTTGCTCTGTCATCCTTGGCACAGCGAGAGGCCAAATGCACTATCACTCACGCCGTCCGCCGTCCTGACTGAAAAACCCAGAGGGAGAGAAAAAACTTGGCCGCGGGAGGTGCTAAACCCTCTGCTCCATTTCCTCTCTCCACAAGCTCCTCTCCACTCCCTCACTTGGCCATGTGTCACCTCCAAGTCGTTTGGGAAGGGACCTGGTAACATTTGAGTGCCCAATTAAGCGCAGGGGCTCAGTCCGGGCCCCCCTCTGGGTTCCGTTCAGGCACGTCACTGATGAGCGGGCTGCCATCTTCCCCGCGAACCACACACACACTCACATACATACACATTCCTCCCACCCTCTCATTCTATTTCATGCTTACTTCCCCCGTCTGTTCTGCCTCGTTTTCGCACAAACACACTCTCCTCCCTGGTTAAAGATCCCCCGCAGATCTGATTGCAGCTTACCTTTGGAACAGGAGGTTACGACTGTTTGATCCATGGCTGCCGAACCCGTTGCCAGTTATACACCGGGGCCTGGATGCTGCTTATTAACCGGAGGGGTCCTCCCACTGCGCCTCAGAGGATGCGAGGGCCCGGTGTTTTGCTGCTTTTGGTGAAAGATTAAGCACTGTTTTCTTAAATTAGCCTGGAAAACATGAAGCATAAACATAAAAGAAAATATTCTTTATCCGCAAGGTCAACTGTGCGCTCATTATCACCCAGATTGAATAATTACTAAACTTAAGAAGTCTTGGAAAAAAATAAAACAACAACTCAGAGTTAGCGCAGTCAGGCCTTTTGAAGTGTTAAAGGAGTGCTTATTCCCTTAACTGGAGTGAAAGAGCATCGCTGGATAATTTAGGTTACAGGCTCGGCGGTGACAGCTGGGCAGCATTGAAAGCCAACCAAATCGACATAAATCACTGACTTTTTTTTTTCAATAAGTAGGTTAATATCTCAGAATGTTGTTTAATGTTTTATTCAGCGCCGAGGCAGGGACAGTGTTAAGGGACGGCAAGTGTTTTTGAATGCAGATGGGAGGTGGAGGGCTGGGCAGGGTTTGGCATCTCCCCCGCGGTCGCCTCCGAGTACGCCGGCCCTGTTAAAGGAGCGCGGGAGCGATTCCTCGCCCCTCTCGAGCCCTCTCTATATTAAACAAGTGCTTTGTAAGTGTGCCGTCATTACTATTCATCACAAATAAATACTTAAGCACTGAGAGCTTAGCACCCCGCTGCTTTACAGTTATCCATTATTTCTGTCACCTGGTTGTCCTTTTTCTGTCTCCACCCCTCACCGCCTCGCTCTCCCTTTTGTGACTGAATGTTGCTGTGCCCTTCAACACAGTAGTGTGCTGGGAGGGAGCTGGTGCTTAGTGCCCATGTGCCAAGTCTCCCTGCTTTGTGTCCCATATTCTCTGCCCTCACCTGAGGCTTTGCCCCAACAGGACAGCAGGGCCAGAGGCTTTGCTGTGCACTATGCACCTCCCAAGACGATGCCCTTCCGCTGTTTTCATCCCTTTTCCCCTCCACACTCTTTTCATCTCTTTTTGCACAAACACGCCCAAACAAACACCCCTCAAGTTCAAACAGTCCACTCCTGCCCCAGACACGGGGGCAAAAGTCCACTGCACCCTGTCCTCTACGGCGGGTTTTTGGAAGGTGATCCGATCCTTTTTCCTCTGCCACTGCGCTTGGCGGGCTGGCTGGCTCCGGTGCAACGCGGCGTGCGCTGGCGTGGACTGAGGCTGGGCCAGTGTGCTCAGAAGCTGATGAATTGCAGGCGAGATGCGGGGCGGCAGCCGGCGAGGAGCTCCGGCGAGCGGCCGTCATGCGCC
This sequence comes from Diplodus sargus, assembly GCA_903131615.1. NCBI lineage: Eukaryota > Metazoa > Chordata > Actinopteri > Spariformes > Sparidae > Diplodus > Diplodus sargus. The sequence continues at coordinate 4,552,928 of CAEMYA010000029.1, forward strand.
ATCACCGACTGCTCATGTGATGGGGGAAATCGGAGAGACAGCGCTGACAACTTAATTTAACACCAGATCTGGAGGAAGCCAGAGTGCCACTGCGCTCTGGATAATTGATAACTCTGCCACTCCACCACACCTCGCCTCACCTCGCGCCCACCACGCATCGGCTCATCATCCACCCAAATAAGTGGTGGACACATTACTGTACAGATTTAAAAGCTTGTCAGGTCGTGTTGTACCACAGAAATATCTTTTCACTCCTAGTGAGAAAAGGGAAATATGGACTTTACACTTTTTTACTGTATTTCCAGTAGGACTGGATCTCTGAAATGATCTAATACTGGTGCCAATACTGTACCACAGTATTAGTGTCAGTACTGATATTGTTGTCGTTTTGAACACCATAGTTTAAGAATGAAAATAAATTATTCTACGAACTTCCTTCTTTTAGCAAAATAACACAAACACTAGCACCTGTGCAAAAACTTAGCCTACATAAAATACAATTCTACAATTAAAAAATAATATCATTTTTGGTCCTCAAAGTCCTCAAAAGGAACTGAGATCTGATACCCAGGCCGACATCTAAGCCTTCTAGTCCTCAAGCTGCATTCTCCCTTTAAAAAAATAGTGATTGCTGTCAGATAGGACACACAATCTTTCCCTCGTCCTGACATGAGTGTCTTCGACGCTGAGATTTCTCCTTGGGCCGCAGGGCTGTGCCGCTGCGGGGGGAGCGCGCTGCCTGGATCTCCTTCACAGGCTGTTGGAGGCTGCCGAGCAGGAGCCCGGTTGACTGGTAATGCCTATTAATTACTAATACAAACTGCTAATTAGCAGACCAAACACTGGCATCTGTACAGTTTGTTTTCCCTGCAGCGATGATATTGAGTTCTAACACAAAGAGGCAGTAAACCTGAGCTGCCTGACGCGCATCACAATCAAAGGGGACTCGCTGCTAAGCATACTTAATGCCAGGATCATGCACCAGATAGGGCAAATAAAGGGCAAAAACAGATTTCAGGAGGATGAAATGGTAGATAAGATCTGCAATGGACAGATGAGAGAAGTAACTTTTAGTCATTATAACATTTATTATAACATAACACTCAGAAAAACTATGCAAAAAAACAAAAATATACATTTTGAGTCTCAAATTTTAAAGGTTAAATTGAGATTTCGAACAATACAATACAGCAGCAAGCAGCAACTTAAAGTAATGGCATCCTGAGGAAAGAAAGTCATGCTCCTGCTCTGTTGTTTGTTTCGATAGCGAGACCGACTGTGCGTGCATGTAAGTGAATGTGACTGATTCTGGAGAAACAGATTGTCAAGCCTAATTACCGGGTTGTCAAATACCGATTGCCTTGGGTTGTTGGCACGACTCAATCAAGAATCAACTGTCTTTCTCCAGAATTGCTTACTACACCTTTACCTTTCCAGGAGAGTAGGTCTTCGTAGTTTGATCACGATGCATATTTCACTTGATTTACCTGTAGAGGAGCATGTAACTGATCAATGAGTACGTACTTTCAAGCTTTATTTAAAAATTAAGGTGAATAATTAAAATGAATAAAGGTGAGTGAGTGCACCTTTATCTGTATCTGTTCGCTAACCCACTAAGTTATCTGACTTCAGAATTGGCAGCTCTTACAACAGAACTAGGTGGGGTTAACCAGAAGTTGATGATTTAAGCTTAAAATTGATATGAGATGATCAGAAGCTGCTATATTTAAGACAGTTATTTACACAACAGCCTCAGCGTTGAACTTTATGTATATATTTTTGTATCTAAAATAAACTTATGTCTTTGATATACTTGAATCAGAAATCTTCACTCAGCTTCCCAATGAAGACGAAGAGAGTTATTTTGACATGTTTTACTCGGATGATACTCTTACTCGTAATAAGGACATTTACCGTACCGGATACCTCAGCCGAGTACTTGCTGAACCCTAGATTCTAGGGATTAGAATAATTCTGCCCTAATTGGCAAATTATAGGGCTGAGCATCAAACTTCAGTACTTCTTTCACACTGACCTAAATATGATTTTAGCAGTCAACTATTTATAACTGTCAAGTATGGACTGTTAGCACTGAAGGTCTGGCCAGATTTGTAGTCCTGTTTACCTATTCTTTGAACAGATAGCTCCTAAATTTAAGTTGACATTGCACATTTTATTCAGGGACAGTCATTTTCCAGCAGCTTGTGTTTAGACAGCATTCAACATTTCAGAACTTCTTCTGTCAAATGAAAAAAGGCTTTTGTAAAAACTTTTTTATATTTGTCAAATTGAAGAAAAAAAAATGATGCCAAAGCTGGGGTATCATATTGGGAATAGTAAAACATTTATAACAATGCTCATCCCCGGTATCCTCACACGGATCTGATGTCTGCTGTGGGACACATTTGAAAATGATCACACTGAGGCGCATTAGTATCCGGCCCCCAGGCCCCACCCAGCTCTTCCTAGCCAAGACAAGATGCCACCCCACCCTGCCACCCTACGCTTCTCACACACAAAAAAATAAATGAGTAATCGGCCACAAAGTGTCAGCCAGCCTTAATCCCCTTTTAATTTCCTTGTGGGGCCTGCGCCAGGGCTCTGGCTGCAGCATGAAGCTGGCCACTGATGGCAGGATGGCCGCGGTGACAGGCAGGCAGGCAGCGCAGGCCTGGGGGTGTTTACTGGGATCCAAGCAAAGAAAATACAATAACCACACACTGCCACCACTGTTTGCCTTACACTTGAGTGGGATTTAGGTTTCCCCAGCACTCTGTCACAAGTATGTGTGAGCACGCAGGCCCACACACACGCGCGCACACACACACAATTGTCATGCAACCAGATTGCACTATGGACATATGCATGCTCTTTTTCTCTCCGCTTCTCTCATGAGGGTGCGCACACACACACAAACACACACCTACATGCATATATTAAGCATGTGCTCGAGCACTCAAGCACACCCCTGGTAATACTTCTCTAGATGAGGCTATTTATATCTTAATTTATACAGGTTGGTCTCAGCGCAGGGGTCGTCGCCACACAGCTGCCCAATCCCCGCCAATCCCACAATGCCAAGAGTATTATCTCCTTTTGAACAGCAATTTATTTTCTCCCCTCCTCACTGTTATTCAAAAGTAAAGGTCCCGTCATTAAAATGTATGCTTTCTCAATGCGAATGCACCAGAAAAGGGCAGCCGGCGAGTCACATTCACTCCCCGTTCACGTAATGAAAGGCGTAGAGGAAGAACGAGGTGCCGGCTGACGAGCACGTCTTTGTAACACATTTGCCCGAGAGGTGGGTTCAGTGGAACAAAATGGAGAAGGTTAGCGTTATTCCGGTAGATGAAGGAATTTTTCATGACATTTACACACAGCAGGGATTTTCTCCCTGGGAGCACCCTCATAAAACTTGACTACCCTGCATATGAGCAGTGGCACATGCATTAAGTGTACAAAATAATAAAAGTGCCTCCTTGTTCAAGGAAGTGCATACTCAGAGGATGCTATACACACTTTTTAATGATATAAAAAAGTAACGATGCTAAATTTGGTTCAATTGCAGTCAAAAGTAGGGTGACAATGGTATGAAATTTTCACTGTATAATAACCATCTCAGAAAATATCACGGCTTCACGGTAACATGGTACGTTACAATTGTAAGCAGTTAAAATGACCCTTAAATGAGTGAAAACAGAAGGGAACACTTTATAATAATTTCACAAAATATTGTATTCTGATATTATTATGATATTTGACATAAATGTGAAATTGTATTTGTTGGTTTTGGAGATGGATCTTGTAAAGCTGTCCAACAAATCAATTGATAGATTTTCTAAAATCAAAGGTGTACTGGAATTTACCAACTTAGTATCACAGCAGTTCTTTAAATTGCCGGGAAAGATAACTTACTGGATAAGAATACATGGAGACAGATTTTAAATCATTTGAATGACTTTTCTTATAGAGTCCAGGACTGTCACACCAGCATCCAGGGTACATACACAGTCTGTGGTTAGGTTTAGGCTGATGCAGATATTTTCAGTTCATGTAACTCACAATTCTCAAAAATATTGAAAAACTGGCAAATGTAATATTTAGAATCCATGTACATGGACACATTTTCCATTTCGTCCAAAAATTCACAATTCATGCCCATGAAAGCTGATGCGTTAAATGAAATGTCGCCACTATTTTAAAGCAACATGACGTCCCGTTTCTACCTTAAAATAACAGCTTCAAAATCATTTTGATGGTACAGTACCTTCTCTCTCTCCACAGTGTTACATGCATGTTTACTACAAAATGCAAGCTTTCAACTTAGAAGAATTGTTATCACGTAGTGTTCTGTTTGTAGTTAGCACCAACATTACATCTGACCAGTTGTTACAGACCTGGGATTTGTATTAATGTCGCACTCAGAAACTGTGGGGGGCGCCAAATCGCACAAAGTGGCGATTTTTATATAATGTTGCTTTAAGAACTGCTGTGAGGTTGGGTTGTATTTGCATATGTGCCGGCCAAAAAAAAAAAGCACAAATGACTGCCAACTTGCCAATTAGCAGAAATGTAATTTAGCAGCGGTGTTGCTATTACACAGTCTGTCAGGTGACAGGTGGGTTTTTCAATTGTTATGTGTCCCGCTCAGCACATACCTTTGTCACAACAGAATTTTCAATGTATTTGTTTAAAAATGAGCTGCAGATGTAACAATAGGCTATCAGATTTTTTTCACCTCTCTTGTGAATTATGTTTCCATAGGAATTTAGTCGAAAGAGCAAGTTGTTTTAATCTGTTTGTAACTGTGACACACAGACGTGTTGAGAAGCTGTTGCTTCACTTTGTCTTATTTGACAGTAACCTGAATGCCCTTTTTCTGACCAGTTCATTGGGAAAAGCAGTTCTATGATGTAGCCTTGGTGTGGTGAGCATTTTTAAATATTTTCATTGAGATTTCATGGACTAAATGACTGATTGTCTGAGAAAAATAATCAGCAGATGTATAGATAATTGAAACAATTGTTAGCTGCAGCTCTGAAGTCATTTCAGAAGCAAAAACCGTCAGATTGTATCTGGATCTGAGCTCTGAAATGTGAGGATTTGTTGCATCTCTCTGTTTTAATAAAAGATTTAAAAACATCACCTTTGGCTGCGGGGACTTGTGGTGGATATTTTTCCACTATTTTCTGACATTTTCTAGATTAAATGATTAATCACTGAATTAAAAAATACATGAAAATAATCATTTAATTCAGCCATATGTGAATGTTTCTCCTCTCCCCCCACTTTAGATTAATATACAAGCAGCTGCTGTGTTGCTTGATTATAAATAAAGCCCTCTAAGTGGAAAAGAGAATATTGAAAGTGTCTTCACTTTCCTTCTATAAGGGTTTTTCCAAGCGCCAATTCTCACGGCAAAGGTCTTTATGGCAACATAAGGGGTTAGCCTAGATTTTCAGTCCAGTCTCATTTAAGGCTAATTCCTGTGTGGGTCTGGATGTTTGATCCCATTGCCCATCTGAAGTAATTAAAGGGTTATTAGTAAACAGATATTCACGCTCGCTCACTCTTGCCAACTGTTTCATGCCATCTGCCGCCGGCGCACGTGCTTTGACATTGGAAATATGCTGCTGAACTGACACGGGTGTTTGAACGCATAGGGAATGAACCGAGCTTTCATCAAGTCTAAACACAGTCAAACAGTGTCATCTTAGTGTGTGTGTGTGTGTGTGTGTGTGTGTGAGAGAGAGAGAGAGAGAGAGAGAGAGAATAAAATAAAAACAAGAGTAGGAAATTATAAACCCGCTTGTGCTATTTTAAACCTGCATGTTAATTTCAATCCCTTTTAACTGGCTCTACTTTTGACACCAGCCGACCACTATTCTTATATTTCATCGGCACAGCCCCCTCTCTTCCTCCTTCTTCATCTCCTTCTCTCCCTGCCTCTCTCTCTCTCTCTCTCTCTCTCTCTCTCTCTCTCTCTCTCTCTCTCTCTCTCTCTCTCTCTCTCCTCCGGCTCCAGCTCTGCCCTCCTGTCTGTTTTTATCCTTTTTTTATTTTCAGTAATATAGAAGGGATTAACCCTGCTGGCCCCTCTGTGGTTACTGTTTCATTTTATTCTTATTAAAATCTTAAGAACCTGCTTTATTATTCCTGTTTGATACTACCTCAATAATCCTCTGCCTGCCTGTGTGCTCGTGTGTTTGTGTGGGTGTGTGTGGCACACAGCCACAGACCCATAGGTGTGCCGTGTGATGGATGTGTGTGTCTGTGTTTGGGGCTGGCAGGAAGTCCAGGACACATTACACAAATTTTAATCACGCGTGTGCAACATATAGATGCACAAACACAATCTTTTATGCTCCGCCTGAAATCCAGGAGTTTTATTTTTTCACCTTTAAGATCTTGATATATTGAGAGCGGCATCGTGAAATGACACCTTATACATTTCAACTCATTGTCTCGTGTGTTTCTCTGTAATACGCCACTTCTGACAAACACCTTTTTTTTTTTTTTTTTTNNNNTTTTTTTTTTTTTTGCTCCCCGCCCGTGTCGAGATGGCTATTACTGCTGATGGGTCTCTAGTGTTTGCTGTGATCTTTCTTACAGCGAGCGGCATTGATTTTGTGAAACCTCTGATAAATCTCAGACAGGAACTAGACAGGAGTGTTGTCACAGCAAAGCTTCCCTGGATCACGCAGTGATTTCTCCTGCAGTTTCACTGACCCGGGGAGGTTTATTTAGAGAAAGCGGTGCAGAGTGGCACTGTAAGGTGTCGTCTGTTGGTGTTTTAATTACGTCTGCTGCTAAACATTTTAAATGTAACCTCCTCTGAGCATGAGCTGAAAGTGGGGAGGGGGTATTATTGATCAATCCAATTAGAATGATCATTGATTTTTTGCATTGAGTTTTAATTTTTTTTATTATTTATTTTTAGTGCATATGCATGAGTCAAGAAAAAGGACAGGAGCGTTGCAGGAGCCATGAGCAGGATGAAAAAACAGGCTAAATTAAGATTTCATCTTGCAAGAGGACTTGCTAATGTGACGTTAACCTATCATTTAGTATGCTTTTGGAGAGCATCTGTCCAAGTCCAGCTGTAAGCTCCTCAAACTGGAGACCAATCATCTCTTCATTAAAAGTGTGATACTGTTCAAGTGTCTCTGCAGGCAGCCAGAAGCACAGAGGATTACACTATCGACTGAGAGAAAGGTCAACATTATTTGATTTTCTCAAAGGTTACTATTTATACGTATTTATCGACTGCCGTTTTCTCATAACATACTTAAGCGCGGCGGAATGGCACACATTCATTTTCTTTTTCTTTGTCCTCCCCTCTGCAGGAGTGTGTGCATTCTAATATCTCATTTACGATGCATTAAATTCAGATGAGAGGAGGATTGTTGGGGACAAAGCTGATCACGCTGTGCGAGATGAATCAGAAATTGAACCAAAGTGTTTCATTAAGAGCTGTTGGCTGGCTGCTAAGACAACAGGGGGGTGTAATCCCTCCATTCACTCCCCTCCTTCCCTCACTTATAATTTTTTCTTTTTTTCTTTTTTTTTACTTTTTCGCTTTCTATCCTTTTTAATCTTTAACTCGCATCCTCCGCATGCGCTTTGTCTTTCCAGCCCCTCACCTCTGCGCTCTCTTCGTCTTTCTTCCTCACTCCGCTTCCCATATCCCTTCCCTTCCTCTGTTCCATCTTGCTCTCCAAGGCCTGCGAGAGCTCCTCCTCCTTGCAAACAGAGACATAACCAAATCCTGCACCCCCCCTCCTTGCCTGTGCACCGGGGTCACGCCGTCAAAATGACTCTTTTTATTACAGTTCATAAACAGCGACTCCCCCGGCGGCCCCGGGAAATTTCACATAAACTTTGATCAAACAGACGTTAGCCTCCCTGGTCCTCAACCACCTCTCTCCATGCGTGAAAATAGCTCCGCTCAATCACAGGAAGAGACAACACGCCGAAAACAGTGCAAATAGCAAGGCAGTCACTGATATATCAAGTCATTATTGACCAGAACACCAGGGGAATAGATCTCATATAAAAACAATAAGTTACTCTTTGCCTTTTTTTCCTCCTCCCCTCTACCCTCCCCTCTTTTAGCGGAGGCGGAAATGTAAGGCGATGATGCACTGGCAGTAAACTTTGTGGCTTAAAATTAATAGCTTCGAGGGGAGCTCAGGTGAGCGATCCAAAGTGATAAAAGCATCCAAAACAAAAAAGCAGCAGTTGATTTAACTGTGTGTACGCAGATGCTGGAAGCTGTACAATAGGTTTCTTCGCGGCTTTCTCTCGCTCCGTCATCCCCTCCGTCAGGTTTAGTGGAGCTGTCAGAGCGGGTTTTTCTCAGCGCCGAGGCCTCGCAGTGCTCCCTTGTTGGTAATCGTGATGGAGGCTCACCGTAATGGAGATGAGCAGCAGGAAAGCAACTCACTGTTTTGTTGTGGAGCTGGGTTTTCATGGTAGAGCTGCCACAGCTTCTCTTGATTGTGGCTCAAAATCTGAATTAAAGGGCAAGGGTCAGCTTCTTTTAAATGGTCTCAGGTCATGCTTAATGATGCCCTCCACACATGTATTCAGGCATGCATATAAATTCTCTGACTGATTTTGTTTTTGGCTGTTTTGCCTGGGAGAGAAGTATAATTACCACATTAAAATCCTTATAATTGCACCTGTTCATTCTCCCCCATTAAAAATTCCCAAATATATTAATATTAAAACATTTCATTTCACAAATTTAAATGCTGAACAGAAAATGTCTCCTACTTGAATGTACACAGCACAAAAACTGAGCACTCTCCACATATGTATCCTACATAGTGAAGCCCAAACATCCATCTGTAGGAACAAGAAGAAAAACACATTCTGGACTGGAGGGGGCCTTTAAATAAACATTATAGCCTGTACCAGCGGTTTTCATTATAATACAGTATGCATTATCACCTGATGCTGCATAGTCAAACACCTTTCACTTGTTTGGTGACAACAAGCTTAAATCTTTCAAATGGAGATTGTACCTAATTCTACTTTCAGATATTTGGCACAGGGTAAATAAAGGGAAATCTGTTTGTTTCTTTGTTATAAAAGAGGAATTTGACTCCAGACCTGACTGGAATTAAAAATTAAACTGCTTAAATTCCAAATTTAGAAACGTCTACAAAGTATTTGAAAATTGTTTTCTATTTGTTTTTTTATCTCTAAAAAAAACAGTAAGGTAATAAAAAATGCATTACCTCTGAGGCAACCCAATTGCCAGAATAAACGTTGGCAATTCTCTCTTTATATTTATTTGTGTTGAAAGTTATGTTTCTGTATGTATAATTTAATGTCGTGATAACACTGTTTATGGTCTGGTTAGTTTTAGACAAAGAAACACATATTTAGGGTTTTCTCTTATCCATTTCTGTCTCCACAAACTCGGCTGGAAGGTGGTAAAAATATCCACTGGGTTCAAGCTTCCAAATGTTGAAACGCAGTCTTGAACAGTGGTCTCTGGCTTGGCAGCTGTCAGTTGTAATGCCATTGCCTTCCCCTCCAACACCTGACATGAAGCCAGCTCATATGCATGTAATGTGAATGTGTTATGGCACATGTTGAGATGTCAATATGGAACGTATCACACACAAATTAGAATACATCCGTGGTTTGTGGAAATGTAAAATGCCATAATATTGTTATGGTGACCAAGTGGGTTTGAGGATGCTTTAGGTTCCTTCTTTGATCAAATAACATTTTTACTAAATCCTGCCAGACCAAGTTGAACAACGTAAATAATCATATATATATATATATATATA
>CAEMYA010000029.1:4568228-4591885 GCA_903131615.1 Diplodus sargus
TCCTGATAATATATATATATATATATATATATATATATATATATGGATGTAGAAGAATATTTGAGTCAGTGATATTGATCTCAGCCCTACTAACGTGATATCTCCATCTTGGTTATATAATCAGAGTGTCTGCATCTTTAATGGCTTTCTGATTTAAACCCGGCAGGTGCATCACTTGACCCAGACGACTGCTGTCAAATTAGTGCACATTCTGCTTTGATTGTTTCATTCTCTCCTATTAATCCTGTTTCCAATCTGCACTCAGCTCGCTCCCTCTCCTTTGTTACGCTCACATGCACACTGACATACAGCAATGACCCTGCTGGCAAAAGCAGGAACCTGTTGGCCATCAAAACCTTCTCCCTCTTTCTCTCTCCCTTTTTTTTTTCTTTTTTAAAACAAAGACCACCTGGCCCCCTCACTCAGCCCCCTCCCCTCCAACACACCGAGAGAGGGAGGGAGGAAGGTCTAATTCAAAAATGCGTGGTCCTGCTCTGCTCTCTGCCCTCCACCAGGAGACAGAGTGTGAGAGAGCTGCCAGACATCACACGGAAGCACCGTTAAAAATACATGTATACCACTCCTCATCATTTATTGATGGCCTCTCCTCCCTTTATGTTTATGAGGTGAGAGGCCTCCCTGTGGCCCCTGGTCAGTGACCCCCCCCCACACCTCTGTGTCCACCGGGGTGTCCAAGAAACTGCCTGTTCCCTTTAATTTAGCCGGCTTCTAAATGAGAGCAGATCATGGACAGTCTTCCACACGTATAAGCTGTATGCAGGGATCACTTATAAATAGTAAATTGCTGCCATGTTGAAAACTGTGTAAAAGACATCTGTTTTTCCAGCTATATTATGAGATTGTTGACCTCGGGTGTATAACGGTTTTTAAGTGTATTTTTAAATAGTATAGCCACTTGTTCTTTCCACCTATTAATGGTCATGTCACCCTTCAGCTTATAGGACTATGAAAATCACAAACATGTCATTAAGATGTGGTGGTGAAATGCCTCACATTGTTTATCGGATGCATTTATCATCAGTATGAATCACAAGGCAGCAGTCAAGCCGAATCATATCTGTACATCAAACAGTCTGTGTCTTCACACAGACGGGTTATTTTTCAGTCTGTGTAGCCCGACTCTTGTTTTGCTCTTGCTGAATTTATCACGTTGTGTCTACCGCAGATGAATAACTTTGCATTTTCATTCTGAAATACACTGAATAAAAAAAAAAAGGAAAAAACACAACACTGGTTTGTGTTGAGGTTTTATGGCCGACTTTGCCATTTCCTTGAACATCTTTGTCTGGAAGTCATGTACAGATCAGTGTGAGATTTACTCATTGCTTGAGGTTGTCGTCTGGTCCCTGAGGTATTTGCCGTGCTGGTTGGCCGGCGGTGGGGGTCAGGGCCTCGGGGTGTGTTTTTTTCCCCTTTTTTTTTTTTCCCATGTTGAATTGGCCGCTGAGAACACAGGGTGGCAGCCGGCGAAGCCTGCCGTAACACAACAAGGTATTGATTGAATAATCTCTGTCATCTGATAGTAATGTGGCTTACACCGGCCTCCTGCTGCGTGCTACACAGCTCTCATCACTCCCTGCGATAAACGGGGACACGACATTGGGAATTTATTTGAGAAAGTTTGTGCTTTTCTTTGGAACACTTTTAGGTAATTTGCCATCATTTTCAACTGAGATTATCTCTATTGTAACACTTGACATGCCTGATCAGTTTTGCATTTTGATCTAAAATCACATCAACCATTTATCACATCATTCATTGTCATGTACGAACTGCATCACTGATTTCCCAAAAGTTAGAATTGTACATTTGGTCAAATTCACATAGTCTTGTACAAGTGTATAATTTGGTTTTGATTCGCTGATTAGATCTACTAAATGTAGTCTTAACACTGAAGAACTGTGCGAGAACTTTTCCCAGGTAAAATAGGTCCAATATCATATTATTAAGAGACGGTTTGACTTGTTAATTTAGACCTCGTTGTGTTTAGGAGAAGTTCTTTGGCAGTTCCTTTATGTTGCTTATTTAAACACACCGGCTTTTGAAATACGGCTTGTATTGTTAAAAAGAAAGATTGCTTTATATTCCTCAGTATGAAATGTCTGCAGTAACTTGGTGATTCAGTACTGAAATGTAGGTATCACAGTCGGTGTCATAAAGCGCTGCATTGACATCATCGCTCAATTTTGTATATGAGTCACCAAGTGGGGAAAACTGTCCATGTGAGCTACGATGTTTCTCTGTTTTGCAAAAAGAAGTGTGTAAGCCAGCATCTCGGGTGGTTGCATCTAAATAAAATCCACTATTAACATTCATTCATTCAGCAAATTCAAGTACCAGCTGTTATAAAACAACAGTATAAATACAGGCATTGCAATATAGATGATGCTAATTTGGCCTATGAGGTCACTTTTTAGCTACTACCATTGTAACAACTGGGGTAGTCATCTTGGAATATGCTCACTTTGTCTCCACCCTGACAACACTGCCTGAACGCAGCGTTAGTCAGCCTGTTCATGTTAGCACTGATAGCTTACCGAGCTAGCTAGATGGCTGAATTAATAAAACGTCTGCCTGAAACAGAGTGTAATGTTTGTTTTGACAAACTTGAATTGTTTTATGATTTTTGGAAAACTTTTCTTCAAGGTGTCACCCGTTAGGAACCTTTTTTCTGAAGTTCCGGGCGGTTTTAAGGGTGCCGGAGCGGGTCATGTAGAAGCCGTCACATGTGCTAATTTCAGTCAGCGAATTGGGATATTCCCCATCCTCTGCAGGCCAGCAGAAAAAGAAAGAGCGAGAGGTTTCCAGTGCAGCCGATGTGTGTGGCTGTGAAGCAGCAGCCCCACCTCTCCCTTCCCCTCGTCTATCCCCCTTCTCCCACTCTCCTCTCCCGTCTTCCTTCCCTAACCCTCCTTCTGATCCGAGAGGAAAGCTTTCATTATTTGCTGAGATTGGGATGTCAATCCCCGCGCCCCTGACCCAAGTTTGTAGTTCTCCCCCTCATATTGGGGAAATGATTAGTGGGGTTATCTCCCCTCCGCTCGGCGAGGCTTTCATTCCTCCTCGCAGCCCCCCGTACCTCCAGGCGAGGAGCGGATCTCTAACCGGGAGGCTGCTGCTCTCCTCTCACTCCTCCACACTCTGCCCCCTTTCCAGATACTTCATCATGTACTTCATCGCTCTCTCTAAATGTCTCTGTTCATTGCTGAGTCAGATTCATTTTAACGCCAGGCCTCTCTCTTTTTTCTTTTTCCTTTTCCTCATTTTCAGCTATTGAGCCACAGAAATGTTGGTCAGAATGAAAAGGTGTAACTTAAATTGTTGGAATGCTGAATACGTGGAGAGGCGATGACATGGTCTGATGGAGTATACTGGGCCTGCATACAATTTGTCCTATATCCCCCTCCTGCTGTAGACTCCAAACACAGCAAACATAAAGTGAACGTCTGACTGCAGCCTCTATTTACATTTTTCCCATATAGACTGAGGCAGAACCCCACTGCCATATATTGAACAGAAACGCATGCATAATCGTGCATCTCATTTCTCTTCCCATCGACAAAAACATTTTAATAATTTTTCATGTTTCATTATTCAGAACTTGCATTGTCCCGTGAAGAGGCACAAACAGGCCTTTGTGTCTGGATGAAAAGGAAATCTTTAACTTTGTCTTCTCTCAGAACCAAAGTCAAACACTTTGTTTGGAGGATTCCACATGAGGCTATGTGTGTAATAAAGTGCCTTTTTGCTCTGTTTTGAAACACTTCTGTGTGCTAAGGATGGCTTCAAGGGGTTATTCCAAAACGCCCTACATAGGCCTACACGTACGTATAGATACAGAGGCCGCGGGCATGTGGGAATAAATTGCTATAATGGCTCACATAAAGGCGCGTCTCGTTTATGCGCACGAATCTGTAAAATTAGCTCTCCTCTTTTTGCACTATTGTTGGGTTAAATAAAAAAAATAAAAAAAATCGGCTAAGAATATAGGCCATGCGTTTTTCTTGAACATTTTAATTGATCTATTTTTCATCTCCCCCCGCGGGTTTTCCTCCAACAAAACGCCAGCGCTTGTATTGAAACAATGTTAAGGCAGGCTGCAGATTTGCATCATTGGTCCGCCGAAAGGAATGAAAGGAAATCTAAAAGCTCTCTCACCACGAGCACGATGCAAATGACGCTTTGATTCTCTCTTAATTTCATCAAAAGGTTGTGCGTTTTTTTTTTCTCTCTCTCTTTTTCTTGTTTGGTTCTTTCTTTTGAATTATTATTATTATTATTAGGAGTCCATGGGATTAAGCAGAGTCACTGATCCTCTGGGTCTAAGCCTTTTTTTTTTTTTTTTGTCTGTCGGGAGCTCAACGAGACTCCATCCGCACTTCATTAACCCTGAGCCGGGGACAATCCACGGTAAGAGCCGGGGGATTTACCACCAGCCTTTTCACATGCAAAGAAAAGGGAGAGGGAAAAAAAAAAAAAGTCATCCAACAAGACACACGGGGGGCTTTTCCTTATATAATCAGCTGTGCACTTTGCAAGAATAACCCCCTTTTCATAATAAAAAAAAACGGGGGTCGTCGTTATCTGAATCGGTCACGGATCGTCATGATGGGACTATAATGATCTTCTGGTGAGTTGGGAGGTGTTTGATTTGTTCCCTGCCCCTCTGCCCCCTCGTCACTTTTTTCCCAGCAGCACCCAGCTCGGCTCGGCTCGGCCCACTGTATTTTTAATGCAATTTTACGCATCATAAACGCGCCAGTTATCAGGCCGTCAGTCTGATATTTCACGGCGTGGTCAGCCACTAAGTGGAGGCCCCAGATAACAGGTGCCATGCGTGGATGACAGCAGGGGGAGCTGGCTATCAAACCCATTATCGACTTTCAATTAAAACCTATTAAAGTCTTTTGTCTAATCGTTAACATCCTACACGCCAAGTCTTGTCCGTCAGCCTGAACTCCTTTAACCCCCAACGCGCCACGGCCGGATAACTTGGGTCCTCACAGACTCAGAGTGAAGGGAGAGGGGGGGAGAGAGAGTGAGGATGGTGCATGGGTGAAATTTGTATGTAGGAGGGGAGGGGGGGTGGGTGGAGGTGGCGGTGGAGCCGCTGACCAGCTGTCCCCACGCTGATCCCCGGTCTGCAGTCAGCTCCAGCCCGGTCACCAGCTGTTGGAGCCGTTTGGCAGAGGAGCGCAACTCCAGCACCCTCAAGGAAAAGAGGGATGGAAACAATCAATTTCCAAATGGGATCATTTAGGGCACTTAAACAATTGCGCACATAACATTAATATTTCATCTCCTGCATTGTTTATGGAAAACGAACTGGAGTTGCTGCTGTTAATTTAGGAAAGTGGGAATGGCCGAAGAGGAGGAGGAGGAGGAGGGGGAGGGGGCGGTGGGGTGGACAGGACAGCGGCTCCATTTTGGACACCCTCCTGCTTTTGTTGGCCCGTCTCTAAAGACATTAGCTGGAATTGATCTTTGATTGCACTTTTGAACGCTCGTGTGTGTGTGTGTGTGTGTGTGTGTGGTAGTTGTGCGTGTACGTTTTGCTATCAGTTGCCAATCAAACTTCCCCCCTCCCTCATGAAGCTTAAACAAAACTGGGTTTCCGATCACGCAGTTATGCCCTTCAGAAAGGAAAAGGCAGAGATAAAAAAATAAAAAAAACATTTAAAAAAAAAGCCAATATTGGTGTGATTAACACAACATTAACTGTCATCACAGCTGAACTCCCAACTTTTAAATCTCTCCGCAAATCTCCGCTCCTCTTGTGAAAAGGTTAAGAGGACGGATGTTAGGGCGCCCGCTCCTCTCAGCGCCGGTGACACCCTTATTAACTTCTTGTTTTTCCTCTCTTCCTCTCTTCCTCTCTTTCTCGCCCTCATCTCAACATTCGACAAATTAAGTCAACGACACCAAACCAAACAGAGGAGGGGGAAGTCGTTTGACAGACAGTGTCGAAAACTTCCAACACGTTTTGCTCTAATAGAAAAAAAACCTTCAAATTGTGTTTATTTTCGAGCTGCTTCCGGGAATGGTGCAGATGTTTTTAATTAAAGCGGCAGCAGCCGTCTCTCAACCTTTGCTCGTTGACACCGACACGTGTAGCGATCACCTTAAAACACACTCATTTTAACAGTGGCCAGTGAGGGCCTTTACATTCTTTAGTTTTCTGTGTTTGACATGAAAATTCGATTTTGTTTCCTTTTAATTTAGTCAAATACAGGCTTTTATTTTGGCACCAAACGTGACTGTTATAATATCATTTCATCATTGATTTTTGTGTCGAAATTATGTTAAATAGATGAAAAAATAATACACTGTTATCCACATGTGGGATTCTTTATGAGATTATCCCATAATGTGTACATGGATGGACAAAATAACAGGAATACCTCGTACACAATGAAACGATCCAGCGCTCCTCAACAAAAATGAATCACGTGTGACAGATTTATCGGTTGCGTTCGACTATCAGGTGCAGTTATTCTGTCCACCCATTGGATGTTTTAAGTGGCGAAATCCTTTCAAAAGAAAAGCCCATAATTCCACGTGTTGATCCCTCGTCCGCGTCCCACATACAAGCAAGCCACGTGATTAAATGAAAGACTTTTATTTCCACATTTATAAAAGTAATTCTCTTTTACATCAAATCCCCCCCGTTTTTCCGTCCAACTTTTTCGCTGTGAACTTCACAAAAATAAAAATAAAAATAAAAATGAACTTCACGAAATGGGGGGAGAAGAGTTTGTGGGGGAAGCAAGTGGAACGAAAAATAAAAATAAAAAAAGGGAGATAGATTCCAAATTTAAAAAATAAATGAATTTAAAAATGAAATTTAAAAAAAAAACGATCCAGGAAATATACGAGAACCACTCCACAAGTTTGATATCTGCAATATACAATTTTCACCAAAAAGGAGAGTATAACAATTAAGGGTTTATCACGGCTTCATATGAAATAACATAAGTAATGCACAACGTCTGTTCAAATACATCTAAGAGCAAATCAACAGGCTGTCACGCCTGGACGTGGACCCGGTCCGATCGTCTGTCTGTCGGGAAAAAACAAAAAACATTCGAGGTGAGTGCGTCCCCCCATTTCCCCTCTGTGGGGATAAAAATGCTTTTTTTTAATAAATTACTTGACTTTTTTTTTTAATCCGCTAAAACTTCAACTAAGAACAAGAAAAAAAGACTTTATATAGATTTATTTCTGTCCGTAGCTCTCGAGTGTGCCTTACATGTGGGTCCAGGCAGGAAGTCCGTCCATCTCTCACACAGCAATGTCTTTTATTTTTTTCTTCGTCCGTTTTCTATTCGCCTGTTATAGTTTCTGATGGCTAATCTAGCCTATTATGTTAAACTGGATCACCGTGGTCTGAAAAAGACACACTCATCATAGATAGAACAAAGCAACAACCGAACAAAAAAAGTTTCTTTTAAAATCGGTCTCTTTCGAATAAAATGCAAAATATTCTTATTTACAGGTCTATGACTGCTGATCATCTGCTCGTTCACGTGGAGAACAAAAACAAAAAAAATCCAATACAGATTTAGAAAGAAAAAAAAAACAATTGTTCCTTTGGATCCTTTAACTACATTATATTCAGATTACATGGTTCGTTCCTTTGCCACCACCCACGAACGTCCACATAATAATAATAATAATAATAATAATAATAATAATAATAATAACAATAATAATGCCAATAGGGGGTGTCATTGACATTGAACTGTAGGTCAAAGTGCCACCAACAATTGTCCTTCGTTGGGAAAAACACTGAAAACAAAATACTGAAACATTGGATCAAATAAATACATAACTTAGATGCTTTGACTCCTATTGAAAAATAAATAAATTATAAATAAAGCTCATGTCCCAAAAAACAAAAAGAGAGAACATCCTTCAGACAGTCTGAGTTTCAGTCACGACGCTCCGTCCACAGAGTTCAGCCTACATGAGTCATTTCGCAGCGTAAAGGCCTTGAACAGGTCGTTACGTCGTGATCTTTTTTCTGTCTTTGTTTCGTTTCCTCTAATGAGTCCAGAGCTGCCAGGGTCAGCGTACAAAATAACAAAAAACCCGTCTCTGCAGGGACCGGCTCACCGCTGCTGAGCCGGCCGGGAGAGGACGCCGGACATGGGGGGCAGAGGAGGCGGCGGAGGGGGCGGCTCGCTGCCTCCCTGCAGGCCGTGCAGCAGGATCCGCGGGACCAGCGGTCTCTGCAGGGCCGGCGGGGGCGCAGAGGGGCCTCTGTACAGATAGAGGGCCGCCCCGGGGTCCAGGTTGGACACCAGGCTCTGCGGGTAGAAGTACGGGGACGGGAACATCCTCTGCAGGGCGGAGTAGTTTCCAGCCTCCGCCAGCAGCTCCAGTCCCACCGCCGTCTGCCTCTTCCACTTTGTCCTGGAGGAGAGAAATGACGCTTCTTTAGCCTTTAGCATGTGTGTGAGTGTGTGAGTGTGTGTATAATATATATATTTCACTACACGTAGTATTAGTGAGTGTTTCAATCTGACACACCAAAACAACTCCCATCTGTTTACCTGGCGTCCAATTAGAAGTCAGAAATACATCTGTTTGTTTTTGTGTTTATGTATTTATTTTTTTTAAATCACCCAAATCTCCATCCTGCCACTTGTCTTCACACCCAAGGACGTCTGTTAGATCGCCGGTCTGCACTCCACGCAGGTGAATAATTCATAATAAAGATAATTGAGTAGATATAGTGGTTTGTTTGAATTATTGATATGCACACATGCAACGATGCATTATTCATCGGCCAAAGTGTTGTTTTTATATTTATTTATGTCATTTAGCTGCCTGGGAGTCAAAACTGCACACAAGTAAATGCTGAAGTTAATTCAGGCGAGAGCTGCAGAGAGGTGTTTCTACACAGGAGAGGACGCTGCGTGCACTTTCATTTATTTACAGCGAGTTGACGCCTCGGTTTTCAAAACTATTTGCAGGGTCACTGTGTGTGTGTGTGTGTGTGTGTGTGTGTGTGTGTGTGTGTGTGTGTGTGTGTGTGTACAGGCTGACATGTCTCCCATTAGATCTGTACGTGATTCCATCTTGTATTGTATTTTGTCGATACAGAGCGAAAAGTCGAAATGAGAAGAAACACCTGCACACGTAAAACTGAAACGAAACCTTTCTGACGGTGTGATGACGTGTTTCTGAGAGGTCATAAATCATGTCGGATCAATTAATCAGCTGTCAGTCCTGCGTCATCGTTGTAAAGTAGAAGTCAAAGGTTTGATTTAAAGACAACTGATAGAAGTTTTTATGTTGAAACGTTAAAGGTTAAACATGTCTGTGGATCAGCTTTCATGACACTCCCTGATCATTTTCCCCCGGTTTCTTCGGGTGTTGGAAGTGTTTCACCACATTTTAAGTCTCTTTTAATTCCTGATATTTTATGGACCATTAATCAATAATTCGAGAAGATAATCGTCAAATATATCAATAATTAAAGTAATGGTGAACTCGTGTCACCTTCAGGGCGCTGAAAACATGGCGCCCCTGTGTCCATTTAGTCCTGAGCAAGGCACAGCAGATAACCCTCCCTCCCTCCCTCCAGCGTGTGACCTTACCTCCGGTTCTGGTACCAGGTCTTGACCTGCGTGTCGGTGAGGTTGAGGGAGGCCGCCAGCTCCATGCGGTCCTGGACGCTCAGGTACTTCTGCCGCTCGAAGCTGCGCTCCAGCTGGGCCAGCTGGTGGTCCGTGAAGGCCGTCCGGGCCTTCCTGGGCTTCTTCAGCCGGACCTGAGGACTGTCTCTGCTGCTGGAGATCTCCCTGTCCCCCTCCTCTTTCACTGCACACAAACAACAAGGACAGTGAGAACAGAGCCGAGGCGTCATGTTGTATAAAACTACACCCATCTCTGAGTGGACGGGCAGCTCTGTACACACACACACACACACACACATCTGAGCTGCGGCGTGTTAGATTAAATACACAACATTAAAAGTGCTCCTTTTTCACTGCTTCATTTATTCCATGATCTGATTCAGGAGAAAAACTCCAAAATAAAAGTATGACTGAATTCTTAGAACATGAAATATGTGTATTTTGAAATTGGGAAACACTTTGAGCTCCACGGGCTGATTAATGAACAAGACTTAGACAAGACTAGGATTCTAATCAAAGGTTAACCACAATAAAAAGAAGAAAACGCTCCTTCTCGCAAAAAGACGTTAAGAAGCCAAACTTTGTGACAATACGGCGCTTCAGTCGTTGTCAACCCGGCTCAGTGTTTCGTCTTTTAACAGAGAAATTGTGGGAAATAAACTTTGTATTATTTCAAATCACTGCTTTCACCAGCAGCTGAATCAAACACAGAGCTGCTGTTTGCTCTGCGCGAATTTTAAACAAAGTGACGAAAACGCTGCGAGCAATTATTGTTAAAATGTTTAAAAAACATGCGTGAGATTTCTCCAGCCTGTTCGTGTTTAATAACTATTAACGTGCAGTAAGAAGAATCGGCCTCTGCAGTGCGCAGTGTGTGTCGGGAACAGTGCCTATAGGCGATGTGGAGCTATTTGATTTGGTCTTAAATTGTTATGAAAAGCTCTTCCAATATTCGCACTTCCAATCTGATATCTGAGCCGGCAGCAGAGCCGCGCTCTTTGTTCTCTGTCTGCGTGGTGTCATGTCAGGGCGAGCATTGATATACACTCCTTATAGTCAATTCTGTGAAAAAAAACACAGGGAAGGGGGGGAGGAGAGGGGGGAGAGGGGGGGGGGGGAGCTCGCGAGGCGAGAGATCTTGGTAGTTGAATAGTTGAGTCGTCTCAAGAAGCACAATAATCCGCCTAATTGAGCCACAAGGGAAGGACGAGCCTTTCAACCGCGACCGGAGGAACTTCACAGGACCGTGGAAATGAGTGGAAATCAAGAGCCGGGCGGCCTCGCGCGGTTACAAATCTGATTAGCGCCGGGGACAAATTGCATCAAATCCCTCAAATATTATAGGAGGCGGATTCGCGGAAATCAAAGCCACCGTACAGGCGCTCTGTGGGCCCCGCGGCTCCCGCAATCAATCCGCGCGTCGACGAGCGTCTCCGGTCCGCGCTGTCGCACGCGCGCGCACGCACGCACGCAGGCATAAGCGCACGGAAATTGTGGAGCGAACTGATGACTTGACGCCTTATCAATAAGTTTACGAGACGAGTGAATCTGGGAGAAAATCATTAACCAGAATAAAGCAAAAATAGTAATAATATTAATAATAATAGTAATAATAAATATATAATAAAATAATTCTAATATTAATAATAGCCTACTTGAATAATACTAATAATTTTCCAGGTGTGTGAGGCGTCCTGTCTGTATTTCTCTGGCCTGCAGCGCTCTGCCTCATTAAACTGTCAATGGAGGTGACATGTGTGTTATGGCTGACATGATTGGAAACAGAGAGGCCCTTGATGGCATTTATCTGGAGGCGACCCTGTCATCTCTCGCGCTCCTGCCTCGCTCACATCAACAGATGCTTTCTGGGATATTCTGCTAAACGCGCCGCGCGTGCACGCGGGCGGGCCGTTTGCCTTTTTATTAAATGTACAAACTGGAATGAAAAATGAACCGCGAGCTCGTCACCGTGCACAGGGACGAGGCTCGTGTTACCGTCAGCGGAGGATCGGGTCGATTTGTCCGTATTGATGGCTTCCGGTGTCCTGATACTAATGTCAGATTATTGATGAAGATCAGCGGGTGGTACCGTTTTTATTTGTTTGCCCCAAATTAATAAAAATGTCGTGTTACTGAGCATTATTTTCATACAGTGAAACTACATATTATTATTATTATTATTGTTATTATTATTATTATAAACTAATCTAAAAAGGCCAAAACTCCAAAAGAAAATTATCAATTTAAATTGTTTGTATTTTTTCAAGGTTTTAAAAATATTTTGCTGTAACAAAATGCCTAAATAATATTTTAATGTAGCAGTTCGGCTTTTACAGATTATTAAATTAAATGAATTGTTATGATTCAAACTTCACGCGCTGCTATCGTTCCAGATTGCACCACACATTTTGTGCCAAACCTTCTCTACGAGCCTTTTATATTTTTAATTTATTTTTTAAATTATTATTCATATTTAAAAAAAAAAAGTTATTAAGACAGAAACTGAAACACCGAGACCAGACAAGCTGCAGCCGAACTACACACATTCAAATGATCAACGAGCTACTTGAAATAGAACTAAAATGACATTTTTTTAAAAGCTGTATTTTTCTACAGGAGCCGGTCTGCAAGAGCAGAAGGCCAAATCAGTTCCCCCTCCAATCTGTCCTGAGCACCGCAGCCGCTCCGCCGTGCGGCTCCCCGTCCTTACCTTTATATTCACTGTCTGAAGACGAGTTGCTGTGGATTTTCTCCATAAAGTCGTCCGCTATCTTGGAGACGAGCCTCCCCGCCTCCTGGGTCGGCTGTCCATTGCTGGAGTAGGGCGCGCACGCTGCCAGAGGCTTACAGTCCGCGAGAATGTCTCTGATGAGGAAGGACGAGGTCACGGTCCTCTGCTGCGACCCCGCGGAGATCTGTGCGTGCTGGAGGTGCGGCGGCAGGCCGACGCCGTGACCTTGCCTCTGGGCCACCTCCTCCACGCACTCCCTCCTCGGCGACGGGGGCGATGAGCAGCCGCTCTCCACGTCTGATCTCGGGCTGAACTCCAGAGGAGAGCGGCACTCCCCCACCAGGCTGTCCCCTTTGGATACCGGACTTCCAGGCCTGTGGGACAGCAGCGAGTCGATGCCGAAACTGGACCCGTTGGTGGACGCCTCCATTGTCTCGATCGAGGCCTCCTCAAACTACCATTTGGTATTCAGGACAAGTTTTATTTGAGGGCGGGAGGGGGGGGGATGCGAAAGTCTCAGTTGGTCCAGCAGAAGAGAAAGAGCCCCCCTCCCCGCGCCGGGGAAGATGTTTTTTGGATACGCTACAAATGAAGCTTATTCATCCGCTATTTCCAGCTCCCCAACTGGTTCTTTAAAGAGAAAATATCTCCAGGCTAAGTTGCGTTACAGCAAAACGTCCATTCATCCGATGTTCTTGTCTTCTTTTTTTTTTTTTTTTTCTCGGCAAGTCTGGAGAGACGAGTCCTCCTGAAATCGATGCAGCCGCTGGGAGAGTCACACTCCAGTCTCACTCCTTCAGCCTTTGAGTTCACAAGCCTCGACGGGAACACGAAAGAGTTATTGCTGAAATGATCTCAGCCACAGAACCCGAAAAGACGCAGAAACAATTGACTATTTCTGGAAATGTGGCAGCAGCAGCAGCAGCAGCAGCAGCAGCGGCGGAGGTGATGTCTTCGGCGCAAAGCGCGTTTCAGCACCATGGACAGGTTCAGACCTGGAGCTGGACCGGAGGAAACCGTCGAGGGCAGCTCGTCATGTGGCCACACGGACGACACGGGGAAACTGTTCGCATTCTTCTGAGCAGAACAACAAAACCTTTTAAAGAAAACAGGAGGCAGAGGGAGTGAGAGAGGGGGAGAGAGAGAGAGGGAGAGAGAGAGAGAGAGAGAGAGAGAAGGGGGGAGTCCGAGAGCTGCAGCAGGAGCAGAGGAAGAAGCGGAAGACGCGGGACGAGGCGATGCGCGGCGCAGGAGCGGAAAAAAAGGAGAGGTAAACTGGGTTAAATAGTCACAACTGGCAAGTAAAAGGACGAGATGCGACGGGGGTGGGAGGGAATCCCAAAAAATTGAACTTGAGGAAAAGTCAGGAGCTAGGTTTTAAGAGCGCCTCGTCCACGTGAGTCCCCTGTGACAAGCCTTCATTGGCTGAGGGGAGCTGGAAGTGGACCTCCCTACACGCCCACTCGCTCTCCTCCCTCCCTCCCTCCCAGCGTCTCCCTCTCCTCCCTGGCTCATCCTCACTTTGATAAAAGAGACACTGAATTCATCAGGAGACTCAGATCCAACTGTTTACAGGCAATTTTCACACTGTTTGCTTTCATTACATCATTGATGAGGCTTATAATGGGGTTATTATGTGGAGCGGCGCCGTGTTTCTCTCCTCGACTCCCTGTCTGTCGCTGGAGCTCTCTCCACCTCCACCGCTCCTCTCACTCCCCCCACTGATTTTTTGAACATTTGACTTTTTTTTATTTTCATCGTCTTGTTTTTATTTATTTTTATTTTCTATTTTCTATTTATCAAATAATCCGATTTAGTATTGTTTAGTTTCATATGATTCCACACTGCGAATCCCATTGAAAAAACTGCTAAAACTAGAAATGTATTATTTGTATTTTTATTATTATTTATTATCATTATATTTTTGTTATTATGATATCGTTAAAGTAATTTTAATTTGCTCTTTTCTTGCTCTTATTTCTAAATATTATAACTGTGAACCCCTCCAGTTTTATTTGCAGCAGTCAACATTTTACCTTCCGTCTGAAATCTCAACTTTAGACTCCCAGGACGTGTTTGCACGTTCACCGTGGCCACCTTTTAGTTTTTTTGTATTCTTTCAAATAAGAAAAATTCAAGGATGAAAAATCTAACAAATGTAATAAACGTTTTCTTTTTTTTAAGCAAGCACAATATCTTGAAGGAGGGCTCATTAAGAGGATAATAACTCTGGTAATTGTAGACAATGGTCCGAGCAGCGTGACGCAGAACTTCAAGGCGCGCGAGGCGCCATTGTGCGCACTTTCTCAACTTAACACGCGTGAAATACCATTGTGCGCAATTTCAGCACCCAACCCCGCACAACAGTTTGCCCCGACAGCCCCTAATAATCTAACTAACCCCCTTCTCATCATCATCGACACCCCCGCGCCTCACCCCTTCCTCCCTCCCCCCCTCTTCCTCCTCCACCCCATGTGACCACCAGATTGGAGGCGCGCGTCGGTCTCAGACACCGGCAGGTTAGTGAATCCGCTCCCCGCTCCCATGGGGTCCCATCACGGCTGCAAGCTGTCACATACGAGGCGGGGACAACACAGATATAAGGCAGCACACACCCACCCTGACTTAGCTGTTTCTTTCTCCTCTGCTGGTGCATGAAAAGGAGCAGTGGTTTGACGCTTCCTCTCACAGTTCTTTTTGTCCTCGCCTCTTCTTTATCCTCGCTGCGCCGCAGGTCCACTGGCTCCAGTCGTTTTCGGAGTAAATAAATCATAAGGTGATTAAAACTGACTTCTCCCTCTTTGTGGTCATCACATGGCCCGTGGAAGTCAGAGAGAAGCTTTCATTATTTTGATTTTGTTTCCTAAAAGAGCTCCAGTGCTCAGTTGTTTGATTTTAATTTTAAGCTGGTAGAACTCAAGCTGCTTTGAGTTTAGGGTTTTTATTTTAACCACATTTATTTATGTCAGAAATGAAATGGGTTTACATCTGATGGAACAACCAATGGGTCCCTGAAAAAATAAATAAATAGAATCATTACTAATTTTGAAGCATTTCCAAAAAAAAAAAAAAAAGTTGCTTACTTTAGAAAAGAAAGTGATAATTTTACTTTCTACAGACCAGAACAGCAACTATGGAACAGTTTATTTTTAATGCTTCTGTCAATCATTTTTCAATAACACTCAGTCTCAGTTTTGAAATTGTTCGCAAATAAAAAGAATACATTTTCAAAAATAATCATGCGTTTTTCTTAGTTTTTATTTTGCTAAACTTGTAGTTCAAAATGAAAATTTTTAAATGTCTTCAGTTTAACATTTGATACACTTGACAAAAGCAGCAAATCCTCACTGGAAGAACAGTTTTGCCTTTTTAGCACCTAAAATATTTAGCTGAGTTGTCACAAATATTACTGAATAATTGTTTTAACTCTAATCAGTGATAAGTGTACACGATAATTTAAATAAAGAGGTTTTTTGTGCAGCTAAAATAAGCTTTAATGTTGCTGGCTTCTGTCAAATTGTACAAATCCTTTAAAATCTGACATATACATTTCTTTGGCAAAAGGCAGTGCAGATAGACTGAAGCTGTGTGTGTGTGTGTGTGTGTGTGTGTGTGTGTGTGTGTGTGTGTGTGTACTGTAGTGTAGTGTAGTGTAATGATTTGGCTCATGCTGCTGCTGATTTTGGACAAGTGTCCCTCTGGTCAAGCGAAACTCAATTTTTTTTTCCCTTCTTTTTTTTTCTCTCCAGGAAGTGGTCTGAATTTGAGGGCCAGTGCAACTGTTACCCCAGTGATGAAATACACACACACACACACACACACACACTCGCTCTCCATCTCTCTTTCTCCCACACACACACACACACAGTGATGTTGTGGGAGGATGTTATTGATCCATGTTAAAGAGAGGAAACAGGAATGTTTCCAGGGAGGAGATGGTCAGCGAGTGGTGAATTGGCTGTCTGTCTCTTCACTTCTCTCTCCATCTGTTTCTTATCAGATGAGGTTAAATCATACTTTATTATTGATCCATATTAAACAGCCCCACATCTTCCACTCACTTTTTCTTTTCATTTTTTTTTTTTTTTTAAAGTAAAGTTGGCACCCTTGGGCCATTTCAGTGAAGTGTGGACTGTTTTTCCTCTGGCTGTGCTGACAGCTGTACAGATTAATTTAACTCTGTGCATTTATTTAAAAAAAACAACAACATTTTATTCTGATCAGGCTGTTAGTCTATGAATAATTAGTAAAATATCAAGAAAATGTGAATTCTAAAACCAGATGACGTGGCACCATAACAGTCCCTGTCAGTGTTAATAATCTACCCGTGGACATGTGCTTTATTTTGCTATTATTTTTTTTCCTTTGCATTATTGGAATCCAGTCCGTCTGTTTTACTGCTAATAATGCCTGCTGGGCCTCCTCAGCTCCCTGGGTTTTTTGTTGTGTGTTGGTGGGGGGGGAACAGCAAACATTTTATTCACTCGCTCAATTGAGCAGGTGTGTTAAATATATATCTAGATATGTGTTGTAAAAATGTGTGTCGCCTTTGTATAAACTTTGGCATCTCTGTCGTTTTGGAACACGGAGTTAAAAAAAAAAAAAAAGCATGTCTTTCGAGGGGTATGTATTGTAAAGAGATGACTCCTCTCAACAAACAAACAGCATACAATAAAAAAAAAAGGAAAAAGAAAAGGAAAAGGCTCTTGCTCTGGAGCTGGTGCTGCACCCTGGACCAGTCAGGGATGCAAATGATGCACCTTAACGCCATCAGGTACTGGAGTTGACAGAAAATAATGAGAACCCGCTGAATCTTTTATAAGGTTAACACTCACATTTCCCAGTCAGCTGTCACACAAGAAAGAATTTAGCACATGCATGCGGGCGAAATAAACCTTCATCGTCTCATTAATGCTGACAGGGCCCTGGACCGCCAGCTCCCAGCGCCAGCGCCGCCACCACCTTCGTTTTGTGTCGGTAATTTGCAGCGGAGACAGACCCCCTTCTCCTGGAGAGAAAGAGGGGGAAAGGAGGAGGAAGAGAGGAAGAAGGAGGAGGAGGGAGGAGATATTACGGAGGGAGAGAGAGAGAGAGAGGGAAAGAGGGGAATTGTGGAGGATCGTGGAGCGAGTGCAGAGGAAAAGAGGGAGGGAAGGTGGGCCTTGGGGGGGGAGGGTGGAAAGATGGCGAGCGCGCCAGGAGTCTGATTCTCCCCTAATTGGAAGCATTGGGCATTGTCAACGGAGGATTTTCAGCTGCTCACTGACAGGTAGAGCCGTCAGAATGATAGCCCACTTGTCAGCGCAAAAGACCAATAAAAACAAACCACTTTTGATTTAATTGGAGGCCTAACCATGGTGTGTGTGTGTGAGGTAGAGAGTGTGTGTGTGTGTGTGTGTGTGTGTTGCCTGCAGGGCCAGGGCCACGGGGAGGTGGAAGGGAGGTGTGAGGATGAGTGGGGGCATTTGTGTCTGCGCTTGTGAAGGAAATCATCACTCTAGCCATCAATGTTCTCGCCCTGCCTCCATCTCTGCCATCGCTGCTCGTCCTCCGGGGGCGAGTGGTCACCGGTCGCCCGCGGTGAGAGGGGTTTCAGGAGAGGCAGGTTTTGATGCCGTCCCAGGGGGGGGCCTCCCGAGCCGCCACATCAGAGCGAGGAGCGGTTTCTCCCTTCTTCTTCATCTTTCCCCCTTTTCTTCATCCTCCATCAGCAGAGAGCCGGGTTCCTGCCGCAGATGCCAGCCTTTTCAAAACAGACTGAGCAATATTTGACATTTTCTCGCGCACTTCTGTCGGCTGGAAACTCGCCCGACCAAGTGAGACGGAGAATCATAAACTTTTCTCTCCGTGAGAGCAAATGTCACTGAGACGCGGCCGCACAGTGAATGTGTCCATCCGTCGTGCTAGTTAAAGACGTGTCGGCTGAAAGTTGACGGATATGAAAACAGTAGATGCTAAAGTGCAAATGGAGCATGCAGCGAAAATAAAGACAAAACTCAGATTTAGGTTCAGGAGTTAGTTTACTGAATCTGAATCCAGCAATGAAATGTATATCTCAAATTTGTAGCCTCTGTTTTTGTTGATTTGAACTGGGCCGGAAAACTTGTTCCTGCCATTTGAGTGCATTTATAGCTGGAGGTCAGATCAGAAGTCTTAATTAGAAAAACACAACTTTATTAGTTTATGGAGGAATTATGATGATGGAAATATTAAAGGGTGACGTTGCAAATTTTACACACCGAGGTGTGTTTTCAGGTCTTGTAGAGTGCTACTGCATATGTGAAATAAATTGTACTAAAGTATTATGTGGCTCCAGAGAAAGCTGCATGTCATCTAATAATTTACCCCCGCTGATGTCACTCAGTGATTTAGTTGCATTGTGGGTAATGTAGGCACCAGTTCATGGAAAACAGTCAACTGGCCTGACGCTGAATTATGAACAGTTTTAAAACAAATGATTGAAATCGATACAGCAGAACCAGAGATACCATCTTTTTTACTCAACACATTCTTATGCTGTTTCAAAACATGCTGCCTACATTACCCACAGTGCAATTTAGCCACCAAGCGACATCTCAGGTGCAATTTATCAGATTACATACAACTTCCTCTGGCGCCACAAAAGGCTTTAAACTACTTTGACACATGTTAGTGTGCTTTTACATTTGTGAAAACAGACCCTTTCTTGTTTCAGCATGGCAATGATAAGATGAGAACAAAGACAAATGCATTAAGAAATAGTTTTCCAAGTTTGGTGTTGAAGACCCTCCAGAGTCCTGGCCTTCAACCCCACCCAGCACCTTCAGAATGAACTGTGAGTCAGACCTCATCACCCAACAACACAGTTAGAACTTACTAATGCTCTTGCGGCTGAATGTTAGCAAATCCCTGCATCCAGGTTCTGTGGAAAAGTCTTCCCAGAAGAGTGAAAACTGTTAGCAGCAGGTCAACACCTATGGTTTTGGAGATGATTGGATTTCAAAGTGTTTAATAATCACATGCTGTGAGGGTATAACATTTGAGTTTCCAAAATCTTTTGACAGTTATTTAGCAGAATGACCCGGATGTTTTGGTTAATATACATCAGGAGAGGGTTTTGTTATCTGACAGTTTTCAGTGGAGATGTGCAGCTTGTTAACTCTCTACATTTGGATTCCCACGGGGCTGCTTACCTGAGTAATTATTTACATTTATATATTATTATATAGCAATGTGTCAGCCAAGTGTCATGTGACTCCGAAATACCGTCATTCATTAATTGAATTATTGTCTTTCAGAGGTCATGGTTTGTGTCTAATGGTTCAAAGAACTGATAATGGCACTTTTATTGGTTTAAAGAGCAGCGATCTTGGTTATTTCATGTTCTCTACAAAACACCATCAGCCATTTGACAAGTTTGATGACGATATCAACCCCTTCGCACTATGTCACCAGTAGTTTCCAGAGGTGGAAATGTTAATCCACATGTGAAACAAGGCAAACTGTGTATTAATGTATGTCATTTACAAGTGAAAATGTACATTTGCTATGAAGACATTTTTAGTCATACACGAAAACAGCCAATCACATGAGGAAATGTTATCATTTTATTGTTGCATTTAAAAATGATGGTATTTCATGTGAAAAAGTGAGTGAAATGTACACGATAAGAAGTCTCGTGATGTCATGTTGTGTGTGTGTGTGTGTGTGTGTACCAATCAGTATATTGTAATTGAAATGATTTTTAAATGTGTTCAGCATCACCTCTAAACACCATCACAAAGACCATAACTAATGAATTAATCTTTCTGATAATGAGGGGAACCTCAGTTGGCTCTCCTGACTAATGTGTGTGTATTTCATAATTGCAGGTCCACTCATGCATCTGAATATGCAGCTCCCCTCCTGTCCTGCGCTGTCGGGCCGGCGCGTGCGCCCCTTGCAGCCAGCGTTTTATTATTCTTGACAGAGTTCAACGAACACATCTGGTCAGAGGATAAGAGGGGATGGAGGGACGGTGCCAAGAGGCAGAGAGGTGAGTGAGGAGCCAATGGAGAGGGGTGTGAGCAGGCGGAGGACGAGGACCTACAACCATCCATCATAACCGTCTCCCTTATGAGGAATGCCAGCTCCTTCAAACTAGGGCCAACACTACTTTGGCTGACCTTTGACCCCTTGGGCCTAAACCAGGTAGACTATTAGAGCCATCAGGAATTTAATTAGCAGTAGGGCTTCAACTCATTATTGTTTTAATCACTAATTAGTTACTGCATCCCAGTTGTTCAGATGCTTTAGAACAAGATACTGTACGTTAACGTTTAAGTAACACAGCTCTCTCGCGGCCTTGTGAATTATGACTCTTTCATCTGTCAGAACAATGACCAAATCCTCGACTGAAAGTGAAGTTTCCCAGTGAAGTTCACTAATAACATTACAGTTTCTGATCTCAGTAAAGTTTAATCCGGGGATCGATGTGTTTGCTATCTTACCTGGAGTTTGATGGATGTCTGGAGGCTGATTCTCACTTCAGTGAACAGAGAGATGCATTAGGGTGCAGCAGACTGGGTTTGCCTCATCCACAGGAAGAAAATTGCACTTCCCTTTAAATCAAAAGTTACATTTTGTATCTTCTTGGCTGCTAGCTAGTCACTCGTAGCTTTGCATGCATTTGGTTTGTAAGCATTCAGTGGACTCGTCTGGATTCTGCATGCAGTTGACTGGGGTTAGCTAACGTTGGCGTTAACGTTATTGCCTTTGTCAGAAAATGGGCTCACGGATGTAATGTAACAAGTAATGTAAGCATTGCTTTGCATGTACTCTTTCAATTAGTTATTGGACACTTTAGGCAAAATTTTCCAACACTGAACATTTACAACACTTTAAATGCACTGACAAGCTTTACACATGGCTGTGATAAACAGAGTCGAAGAAGGCTCACCACTAACTACAAACAAAACCAGTTGTTAGCCAACTGCTCAGAAACCTCAAAGACGAAGAAGCGAAGGAGAAAAAAGCACAAGAGAAGCAAAAGCATTATATATATTATAGCATAGATATTCATTTATAATAATAAAACCAAGTAAATTGCAATGCAATTGGCTTTTGCATCCCAGCAGCCAAAGCAGTGCTAGATAACATTCATATTTGCAAGGTTTCATAGTTCAATGTTAACCTGTCATGCGGACCCCTTGAGCGATGGTGTATTGGTGGGCTCACATTGGGCGGGGGGGTCCACCGCAGCTGCCAGAGGGAGACACACACAAGCTGGTGGACAGTGCAGAGAGCTCCTGTACCTCCAAGGAGAGGGCACAGGGTCCAGGTTCGCCCCCTACCCTCTACCCTGCCAGGGGAGGCTGAGGAGGAACGGGCCCTTGGCCCTCTCCCTCCATGTGGGGAAACGGAGGCGTTGAAGAGGCCATGCTTACATCCATGAATCACATTCTGTGTGTCACTTAGGATACACACGCCCACACACACACATACACACACATATGCAAGAGTAATGAAACCGATGTTCGACAAGATGCTCTGGAAAATTGTTCTAATGTCTTTCTCGAGTAGTGGAATGACCTTGGCTGCTCTTTAGAGCCGCGACTTCCAATTATCATAATTGATCCATTTTGTTGATTCTTGTTATTGATGAATCTGGAATTTGCTGAGTCAGATTATCAGAAAACGGGAAAATTCCCAACAGAAGTTTGATATAGTTTTTGCAAAACTCTGTTGTCCAAGTCAATAAATCTAGTCAAAAGCTGTTGTACCTATCATAAATTTAATCCTGCAAAATATATATGAGGCAATTTACTATGAATACTTGGCTGTAAAGGATATTTCCATCCATCTATTTTTTTGCTCCTACGCCAGACTGAGCAGTTGTTACTAGGAAAAAATGTCAGGCCTTGTTTTATTTTTGTCACACACACACACACACACACACACACTGCGTGGTGGGGGGCGGAGGGGGGTTCCAACGCTCCATTCAGGCCTTAAACTACCTGCTTCCTAATTTGGCCAATATGCAGGTAATATGTGGGGTCGCAACATCTCAATTATCACACCTCCTGTCAGCGGCTCCCAATCCTCCGCTCGCCACTACCTTCCCCTCCAACATGCCTTCACCCCCCGCCCTCGCCCCCTCCCGCCGTGACTTTTATTGCTTCATTAGTATGCTCCACATGCTCCGGCGCACACCCACGCTCCGCGAGCCTTCAGACCCTAACAACTTTTGGCAGATCAGTATGTGATGAGGAGATGATGAGGGACTCTTTCTACTAAAAGCCCACCTACCTGGCGCCGTGGCCCATTTTTGTCCAAGTGTGCGTTCAAACTGGTGATGCAGAAAGTAAGGCAGAACAGCTGGGGGAGCCGGTGTGAAAGCTTTTTCCGGTTGTCACACCTGAGAACTCACAGTGGAGGAG
Source organism: Diplodus sargus (assembly GCA_903131615.1). Lineage (NCBI taxonomy): Eukaryota > Metazoa > Chordata > Actinopteri > Spariformes > Sparidae > Diplodus > Diplodus sargus. The sequence continues at coordinate 4,591,022 of CAEMYA010000029.1, forward strand.
ATGACCTAAGTTTTGATACTTTGCCAATATAATAAGCGTTGTGTTCAAACCTCCTAATGCATCAGTGTGAACCTCTTTTCTGACCCACCTGTGTTTAAGTCAGAGAGAAGAGAGTTTCCAAAAACGCATTTGTTGGAGAGAATTTGGGGGAAATGTGTAATAAATGACTTGGGTTGAATATTTAATTGGCTTTAAACAGCTATGAAGAGTTGTTATAATATCTAAATTGGATGTTAGCGTCAAGTTTAGGGTCGACTCTAACCCCAGGGTGTACCTGACTGCAGTTATGATTTAGATTCAGAAATATCTGATGGAAGATATTGGATACTTGATGCTACGGACGCATTCCAGAATGAGGTCGGGGTTTATGTCACCACACGTGACGCGGATCACTCACCCGCTCTCCTGCAGCGGCGTCTGATTCCTGAGCGAAATACCTGTTGGGATTAATGCTCGCATGTTATATATCCTGTCACAAGCATCCATCCTGCAGCCAGGCAGGTACATCCAAGGTGTGTTTTAGAAAGTGTGTGTGTCGGTGTCTGTGGCGGTGGGGGTGTGGGTGGAGGTGTTCAGTGTGGAGAATAAGACCCCAGAAAATGCTCATTAGAGTTGACCTTGGCACTTGGAGCCGGCGTTTGATGGATCGGGTACAGGGCCAAACAAGCCCCTGGGGAGCCATGATCTTATCTCTTATTGTACACACACACCTCCCTCCCCCGTTGACCCTAACCCCCCCCACCCCCACCTCCCCGCTCACTCACACTCCTCTGCTCTACACGCATCACAGGCAGAATAAATCTGTGTCTGACACCACAGGAAAAAAGAGAGAGTGGGGGGGGGGGGGGGGGGGGGGGGGGGGGG
>CAEMYA010000029.1:4591964-4603686 GCA_903131615.1 Diplodus sargus
AGGGCGACAGGGGGAGAGAAAAAAAACACAGAGGGCCGAGAAAAACCAATAGCTCACTGAGGTGTCATTACCTACATAAGTCAGATGTGCGCGTGCGTTTTTAAAAAAAGAAATATCTGCGAGGCACTCGGAGCGTTAAAGGGAAAGTGTGGAAATTGGCTGCGTGGGGGGGGGGGGAGAGGGGGGAGGAGGGGTGAGGATCAGTGGATGATGAGTCTGAGATGAAAGGCGAGACTCTCAGGTGTCTCTGAAGCACGTTCACAGTTTGCTCTGTTCCTCTTACCTGTCCTTCTTCTCCATGACACACACACACACACACACAGCAACAAACACACACACACACACACACACGCACACACACTATTGCCACCGCCACCCTCATGTCTCCCCCTTTCCTCTGCTCCCAACCAGGGGACACACCAAAAAACACACAAAGAGACATGAGGCAACTCCACCTCCAGGATGGCAAAGTCTCTCCCCCACCACCCAGCATCCCCATATTCACAGGGGTGGCATCACAGGCTTGTGGGCTCTTTGTGTTCTCTTCTTCTGCTGCCGCGCCACGGGGAGAAAGTGACACTCTGAAGTCTTAATTGAGGTTTACCTGGTGTGTTTTTTTTCTTCTTTTTTTCTTCTCTCCTCAGTGTTGTTGAGCGTTAAAGTGTGGTTAAACTTTATAATCAAGCCTACAGGGTTTACAGTGTGAGGCGAGGAAAGCGGGGAGGCGTGTGATGACATTACAAACACGGTTGTTTACCGGGGCTGCTAGCAGCGGCGGTGGCGGCAGCTAGCTCGCTACCTGTGTCTAGCGAACAACAACAACAAAACTCTGGCACATTCTCGCTGTCAGTCAACAGGCCTCCAAACAAACGTCTTGGTGTTGCCAGAAAAAGGAATTTGAGTAGAATGCAACTATTTACTGAATCTTTGGGCATGTTTGAATGGCTCCCTCTATTTTCTCTTTGCACTCCGTCCCCCCACCTCGCTCCTGTCTGTCAGTCTGTCTTTGCCGAGATCTGGGAGGGACTGAGAGACTGATGTCTCAGCTCCTCCAGGATCCCACCAGGAACGCCTTTTGACAGTTGCAGGAGCAGCAGGATACAGCGCAAAGATGTTGCTGTAATTGCACCTGGTTGCGTCATGAAAAAGTAATAATTTGCTGTCAAGGACGTCAAGGTGTCAGCGTTCGGCAGGAGTTGATAAGGTATTGACTGCCTCCAGAGTGCTCACTCACTCACTCTCACTCATACTCCTTTATAAAGTTGACTCCCAGAGAAAGAGGGAGACAGCAGAGGTTGGGGAACAGGGGAGAGAAAGAGGGGAAGTGAAAGAGAAGGGGGGAGATAAAAAGGACGAAAGGGGAGAAATGAGCAACGGGGAAAAAAAAAAAAAATAGGCTCAAGATAGTCAATCTGCATGCTCCGAGCTCCGAGACGTTAATTGCACCCTATTTGCCACTTCGCAAGCCCTGTTCATTTATAATACATGCACAGATTGCTTTAAATTATACATAAGCGATCAACAGGCTAAAGCAGCTCCCCGTAAGTTGAATAATACACAATTACCACCTGGCTCACTCCTCTATTCACTTTGATTACTGTCACACGGGTTGTGACTCGCCACTGATTGACACTCACAGGCAGGAAAGACAAGAAGATAAAGCAGTGGCCTGTTGTTGCGAGGTGGACCCCGCCGCTCCCAGTGAACCCTGATCTCAGCGCGAACGCGGCTGCCTCAAGGGAAGGTTGACCTCCTCTGCCGAGGGCGAACACACAGGTGTCTGCTGAATGATCGTGTGGTGTCGAGTCAGGGTCGAGGCCCTGAAATCAAAGCGCGGGGTGTGTAAAGTATGACATCGGCACAAATGAGCGCACGTACACGTAGGAATGGCTCACCGTTCGGTACAAATGCCAAAGGAATTGTTTGAGAAATAAAACAATAAAAGAGGACAAAGTTCTTATATGTGGAATTTTGTCCAAACGCAAGCAGCTGTCGAAGAATTCTAGCCTTAAAAATAGACAAGAAGATGGTTTCATACCAAACCGACCTTAAAGACCTGGTGCCCACAAAGGCAAACTTATGCATTGGATCACATCACATGTCTTCTGCTTAAAGTTGCATTTGAAGCTGCCTGTGGCCACCTGACCGCTAACATGCACGATCCTCCATGAGTAACCTGCACTTGCACTCCGAAAAACATCTGAGAAACACACTGAAAGGAAACCCAGAGGAAATCACAAAACAGCGTGGTCACATGGTCGGAACAGAAATGGATAAATAGGGAGAAAACAAGAGAAACAGAACTACATGGCTGAATTCTCTGATTAACTTACCCTAAGAGCTCTGTCATCAATCATCATCAGAGTAGAATATCAATACAACTCGCCCATAGTGGCCCACCCTCAAGGAAAGCAGTGTCTTGCTGAAATAAAATTGAAATTTCAGCCCATTCTCACTCCCAATGTGTCATAAATGATGGGTTGCTCAGTGGCCCAAAGCTTCACACCTACTGTTGATACCCCTGTAGCATCACTCCTGGAGGCACCCCTCTAGCGAAATGTTAGAAAGAGCGAGAAAAGGAGGTGGTTTGGTGGGTCAAATACAGGGGACCTGAGTGAGACAAATGTCAAAGGTGACCTGTTTGTAAATTCTAATGTACATTGACAGTTGCAGAGTGTACTCCAGCCCAGAGTGTAAAGCTTACCAATCAGCGTCATGGGTGAGATTTTGTTGAATGCTGAGCTGAAGTCAAAAAACAGCATCCTGATGGAGCTGTTCTTATTCTGCAGGTGTGTGAAGACTGAGTGAAGGGCAGTAGATATGGCGTCCTCTGTGGTTGTGTTGGTTCTGAGATCATACTGGTGAGGGTCCGCGCTACATCATTTACGCCTTGAACTTACGTGCTTATTTTAACCAAAAACAAACGTGACGTTTGTCTGCCAGCTCTGCATATTGCACATTGCATATCTATTATTATTATTGCCCTGCATGTGCATAGCTGACACTGGAGGGCTCAGTAGAGTTTCATAGTTTGAAGCTTCTACCACTGGTCAAGCTGCTGTATCTGTATTATACGTATGTCTAATTTCCCAGCATTGGTAGGAACAGACACATGTATGGCGGACTACACTGACTCTTTATATGTGTTGATCTTGGCTTTGCACTTCTACATTGGCACCCAAACATGACTGGTCCTCAGACCACTGTTGCTTTGATAAGTGGAAATACAGCAGTTCAGATCTTTAATTTAGTCAGAAAACGGCGCACTAGCTCTGGTTTTTAAAAAGGGCAGTCTTAGTTGGGTCTTGGTCACGATTACCTCAGCACCTGACGTAAGCAGATCTTCTAGACCAGCAAAGTGTTGGAGCCATTCTCAAGCCGTTCTTTGGCTGTCAAAACGCAACAACAACAAAAAACGCTTCCATGATAGTCCCTGACTCCCAACCAGCACCTGAGCAGCGTTGGTTAAAAGGGGATATGAGATGATGAGAAAGGCCGACTTGAGTTAATATCACTAGAACTACAGAAACAGTCAGTAACACTCAAGGGTGGACTCTCGGTTCGTATTAGGAACACTTCACAGCGGTCGTTAACAGGTGCTTGGCATGCCGGCTACTCCAAGAATAAAACCCACAGCCTTCATTTTCCGGGACAATACTCTCTATCCAGTATTCCACCCAGCTGCTCTGTGATCCTTGACCCGCTGCTCCCTCTTTGATCAGGGAAAGGCCCTCTGAAGCTGGATGAAGCCTTCAACTCCAGCTTCCATACCCAGCTTCCCTCCTCTCTCCTCTTGATGTCATCCAGCCATCTCATCGTCAGGGAGATAAAAACGGATTGATGATGGCATGTTTGACAGTTAGAACATGCAGCACAGCATCCACATGTGTGAGAGAGAGAAAACACCTGCCCCAATCTTTTTTTCTGTTGCCTCTTGAATGCGCCACCCCGGCTTAGTATAAGGGGAATGCCCTCCGCTTCAAAGCTGGGGTGACGTAAGCTAAAAGCCCTCTCTGAGTGTAAAGCGAAAGCCACCAATACAGCAATGCACTGGTTATCTGTCCTCATTGTCGCTTAATGAACCGTCAATGGAGCAGCTTGGACCAGCTTATAGACTTCTCATTGTTGCACAGGGGCTCCCAGGGTTGATAGATTCAGTATTAGGGGTCAGGATTTGTGGCGCTGGAGGCACAATCCTTCAGATATTTCCCAGAGATCTAAAAGCCAGTTAATCAGCTCTCCCTTCATGATCTCCCTCGCTGTTCATCTTCCCATGGATGCCTTCTATCAGTCTATTTACCACCGGCCTCCTCGCGCTTTCTGTGCTTTTCTTCCGCCGTGTTTGTGTTTGGGATTTGCCCAAGTAGCCCCCAGATCAGTTGACCTGACCCCCAGCTCGGCGGAGAATGGTTCGGGTCTTAGCTGCAGCCTCTCTTACATTTTAATCACAGCTCTCTGTCGCTTCTAGCGCTGCCACACACACACAGGAGCACACACACTGAACTTTTTTTTTTTTTCTTCTCTCTTCACTCGGCAAAATGATCAGCGCCGTAGATGATGTGATGGTTCTCTTTAACCTGTACTTTAAACTGCGGCGAAGATAAACTCATCCCTCGCAGCGCCTCCCGTAATTAAGCCCGCTGTCTTTACTTCTCTTGGATCACCTTGCATTAAAAATTTCCCCCTGGATATCAAGTCTTCCCCGCTCATCCCTCCCTCCTTCCGACCGCATCCCCCCCCTTCCTGCGCAGTTTGTCAGCTGAAGTGATTGCCTCCCTCTCTCGCCCCCTCAGTGGCATTTAGCTATTCTCATTTGCATGTACATGCCCTCGCTGTGCGGCCTGTGGGCTGGTGAGATTGATCAACAATGCCGTGTTTTATTACATGTCAGTCGGAAGGCTGGTTACCGCACGCCGTGGGCACACACGTGTGTGCGTGTGTATGCCGGTGGGTGTTGGTGTTGGTTGTGACGCGCGCAAGACGGGTACACGCTGGCAAACAAAACGCACACACAGCTCGCACGTCGCCTCCAGGTTTTGACACTTTACAAACATATATGCATACGTGCACACTCGAGACCTGGTTAAAAGGTATCGAAAAACACACACATCATCTTGGACGGCGCACCCCGCGGGACTTGATGCGGCGGAACGTGTGCATCCTTGCTCGGCGAAGCCCGCGTTGACAACGGTGTTTTAGCGTAGCTTAAGCCTTCATCTCCTCATTTTACACACAGAGCTGACAGATATTAATATGCAAAATAGGAGGATGCCGAACAAAATGCTGATAATTAAGCGAAGATGTTCTGGGTAGAATCGCGCTTAAGAGTGTGCACGTGGGACCGAGCACATGGTAAGCCATATGCCTCTGCGCAGTTAGCGCTATCCTTTGGGGTAGGGGGGGTTGGGGCCTGTTTCCACACAAGCACTGTAAATGGAGCCTGGGAGACCTGAACTGTATCCTTATCACACTTTTATAGAGTCATCAGAGGAGAGGGATGCCGCGCTCGCTCCGTTTTCCGTCACGGAGGAAGATGTTGCCTCACCTGACAGCGACGCAGAGGTCAAAGGTCAGCGGGATCTCCTCAACCGGACATCGCCGGTATGAAAGTCGGACGCCGCGTTGCATCTCAGACGTGTCTCCCCTCTGCCAGGTTAGCTGCCTTACCCTACACAGCACCCCCTCCCTCCTTCCCTCCCCCGGCTGATCTCTCCCTCCATCCCCAGAGGGGGTGAGGGAAGTGGGGAGGATTTTCGTGCTGCCGGGGGCGACAGGCTCTCTGTGCCATCCACTTACACAAACGGCAGGATCAGCGCTCCACACAAGAATAATTAGAAGATAATGGGTAGTAATGCGGCCCGATCTGTCCCGATTATCTCCTGGCACCGACCGGCACAGCGCCATCTGGTGCCAGATCTCGGGGCAGCGGCTGCTCTGCCACATGAAAAGAAGGTGGGCTTAGGCTTAATCTCACACCCCATTCTGTTATTGACTGTCTGTATGGTGCTGTATTCAAAAGTGAGGCGTGCGTGTGTGTGTGTGTGTGTGCGCATGTGTGTCAGTCTCTGTCTGCCCCTCTGAGATGGTCGATAGATATCACAGAGAAAGAGTGAGATTGCATTTATATTACATGTACGGGTGACAGCCGGTGTTGCTGAGTGTCTTGGTGATCGACAGTAAAGCAGAGTGTTGTTGAGAGCCCGGTGTGAGTTTCTGCAGAGCTGTTAACATGGACAAGTGTCTGTCACGCTGGGTTCTTTCTCAGCTTAACTCCCACCCTGCGTCTTCTTAAACAGCCTCTCTCCCACAGCTCCGGGCCAATTCAATATGACAGTCCATTGTATGGGCAGTGTGGCCTGAGGTTTAGTGCGTTAAGACTCTTTGTGCGTCGTGTTTACAGACGCTTTACGTTCCCGGCAGAATTCAAAAAGCCCTCGCTCACCCCACACCTTTGCGCAAACCGAAAGGGGCCTAATTCACGTAATGCCCCGGCTATTATCCATTGGATTGAACAGAGGAGAGCTGCTTTATTAAATTATCCCGTCACGTACTCCACACACAGCCGGTGCTGTTTAGGAGAAGTTGTGGACGTACACAGCAGCCGCGGACTGACTCATTCCTCGTGCAGGATGAGCGAGTTGATCTGCATCAGTATGTGCTCAGTGAGACGCTTTATTGTCATTACCGTTGAATGCCTCAGACTGAGCAGCGAGGAGTTTCACTTCAGCGTGAAAATGACTGACAACTAATTTATGTCTGACTAGTGCTTAAATGAATTGTCAGACAGACACTTACAGTAACTCATTTTCAAGTCACTTACCAAGCAAAAACAGCAGAAATGTGAGGGTGTGCTGCTTTTCGCGGTTTTATATTATTGTCAACTGAGTGTCGTTATTTTTCGGACAGTTTGTCAGTCATTTGGAAGATCACCTCCAGTTCTGGGAAGTAGAGATTTTCTTTTGTTAATTTGCACTTTGACATCCAGTGGACTAAACAAACAACTGCTCACTAATCATAGAAATAATCGAGACATTAGGCCCTATTTCTGAAACTGATACTGATTTGTCCTACTGAGCACATTCAATTTAAATGTATGCATTTAATACAGTTGAATAATCCTTTAAATAACTGACTGATTTATTTGCAAGAACACAGTTTATATGTGAAGATATATGTATATGTATCAATATATGTATTTAAAATACACCTCTGTGTTTACAGAAGCAATGTGTAAAAAAGCTACACATAATGACAATATATATATGTGTATGTGTGAATATATATATTCAAATTCATGTGTCCCTATGTGTAGCTTTTTTATACATTGCTTTGGTATATAGAATAAATATAAGTATAAATAATTATTGTAGTTTTATTATTTTTTAATTCAAATCATTCAGTAGGTTTACTAGGTTGTTTTGGAATATTAATGAGTGTCATTATAGCGTTATATAATAAATTATTTCACTAGAATGTGCATTAAGTAGTGGAGATATATGATCTTCATCTGCAGATGGAAACTGAGTGGGACATGTTAATTTTTTATGATTTTTTTCTGAGCACTTTCTGTTCATGTTGATTTGAAGAATTGAATATTATTAAATTTTAAATATTATTATTAAATTATTAATATTGCTTAATTATTAGAATATTGTGCCTTTTCTTTTTCCAAGCAGTGTATTAGACCAGCAGGTGACCCTGTCACCTCTAAAAAAACTGCCAGAAATGTTGAAACAATAGGAAGAGTTTGCATGTTCGCAGATACTTTTTTGTAACATGACACCTTTCAAATTGCCCTGATGGAGCACATTCTCTTTATGAATACAGTTTGGTCTGTTCGCCCTCACCCATATGACCATCTCACAGAATCACCCTCCCTCCGCCTCCTCCTCTCCCCTCTCACTGTCCCTCTAATTTGCTCTCTGTACACAACCTTTGCTGTTTATTGAGATGCCATCTCTCTTTATGAGCACCTAATCCCAGTGCAGGGGGGATAATTTATGAAGCATTTACATGAAGAAGCCCAGCTAATTGGAAGCATGTGTCTGGGTAAGCCTCGCCAATGCAGACACACTGCAGATGAGCAGGCCAGGATCCTCGCCGCCTGTAACGTAACATCATAATCATCATTTCATCGCAAAATAAGAATTTCCAGGAGGCTTCTGCGAGCCGGTCGGGCCGTGAAGCGCATGTAACAGTGGTGCCATATGTCAAAGGGGCCAAGCTATCAGTGCCGAGAGTCTGGAAAGCTGTCTTTTGTTTGCCCGGTCACGTACCGGCGCAGCATTCTTCTCAGGCTAACTGCCCCATCAGCGGAGGGCTGAGCCGTCGGAGAGGCACTCAGCGCTGCCTCTCAAGGCTTGACCCCCCCGTCCGCCGCGTCCAGGGGGAGGTCAAAGGTTGGGTAGGCAGGTCTTTGCCAGCCAGCCAAGAGGGCACTGGCCATTTTGATGTCAGATGACACCTCGATTCTCCATTTAGTGCGGCCCAGCATCCGTGGCCCTATTCTCTCCAGAAACCCAGCCTCCCTCAAAACACCCCCATCCTCATTTACATCAGGTCGTTTGTTATGACTTTATGATTATATATGGGGCTTTGTCTGGCTGTGCATGTACCTTCACCACTCCCAGCTGGTCCCCATTAATAACAGGGCCCGGGTGTAGACAGAGCAGGAGAGACGGAGGAGCTTGTTAGCGTCATAGCCGAGCGCAGGGGCTCAGCATGTGAGAGTGGAAGGGCCGACAGGACAGGAGGGAGATGTACAGTACACACACACACACACACACACACACACACACACATACACAGAGTCACCTGGAGTATCCTCTCACACTCCAACCACAAATTTGAAGTACATGACATGATGTCCAGCATTTGTCCTAGCAATTGCGCAAAGACATCATAGTTTATTAGTGTGCAAGTATATGTGTAAATGTGTCAGTCTGCTGGTGTTTGTGTGTGTGTGTGTGTGTGTGTGTGCGCGTGTGTTTGTGGGCCACTGGGCATGTGTTGGGGTGAAAGCATAATGAGGCTGACTGGACAGAGTGGGCCGCCATGCAGACGGGCTCCATTGTGGGTCCCAAACGGCGGCAGAAGCCCCTAAAATCTGCGTCCCTGATCTACGCTCCAGGAGTCGGTGGGGAATAAAGGCGTGGAAATAGGATTTATTTAGCACGCCTCATCAAAAGGGAATTAGCGGGGTTTGGGGAGGGAAGACGGGGCTCTGTTTAGAGCTAGGATGAATGGCAGGATCATCTCTGTAATCCAAGGCCCCCCATCCTCCTCCTCCCTCTCCTCTCCTCCCACACCCAAGAAAAAGAAGAGAATCACCCACATTAGCTCCAAAGGTGCCTTCTGTAACCTCGAACCAGAGATCCTAAAAAGGAGAATCGCTCGGTAAGATCTTGGCAGGTGAGGTTAAAGCGCCGGCACCTGGATCCCTTTCTTCCTCTCCGCCACCCGTCTCTATCTTTTAATTCCTCCTCTCCCTTCAAAACATGGCCGCGGAGCTGTCAGACTCGATGATAGCGGGGCTGACGGCAGAGAGCTGGCGCGCCAACATGCAACAAACAACGAGCGAGCGTGTAAACTAAAGCAAACAAAGCCCCTCTCCGCTCCTCCAAAGGCAGGATCCCTCCCACCTGCCACCCCGCGCCGCTGATGAAACATACAGTAACAGAGAACAGCCATTAAATGGGCGCGCGGTAAAACCGACTTGTACAATGTGAGGGGGGCTTGTTGTGGCACATCCCCGCTCTCAGTCTCACACACACACACACACACGCGTGCTTAGCTTGTTCATTATCATCCCCGCTTGTGTTTGTGTTTCCCGACTCCCTCAGCCCCCAGACGTGGCGGGCTGGGGTGCATTGTGGGGGATTTGTTACCTGAGGAAAAGGTGACAGGCTAAAGGGTGCTTGACTGGCAAATCTCTGTCAGCCAGGCAATAAACTCAAGTTTTGCTCAAGTTCCGGACAAATCTCATCAACATTCCCCCCCAGTATTTATATAATCAGGCTCGGAGGCGGTATCAGTAATTGACAGGGAGCTCTATTTCTTGGTGTTGGGCAAAATAAGGTGTAACTATCCATTTTTAAAATGTCACAGAACAAAAAAAAAACAGCAGTGTTTATTACAGGTGAGCTGTGAATGCTTTTTTCTGGTCAATCTTCCTGTTTTCCTCCTGTTAAAAAAAACTACCGCACCGCCGAGGCTTAAATGAGGCTAAAGTCCACACATTTAGACAAATGAAGTTTTAATTGTGCTAAAATATGCAACAGTATTAATCTACATTTCCTGCTCCCATGGGCTCATCTCGCTCCCACTCTGCCTCGCCCTACCTCCCTCCCTCCTCCTCCTCCTCCTCCTCCTCTTCGTCTCAGGAGCAGGGCTGATATAATGGGCTTGGCCAGAATAAGCAATGCTGCCGTGCCCGTATATATATCTCGGCGCCTGTGTAATTCCAGCTCACTTTATGTGTCCTCGAGGCTGCGTCGGGGCCCCGGCAGACCCATAGCTCCTTTATGTAACACCCAGGAGAATCTGCCCCCTGCACAGGTACAGGCCTGGGAGAAACAAACACCATCAGTAACCTGTCTGCTGTACACAAGGCTGCTGGGCCTACCTTCACCCCTCCTCCTCCTCCAATCCATCCGTCCCCTCTTTTCTCTTCTCTCTCTCTGCACCCCGCAACCTAATCATCGCCGGCCCCCATTCCCATGATTTATCGCTCTGCGCGCTGCTGAAAACCAATAGATCAGCCTTGCGGCGGGGGGCCCGGGAGGCAGAGAGAGGGACAGAGGATGGGGATGGGGATGGTGGTTCGGAGGGAGGTGGATGGGGAAGGGAGGGGACCTGGAGAAAAACCCACCTATGATGAAGTGCTCCGTGACACACAGGAAAAGCAACAGCAACATTACAGCTCGCTGTCGGCGTCCTGCCGTCCCTCTGAGCGCATTCCTCTTTCTTCTCTTCCTCCAGTGTCCTTCTCCGTGTCTCTCTCTTAGTGTCTTCTGTTTTTCTTTATGAAAAGAAAAGTGTCCTCTCTCGTTGAAGCTCTTCCCTCCTACTTCATGAGGACTGAATTTCAACATCAGCAGAGGGATAATTTCCTCGATTAGCTTGGGTCGGCGCCCTGTGCTGAGCGATGGCTGAAACGGAGCGGGGCTGTAGCCGCGAAATGTCAACCGCTGACCGCTGTAGGCCACTGTTCCCTTTTCACTTCCTGCAAACAGTGTAAATCACCTTTTTAACCGAGACCATGATCCTAACAATCCTAACCAAGTCAGCTACTGCCTCACCCAAACCAAAACATAACCACCATGGTGTCAGATCAGAAGATATTCGAGAGACGTTGAGATATGATGCTGTCCAGTCGACTGGAACATCAGATCCGACAACGCCTACATGTCACGATGGAGGAAGGTTAAAGATGTTGGATGCCATGTTGGACTATCGGCAGAAACTGTCAGCAACTTTTCTAACTTTGGACCACTGTCTGTTCGTTTTCCCCGCACTCATTGAACCACTAAGTAACTGGTTGTTTATCAAGAAAAAAACACACACACACACACACACACACACACACACACACACACACACACACACACAACGACAAGAGTATTGACTGATTGAGGAGCAAAGTTGTCTCGCGTAGCTGGATCTGCATCCACACTCAGTTTCGTCACTGTGCCGGCGCTGGAGAACGGAGCACACTGGACTG
>CAEMYA010000029.1:4609337-4659106 GCA_903131615.1 Diplodus sargus
AGAGAGAGAGAGGGAGAGAGAGAGAGAGAGAGGAGAGAGAGGAGAGGAAAATGATGATGGGGAGGAAGACGCGCGAGGGGAAATGGGAAAGAGAGCGCGAGCGTGTGTTTGGCAGGAGAGGACAAGACGCAGCAGAGGGGGGCTAATCTGTTGCTGCTCGGGGTCTCCGGGAGCAGTTTGGTTATTTTGAAAGCAGGTTAGCTGAGGAGAAAGGCCCCCTGGCGGCCGGTGTGCTGACCCCTCCCGTCCCCGGGGTCAAAGCACCTGATCTCGCTCTCTTTTACTTCCACTCGAGAAGTTCACACAGACACAACCACACCAGCATCCTCCGCGCTCACTTTTACCTGCTTTTTCCCCTCCTTTTTTTTTTTTTTTTTAGCTATTGATTAAAAACAGGAGGAGGGGGAGCATCATGTCTCGCCTGCTGCAGAGAATTACGCGCGGCGGATGTGATTCTCTGTGGCTGGTGTAGTTGGTCGGAAAAGACTGGGGTAAAAGCTGAGGGGTCACCTTGAACTGAGAGTAATGCCTGTTTCGATCTCGTTTCTCGGCGGCGCACCGAGGGGACCGCAGGCGTTTTCACATAGTCTTTTCGTTATGAGTTTCCCCTCCTCCTCTGCCTCCTGAACAATTGTTTTCTTAGTTAGGCTTCTTGATACAGTACCCAGAGGCCCCTAAAAACAACTGAGTAAATATTTGGCAATTGCTCGAGCTGAAATGATGATTATGAGCCGAGGTTTGGCACAGGCGTGTGCGCCACTGCAATTCAAACCGATACCGAGCTTTAATTGGACTACAAATTCTCCAAAGAGAGCGCACGCAATCCAGTGTTTGCCTTGTTTAATTTCCCTTTTTGTGAACTTTGCAATTACGCAGCGGTAGGTAGCGAGGCACCTGTGTGTCGCGAATTAATTGCCTGGCAAGTTCACAAGGCGGCGGGGCTGATTTACATGGTGATATGAGGGAGAGGAAACACGGGCGCAGCGTGCCACTCTTCCAAGTGTAACAATCATATTTGATTTGTTTTCACTGCCTGGCACTCAGCATTTCAATTCATCTGGAATACACAAGAACAATGGGAGGAATTTGCTCGAAAAAACCCGGCGCACACGCGCTCGCGTCCGCTCCCGAAGAAGCACAGTCACTTATTCTGTGCATAACAAGTCTACCCGTCAGATTCTACCCTCTTTCAAGAATCCCATTTGATTTCATATTGGCCAATGAAACAGTGCAGGGTGAGAGGCAAGTGAACAATCAATCTTTGTAATGTGATCCACGAATCGAGCGCGGTGAGTAAATGTTTGCTCAGGCAGCCATCCAAGCCTGCAGTCAAACGAATTCTGCAGAAAAGGAATCTATCCAGGGCAGGCCTCTCTCTTTATCTCTCGCCTGCCCGACAGCAGCAGGGTATCAAGCACATTATATTCCAGCGCTCTGTGCATTTTTCATATAGGCTCGCCTTTTATGTTTTATGTACGCCAGCTCAGGGGAGAACAGCTGTGTGGGCGCCGCATCCTCAGTAAGTTTAGAGGGGGAGAGAGAGAGAGAGAACTCATTTCAGTGGGAGAAGTGGAGCAGAATGCCAAACGCAGCGAGCGCGGTACCTGCGAACAAACAGGAGCTGCAGACCAAGGCCTGCCTCAGCTATTACATTACCATAATACACGGAAACAACACCTCGCATGCTGTTACTGCAGTAATTTGAAAACAGATTGACAGGATTTACAAGTTCTCAGCTTATCTGCGCCGTGACCTCCGCGACCTCAATCTTCACTGTCAACTTTCGGAGTAAAAATCAGATGTTGGGAGGCTTATTCGCAGTTGCTGCAGACTTTTCCAGGATAATCTGGTATTATATATATAATAATGGAAATTGATTTTTTTTTTGTTTCATTTTTTGTTTGTTTTCAGACCAAAAGAGAAAAGAAAGAGAGAAAAAAAAAACATAGTGTGATTTTATAATTGACCCTACTTGCTCCTTCACGCAGAGCTGATAAATCCCTCAGCCTGTTGGAGTATAATGTGGAAGATACTGTGAACAGAACAACAGCTCTTTGAGGGATTAGGCTGCATTGTGAATTAGTGCGTGCGCTATCTATACAGAATCTGATGTTAACACCTTTGCTTGCTGCTAATGCCAAACAAGGGTCAGTATAAATCAAAGAGGTAAGTACGATAGCACTACGTCAAGTTAGATCATAGGGTGTATCATTAAAATGCGGTGTTTTTAATGGTGTTTAAATAAATTACTCCAAAGGTCTTTTATTGTTTTTACATTATTCAGATTATACATTTATATGAAGATCTAAAATATATAAAGTGTTATATATATGAACCCTGTCAGAAAGATACCAGTAATCTGAATTACATTCAGTTAGTGTATAAAAGGAATATATGAAAATATTTTTCAATAAATAAGACATTTTGTAGCTTCAAATAGATTTTGTGTTTATTACAAAATGAGTGCATTCTTTCTATTTCACAGATATTAACAAATAATTTAGATGTATTTCTGTATGATTTGTTCTGTCTTTAAAGCAAACCAAACTTCACACTGAATGACTTAGTGTTTGTCCATTTTTGTTGTAATCATTTTGGCCTCAGGCATTTATTTAAAAAACATATCCGCACTTTTTTTCAATTCATGAATTAATGAATTTTCCATACCTGTCTCATCACAGCACATCACTGGGAATAGACAAAAACCAGCAAGTTATTTTTAAAGCATAGTTCAATTCTGGATGGATACGCGAATAATGCCCAGTGTTTTACACTGTGTTCAGCCATTTTTAGAATATTTCATCTCTTCTAATCTTCACATTGGTCAAACTGAGTAGTAACCTCGGAGACTCACTCCTCACAGCCTCAGCTCCTCTGCTGGAGACAGAAGGTGAAATCTGTTTGTTTAGAGGGACACACTGCCACCCAGTGTTAAAGGCTGTGAGGCAGGAAGAGCTGAATTGAGCTTATTTTTTTATTTTCCCATTTCTGATACCAGTCGCTCCACATCATACTTCTCAGTATGAATACATCTCATTGATGTTAATTCAATCTGGAGGAACTGGCTGAGTGATGTTGAGAATTATCCACTAATGTGAGCTGTACATGTTGTGAAATGAAAGACTCTGTTCCTCAACAGGAGTATAACTTCTAGGCCAAGAGTTAACATAATATGTATCCATATCCAAATCAAATCTGTCTGACTCTGGCGACAGGATCAATACTGGCATATGATGCACACAGGATGACTGTCTGACTCTGGGTCTGTGATCATACTACCAACAGGGGGCGGCAATGTCACAAATGTTAGATTCCACAAATAGAAGCTTTAAACAAATTATTTATCCCAAGATCCCGTTTTGTGTTCATTCTTGACCAATTAAAAAATGAAAGACATGCACTGTTCTATCTCTGTTTCAATCTTTATGCTAATCTAAGAATAACTACTTGCTCGCTCTATCTGCACTTAGCATCTGGGCAGTAGTGTGGTACAGAGTGGTTCTCAGATAACTTGTGGCAAGAAAGCAAATTATTCTATTTCCCTGCAGCAATTTTTCTTGAACCCTCAATGGTCCAACTCTTATCTAAAGTTTTATCTTTAGAGTGAAACAGGAGTTCCACAGGATTCTGTCCTTGCTCCACTTCACTTCAGATTACATCAAATGATTTAACAGAATCATGCATGAAGCAGGTTTTCAGATGTACACAGATGAGGCTATTGTATATGTATATGGCAGAACTAATCCCTCAATTCTTCTATAACTTTATTTAAACAGGAAACAAAATAAAAAATGTAAAAAAAAGAACTGGCTGACCAGTGGGATTTCTAATATTAGCCTAAATAACCATGCTCTTGAGGGACTTTGTGATACCAGGTTTAAAATTCATTTGAGTAAGTGATAATATTTGGTACTGTTTAAAATAATACCGCAATAAATACGCCTATTTCAGCTAATTGCTGAAATGGATTCATGTTAGTGAGTAGTACACACCCTGACAGCTGCAAAGGATGAAACCAAGGAGTGGCGTGTTTGTCAGTCAGTATATTTGAATATGTGTAAATCAGTCACGGCAAACACGATGCTCAGAGACTTCATCATCAGTAAAATGGCTGTCGACTTCAACAGGTATCCAACCTGCCTCCCACAATGAAACCTTGATGGTTTCAGTGCATATGTGTCACAGATGCATAATGTTTCCTGTGAAGCCTGAGTGGCTCAGGTGCAGCCTTCCATCTGTTAGTCAAGGTTCCTCTGGGTGTATTTGACCAAACTTAAGTGTGTATGTCACTGATTTATTCTGGCATTCCCACATCACATCTTTCAGACTGCTCATCATTTTAATACATTGTACACATTACCTGTTTTAAACAAATTTTGAACGCCCCTGTTGAATTATTATTCTGAAAATTCACTGGCCAGCACAGAAAAGTTGGTGGATTTTTACTAGACCGTTGCTGAATGATTATCATTCAACACCCGGATCTTGTGTTTAGTCAAATTCATTGCTCAGTTAGTAATGTGCCATTCCATTTCATAAAATCTCTGAAAATTATCTGAAAAACTGATTTCATGTTGACAAAATGTTGGAAATACTTCATCTCACTACTGCAGTTCAAACATTCAAAATGACATCTGAAGAGAAATGATAAATGATGTTGTCGACTCCTGTCATTAATCCACACACCAGATTATTTTATATATTCTATTATTCATTATATTATTTAACGCACAACTACGTAATTGTCCACATATTAAGGGAGTGATAACCCTAGCATACTCAAAGCCAGAACAATTACCCAGATGTTTATCTAATACAGACATTTGCGTCCTGTAGTCAGTCTATTTCTGTTTTCAGAAGGTCTGTTTTATTTTCCCTAATACAAAAACTATATAATTAATACTGTTTCCAAATTGTTTATTATTATTGTTTAAACACTAGAATAAAAGCAATGCTCCTTTTTTAGACTGACTCGTTAGACCTTAATTACCTCAGATCAGTTCCAGTCACTCGTCACTCGCAGCTGCTGTCTGCTCATAGTTGCAAGCAGGGAACTAAAAGGAACCACCTCAGTGACCCCCAGTGGTCACTTATCCAATCACTTGTCAAACATCGATATAGAGACTACAGCCAATATTTTTTTTAAAGAAAATAAAGCCCACACTGACCTCCGATTTCACATTACAGGATCTTAATATTTTACTATCAAATTATCAATGTAAAACACAATTTTCATGTACAGAACATGGGTTAAATTATTGTTTTATATGTGCCACTTCCATCCAGATTCCTCTGCACTGTAATAAATTGTAATCTTGTAATGACTGAAGGACTTTAAACTGCCTTTTGTACGCCCTATCTGTGCATTTTCAAAGATCTGAGAGAGCAGAGCAGACTATCTGGCTCTTAATTGATTCTTTTGTTCACCTCAGTCCCCATCAGCAGGAGCCTAAACCTCTATTATTGGCCGAGAAAAGAAGGAGGGATGGAGAACCGGACAGATAGAGCATGAAGAGAGATAGTTAGTGATGGGGAGAGATAACGAGGAGGGCAAAGTACCCTGTAGGATTAGCAAAAAGGGTGGATAATAGGGAGAAAGTGTGACCGCAGATACAGTAGCCTATCAAGTGAGAGTGAAAAATGGGGGAAGGATTGGAAATGAGCGAATCATATGCTGTAACTTATCCTCCCAGTTCACCAGAGACCTGAGACACTTTGGTTTAGAGAAGCAGGAGGGCCAAACTCCAGGTAGCCGCAGGGAGATGAGAGAGCATTTTTTCACGCTTGAGAGGGTCTTTGCTGTACCTAACTGGCCACGCTGGCCACCAGTCCTGTACACTGGTCCCCGCTTGGTGCTTTGTCAATGTGCTGTGACTAATCCAGGAGGGGTCCCTCCATTTCTCTCACCCTAATTAAAAGAGGATTAGACGGGATGGAGCTCTAGGCCACTCCAACATGCATAGCCATCGTCCCCTTGCTTTCCCAGGATAATCACACTTACTGGAATTGCCTGGGTTTTCTGTGCAGGCCGCCACCTGAACTCAGCGAATGGGTGTGTCACTGAAATAGGTGGCGCCAGGACTAAAGGGGCTTACAGACATCGATCGGACCACAATCAGGCACTGTAGCTATTCCCCAACTGGTGTAGACACACGGTCTATCTGTATACCCAAAATCAGCTTTGTTTCCAATGTTGTTTCATAATTTGTGATTATAAAATTGAATCCTGGTGGTTTATGGATTATTTGTGCTGTGGAGATATCGAAAGTGATTCAAAATACAATCGCTTGATTTTTTTGATTTTTTTGTAATCTTTTAAAACACAGTTTGTGAAATCTAGTCCCAACACTGAGCTTGGGTGCCATCCTCTACCCCAATTAAGGTAGGGGAGTGTCCAACTTTGGGACCCGAAAATCTCTGCTTTTAGCAAATGATGTGGGTCTGACCAAGACCTTCAGACCATGACCTTTAGCACGCACTGATGCGGTTCTGCTTAAGAATCAGCACCTCCAAATCAGAGGCCATGGTTCTCTGCTGGAAAACAGTGGACTACTCCCTGCAGGAAGGGAGTGAGTTGGTGCACCAAGCGAAAAAGTTCAAATATCTCAGGGTCTTGTTCAGGAGTGCGAGATGGACAGGCGGAATCTTGTGGCACCACCAGTCATGCTGTTGTTGTTCCGGACTTGTGTATCAGAATAAAAGCTTTTTTACTTACCGGTCGATCTATGTCCCAAACCTCAGCTGTGGACACCAGCTTTGGGTAGTGACTAAAAGGAAGATTGAGAGCGTGGAAACAATTGGCAGAAATGACCTTCTTCCACAGGGTGGCCGGGCACAACCTTGGTGAGAAGTTCAGACATTCTGAGGGAGCTTGGAGTAGGGCCACTGCTTCTTCGCATTGAAAAGAGACAGTTAAAGTGGTTCTGGCATCTGATCAGGGTGCCCCCTCAGCGCCTTCCCTTTAAGATATTCTTGGCATGTCCACCTAGTAAGAGGCCCAGGGGTAGACCTGGAAGACACTGGAGGGATTATATATCTCATCTGGCCTGGGAATACCTCAGGATCCAACAGGAAGCGCTGAAAAAATTTGCCGGAGAGAAGGACATCTTGACTACCTTCCTTAAGGTGCCCCTGCATGATCACGATATAACTGAACTGGCTGGGCCCAACTATTGGTGGCACACTGCTTGAAATTACTGCTGAGGGCTGCTCTCAAAGTTCCGATTATTTCAACTGTCACCTAAGTTGCCCCTGACCTTTCAAAAAACAACCACTGAGACAACAGACAAGGGAGGAAAAGAGTGACGATGGCAGAATTACTCTATAATACAACTTCAAAACCATACCACGACCTTGCCAGGAAAAGTAAGGGTTAGGGTTAAGGGTTAATGGTGAATGGTGAAAAGTCAGCCTTTAGCTGGCGATACAAACATTGTGAATAGGTATATAGTTTGTGAGCTTAGCTAAACCCAGTGTTTAACCTAAAGTTAGCCTAGCTGTTTATGTAAGTTAGCAATGCCAGGGAGAAACAGTGACAGAGGTTATGATTGTATGCTGCGTACTATCATAGATATTCTGATTAGTCTCTGCAGAGGAAGAATAATATCAAAATAATATTGAAAACCTAAATAAAACAAAAGCCAATAAGCACATAACTTGAGGATTAGTTGAATAAACAGACTCATCAGCGAGTATTCCCGATGCTGTTCTCTAAACCCAAAATAAATAGGCCTGACCAGTGTGTGTGGGGGTAATTCTTGGTCCAGCATCAGGACTTGCAGGCAGTGTGACTGGGAGCAGCCTTCTGAGCAGCCACATACATACAGTACTACTGAAGCAAACCGTCACTAAAGTGAGATTTTTATCAGTATACTTCTTATCGTCTTCATCCGTGACCAGGGGTGCCGCCGGGGGGGAAAGGTTAGGACGATTCCAAGGGCCCTTCACTCACAGGGGGCCCTTTGAGACATGGGCAACCTATAGCCTACAAGGGCCCAATTACATTTTTTTTCATGGGGCCCAAAATCCTTGGCGGCGCCCCTGTCCGTGACTATAATTATTGATCTATGATTGGATAAATTAAAAGAAACTGCCCATGGCCACTATGTCAGATTGTTTGCTTGTTTTTATTGCATATTCACTATCATGAAATATGTCCAGCACTGTCCATGACCATGTCTTCAACAGATGTCATTCTTATAGACATTTCTCTTATGTAGCCAATACAAGTAACCAAAGCTCTTTATTCACTTACCACAAGTCAGGTGACAATTTGCTATATTGGGTATCTAAATTCTCTCAGACTTGCTGGGCAGCTGTAAAGACTCTGGCTTGTGCTGGTTCATTGTGGTTTAGGAATTATGCGGGCATTGTCTCAACAAACAACCAGGCAGGAGTCAGGCGGACACAAAAGCTGAACAATGACAATACACAACAGAAAAAAAGTTGGGGAGATTACTGATAGAAGCTGCTTTCGGCTGTTATCTAATCCTGCACTGTGGCCTATAAATAGCCAGATGAGATTTGCTAGTTTCAAAAAGCTGCCTAGTTTAGACACCAGCTGCCACAGAGCAGACAGCTCTATTCCCAACGCTCCCTCGGTATCTCAGGAAGCTTTTTAAAAATGGACCTCCGAGGCCCTGACCTTAACCCAGAATATGTGTAGGCTACAGTGTGCTTTCAGGCTGCACAGTTTACTTCGGGACATGACATCCAGATCGCAGGAGAAAGCAAACATGGGAGAAAACCTCAACTATTTTCTGAAGTTGACAAACAAAAAGCCTCAAACAATGAGCTCAGGAATTCATTGCCTTGTGTCTAGCCTTTAGGTAACTGCTGTCTGATTTGTGATTGTGATGTTAAGCAAATGATCAATCTGGGGGGAAAAAAACAAAAAACAATAGGTTTTGGTTTGGTTTCTCACAACTTTCTTGCCACTTTTGCGAAGGCAGATCATTCAAACTCACTGTTTATACATTTGGTCTACTATTTTGCAGCCTGAACCGCGCCCACCTCAGTATTCCAGGAAAACCGGACTCCCGTTTGCGTCACAGAACCTGCGAGTCAAACTGAGGGCTGAAGCATCCCCAGCGTTTCAGCAGCAGCAGCAGCAGCGGTGGTCGCAGTGACAGAGACTCGGTCACTCCAGTTAAAAAGAGGGCGACAATCTCTTGCTGTCCACGGTTTATCCGGTGTAAATTATGCATTCAGACAGCGAATCAGTAGCGATGAGGGAAGCCAAAAGACGAGAACGACAAGACGGTAAGGTTTGCTCACTTTACAAGTATGCAATATGCAAAGGTGGTTCGGTCACAAAAAGCATCATAAATATCGCAAATGTGACGGAAAACACTATCTCCGAGTATTTGTTTACCTTGCAATTAACGGCACACAGCTTGTAATAGTACGTCTGCTGTGGAAATAACGTTATTAGGGAAAGATGAAACGCAGCGATAACAGTCAACGGTTGTTTGCTAACAGCGACCCAAAGCTAACGGTGATTAGCATGCTGCGATAACAAGCTAATATAGTGGTGAGCGTCACGTAACGTGCGTTAACGGTCACGTTTCTTCGTAGTGACTTTAACTTTCCAGTGTCAAAGAAACACTACTCAGCAACAGAACAGGATAATAATGGATATATTTAAAAAAAATAATATAGACTCTTTACTCCTAACGTAACTGTGCGTTTTTTTCTTCAGGTTCTATTCGTTCATAACTCTGTCCGGAGGCTAACACCGTTTACTAACGGCGGTAAACAGCTAGTTACATACATTCAGTTACATGCTGAAATAACGGCTGAGCTTGTTGCATATTTTTGGGAATAGCCAGATCAGCTTTTGGCTGGATTCAACTGGATTGTATCCTTAATCACAGGGTGTGGTCTGTTTGTGAAGCCCTATGGTAATCAGTATTGATTATGTCCGTAGCCAGTAGTAACGTAATGCAGGCCAGTCGAGACCACCAAGGCAACTTGTCAGTGCCCCTTAGTCACTGTTTAGTTATTACGTCTATGTATACATGTCTGCATCACTACTGTAACGTTATGAAAGTCGTCCAATGGCGTTTTGACTTCTAACTCTGTCTGTAGGTTCAAGCAGGCATGATATACATGAGATCGAAGGTACGGATCCAGTGATTGATTGGATGCATGCTCTATGACTGAAGTAAATGCTGGTGGCTAGGGGCTGGGAATCACAGATAACCCACCAAGACAATCACCTACAGTACATCACAATGTCTGTGTAACTGTAGAAGAACAAATATTCCTAAAAAGGGAAAAAGTGCATTGCGATATGAATTTAACACAATTTGACAAGTGGAATAAAACAATGTACAAATAGTATATTGGCTTAATACCTCTTTCACACAAACACCCACACACACTGACTGCAACTTGGCCTTGTGTGCCATCGTTCCAGTGTCAAATAGCCACAAACTGTTAAAGTTCTGGAGCTGAAATATTTAAAGGAGGGATCCGACTATGCCTCAATAAAATCTGTTTATGTTCAGGTGTTTGCACCTAAAAGATTCATGAAGTAGTGATTTTTGTAAGTCAGACCGGCTGAAGGATTTGTTTCACTTAGAACAAAAACGATACAAAAAAAACTATATATTTATATATATGTGTGTGTGTGTGTGTGTGTGTGTATATATACAATTATAGTACGATTTATCAATTCTTTTTGCAATATGATAAATTGGAGTTGTCAACAATTCAAATAATCGCCAACTGTTTTTGTTCATATATTAACCAATATAAGTTATTTCTCAAGAAAAGGTCTTTGGCTTTGGAAAACACTGATTGACATGTATCGCCATGTTTAAAGAAAACTTTTAGATCAATCAGCTAATCGATTGATCAAGAAAAGAATGAACATAACCAACAATGAACATAACGACCAGTTGCAGCCCTGGTGTCTGTGTTCCACCCCCACTTCTGGCAGCGCGGTTGACGTGATTCCCAGTGTTTATTCTAACAAATGCCTTAAGGTGGTGGCTGTTGAAACGGAGATGACATTTAAAACTGACCAACTAATGTACATGTAACTACAAAAGATGGGTGTTCGGACATGTTTCAAAGCTGCTCTAAAGGGTGATTGGATTAGCATTGTAGGCTTTTAGCTATTTTAATTTGCTATTTGAACAGCTTTTTGCAAATGTACTAAAGTCAGTCCATATTAATCTTTGCCTACAGGCAATTGGAATCTGTCCATTTTTTCCATTCATGTGTTTGTATTCTTTCCCCCAGCTTTGGAGAATCCAGACACTGACATTGGCTTGTGTGGCTGGCTGTTGGTCGGCATGTCCCTTCTCCTGATGTTGGTTACTCTGCCCCTCTCCATATGGATGTGCATTAAGGTCAGCTGCCTCTCAGATCCAGTGTTTTTCCACTTAACCAGAAAAGCTGGCTGGTACAGTATAGTAAATTACAGAGGGATGGCCCACTCTGTTTATTCTGTGTTTTGTACTGCAGACTCATCCCTTATATAATGTGTATTTATTGAACAGCCTTTAGAAGCCAGCGAACCATTGCTTTGCATTAACTTAATTAAATGGTATCCTTGGTGAGCAGGGTAATTGCTTAGTGCCTTTTCCTAAATTGTTATCCATAAGCATATCTCAATATCCAATTACACCTGTAGGAGTCAAATAAAAGAGACTCATCAACAAGCTATTGATGCGGTTTGTCTCTGTACACAGATTGTGAAGGAGTACGAGCGAGCCATTATCTTTCGCCTGGGGCGCATTTTGCGAGGAGGAGCCAAAGGACCAGGTCAGAACATTTTTTATACACCACCATGTATTTTTTACTCAATCCAGGTCCTCAGTTCTTTTATTAAAATCTACTTCAAACATGGTTCCAGTGTGTGCAAGTCCCCCTGGATTATCTCACACAAATCTTCATCTCTTAGTTAAGACATGTTCACTGCCTGACAAGTGCTATATTTGACACAGTGAACCTAAACAGCCCACATCACAATTTGGTTTAAAGCCTAGAAAATACTGAAAATTGCATCAAACGACTTACACTCCTAACTGTATTAAGCTCTCATCACAGAGAAACTTCTACAGAAGTCACAAAGCCAGAATACCTTTTGGACCAGTTCTCTTACAAATTTAAGTTTAGGTTCTCTGGTTTTTACAATGTCATTGTTTTCTCCCCTGAAGCCCATACATTGGGGGTTCTCACTACCATTTTACATGGTACATGCCAGTATGTTGAGGATCATTTTCCTGAATTCGGGGGGGCTTCTGTTTAAACAGAGTCCTACATGTTTCGCCCAGTATGAAGTTAACCACTCTTAAACATTCTCAAAGCATAGAGTCAGCACTACCCTCACAATCATTATTTAATGTCAGTGCTGGTGTCTAAAGCAAAACAGTAGTACACGTGGAACCATCCAAATACAGTACATTAATAGAAACACATATACAGTTCATTAAAAGACACAAACATACAGAACATTAAAATAAACAATTGTAGTTCATTAAAGGACACAAACAAATACAGTACATTAAAACAAACAAACGAACAAAAAGGCCACCAAATTATATAAGCTGTTGTCTACAAAGAATCCCGCACTGTATACTTAAGATTAATACATAATGTTGTTTCACATATCTGCGCTCATCAATTGTTTGCATGTCACAAATTCTGTTGCTGTCAGGTCTAAATTTCATCTTGTAATTCCTAAAAAAAAACAACAAAAAAAACATGAATGCTCCATGAGAGAGTGAGCCTTTATCTAAAAATTGGACAAATTACTTTGGTGTGGATGTCTGTAGCAAATTTTGTGCCAATCCATTCAGTAGGCATTAAGGTAGTTGACAGGACAAGGGAAACCTTTGACCTGCTGCAATAGGGGAAAAGTAAGGAGGTCATCAAAGTCATATGGACAAATCCTCCTTTGAGTACAAATGTTTGTAACAAAATATTGCAAAAAGTAGTAGTTGATAAGACAGTCTGACATTGGCATCCCTCGAGCCTGGCTGCATTGCTGGAAAAAAAAGAAATGGAGGGAAGAATAAAAAAGGGGGAGGGCTTACTGTACTTTTCCACCCACCCTTTTCCTGCTGTTGGGCAGGATGACAAAAAGGAAATCAGTTGTCCAAATTGAAAAAATGGGAATTATACTGGCCTAATAGTAACAAGAGGATGTCCCACCTCAAAGTTCAGCCAATGCTATCACATAGATAAAACCCAACATACACAAGTTCACCGTGGCTCTGTTTATTTGTGCTTCCAGTCCACAGAACCATACTGTATGTCTGGCAGTGCGGCTGCACGTGTCTGTTCGCTGTCTGAATGCCTTCATCATTCTATTCTCAGTGATGTGATTTCTGTTTTTGAAAGGCAGCATATTTGTTTAAGTAAAAATACAGCCTCCCATGAGGGATGATTTGCATACATCTCATAACTCTCTGTCTCTTTATCTTTGATTTTCTGTTTTATTGGATCTAAAAACCAGGCAGTGTCCTCTCAAAATGCTGAAATGTGACTCCTCAGAGAGCCAGGGGACCCTGTTTATGACAGTGTGGGGTAATAATAGCTCTCTGCCAGCCAACTTCACATTCATGAGGGGCTGGAGGAGCCGAAGCCGAAGTTTATTTCAGCATTTGGTTTCCCGTAATGCCCCGTACCCTCAAGCTCATAATCTGGCGCCCTCTTCATCAACAACAGCTGCTATAAAACAGTAATTACAACCTTTCCCTGTATGTTTCCTTTAAAACAGGCTCATGGGGATAGTCCATCATAAATGAAAAGAGTATGTTTGTGGAACACTTTGCATCTGTATACACTGCCATGAACAGAGATGTTTATTCATGAACAAAGCTCTTTCTCAGGATGCCTATCAGTGGAATTTTCCACTGCTTCACAAGATGGTTTACAGAGTCTGTGTGTGAGAGCGACTGAGGCCTGTTGTCTGACAGCAGCTATAACTGTTGAGGATGCTGGAAAAGTCATGATAGAAACAGCACGTTGACTAGATTTCCCCTCCGGAACAGATGGCTCTGATCTCACCATTTAAACACACAATATCCTGACAGGAAATGCAGCCCAGTAGTCTCAAACTGGTGTGGCATTAATGTTTGCTAAATGGTTGCACACCTAGCACATGTCTGTTTCTCTCAGGCACATGCCTAGTATTGTTTAATGCACTAATTCAATCATTGGGACTTGAAACGGGCTTATGAAAGCTGCAAATATCCACAGCTTTGCCTCGCTGTCAGCACAGCTGCAGGCTTATAAAGAGAGCTTGACTTGGCCTCCTGCCCGCTTTTCATTCATCCCGGTGTTTTCAAACATTTGTGAAGAAGCTTCCTCATTATTGTGTTTACAGGGGCTTTAGTCTTTGTTAAAACTATTTGCATTCTTGTGATTCCACAGGGCTGTTCTTCATCTTGCCGTGCACTGACAGCTTCATTAATGTGGACATGCGCACCATCACCTTCGACATCCCACCACAGGAGGTACGACATGCACACTCCCAATTACATTAAACAAATACTTTGTCACATTCACAGAAATTCAAAAGACATCAAAATAATTTTTTCAAGTTCTTGGCACATTCCACCCGTAATGCAATCGTTGGTAAATAAAACAATACAAATCCTTTTAAATGTGACACCACATAACGATTTCTATCTTTTATTACCTAATTTGTGTGTCCTGCTCTCAGGTTTTGACCAAAGACTCTGTGACAGTGAGTGTTGATGGTGTGGTGTACTACCGCGTCCAGAATGCTACCCTGGCTGTGGCTAACATCACTAACGCAGATGCTGCCACCCGGCTGTTGGCCCAGACCACCCTGAGGAACGTCCTGGGCACCAAGAACTTGGCAGAGATCCTTTCAGACCGTGAAGAAATCGCACACAGTATGCAGGTAGAGTACTGTAAATGTTGTACAGACTGGGAGCTGGTATTATAAACCAAAACAACAAGCTAGCCCTTGGGGTGTGAATGTTTGACTGTCTGATCATTTGATTTGATTTGAATTTTTGGGTGTCCGATCGGATTCAGAATCGATTTTCGATTCAGAACAAATCTCGATTTAAATTGATTAATGATTGAATAAATATAGAAAGGGGGTCTATTTTCAGGTTTTGGCTCCAGACCCAGTCTGAATTGTGGGAGGCAAGAATGGAGATTCTTATATGAATTGATTTTTCTTTCCTTTTACACAACCCTAGCTCGCACTGATGTCTGTCCCAGAATTGGCTTTTATTTAAAATTTGTAACAATCAAAATATTGGTACTGTTAATGATTTGTTACATTTAAAATGTACAGCCTACGATCACAACAGAGAGCTCTCAAGATTCACTTTAAGCAGGCCCTATCTTCTTAGTCTTTTTCTGTATGTACATTTTTCCTGTTTTTGTGACTGTTTTTTATGCTTTATGAGACAATTATGTTCAATCTACTCTCCAAAATGGTCTGTCTTGCTAAAACAATGCTGTGATGTCAGTCCTTTTTATTTAATAGATAGATAGATAGATAGATAGATAGATAGATAGATAGAATTACTTTAATGATCCCAGACAGGGAAATTATATACACACATGCAGTGTAGAGGAGGGGGGCTGCCACACATGCTACGGCACCCAACGAGCAGTGTTGGGGGTCGGTGCCTTGCTCAAGGGCATCTCTGCAATGCCAGTCCACATCATATTTTTTTTGGTCCGAGTGGGACTTCAACTGGCGACCTCCAAGTCCCCAAGCCAAGTCCCTATGGACTGAGCTATTGCCACCCCCTATAGTTCTGATTCATTGTATTGACATTTCCTTCACTGTGTTCCAAAGTTCCTGTGATTGTCAGAAAAGAAAATGTTTTAAATATGCTGCAACTGAAAAGCTGGAAGGAATGCACACTGAGGCATTTTGCAGAAAACCTATTATGGAGTCAGTAAAAATAAGTGTAGGCAATAATGTGAGGCTCCAGTAAGACAGACTGACTGGTGGAGAAAACAGAATGGAGGATTAGGGTGCCACCTTGCTCGGAGCCAGGTTTGCCTGAACTCTGAGTTAAACTAACAAACTGCAGTTAAAATGTGCATCAGCTGTAAACTAAGAAAACTGGAGGTAATCCCGTGTTCATGTAGAGCACAGCTGTTAGTTTGCCTTTAGTTCAATAATTTATTTATTCATTAAACTTTTACTTCCAGTTCATGCTGAGCTTCTGTAATTGATTAAATATTAACTTCTGATGCACACACAGTCAGAAGGTTTGTCAGCGATCCCTTGGCGGTTCGTTGATGTGAAATCGACTATATGAGTTCAGGATTACAGTATGCTAATTGTTTTCACACTGATGTGGATAGAGTGTGAGACACTGCTCATGTGTCAGATTCTGTTGTCTCCACACCAGCGTTTACAATCGTCAATTTCCAATGAAACACTGTATGTAACCACAGCAGATACGTGGTTAAACTCTTCGTCCATTGCAGCACAGAGCATAGTCTCAGACATTTACGTTTTGTTTTCACAGTAGGAGATCTTGAATCAAGTACGAAGACCAAATGGTTTTTATGGCTAAAGGCTCCTCCATTTAAATTTTGATCTGAAAACGTCTTGTTATAAAATATTTGATGCATAAAAGTGAAAATAAGCGGTGTAATCTTCTTCCTGCTCTTCATTCAGTGTGTGTTATTCACAACATTATAACAAAAAGGACTGTCGGTGCCACAGTGTACTTTAATTTTAGGATTGTTTTTATTGTGAATAGGCTTTAGCCATCATTCATAATTGATTAACCTTTATTTGTTTTACTTTTACACCAGCTGTGCTCTAAATGTAATTCTTCTCCACAAAAGAGAAACATACACCTGGCTAGAACGCCATCTGCTGGAGGATAAAGAACAATGCAGCATAGTTGAATTGGAAACAGGAGAGAGTTTTCTGGCTGATCTGGAAAACAGTTCTTTAAATCTTAGTTTGACAATCTGGGCTAATGAACACTACTAAACTTGTGTTCATTAACAGAAACATATTTTAATAGAGGCCTTGGAAACTTGGAACAAAACATGTTGAATAATGTTTCATAATGATGTAAATGTTTCTCTTTCCCCTCAGTCCACTTTGGACGATGCTACGGATGACTGGGGTATCAAGGTGGAGCGGGTGGAGATCAAAGACGTCAAGCTGCCCCTTCAGCTCCAGAGAGCCATGGCTGCTGAGGCTGAGGCCTCCCGCGAGGCCAGAGCCAAGGTAAAGTGCTGCTGCCCCCCTGTGATTGTGATCAAATTAGGAGATCCTTTCAGACCTCACAAAGTGCCCACCCATCAGCCTTTTTGTCCATTAGATTAATAAAAATGAGATAAAATATTGCATTGCCTTGCAGGATATATGTAATTTATAACCAAACATGCTGGTGTAATGCTACTAAATAATAAAGGTGTCTTCTTTTCCTTGAAATCACATTGAGGTCTCTCTTTTAGACTTCCCTCACCCTCTCATCATGTTCATTCACCTCTTTTCCCTTCTGTTTTTCTTCTCTAGGTGATTGCGGCGGAGGGAGAGATGAACGCATCGCGGGCGCTGAAGGAGGCCTCCCTGGTGATCGCAGAGTCTCCGTCAGCCCTGCAGCTGCGTTACCTTCAGACCCTCAACACCATCGCCGCCGAGAAGAACTCCACCATCATTTTCCCGCTGCCGCTGGAGATGATGCAGGGGTTCATCAAACATTGAGGGGGAGTTTAAAAAACGCACGGCACGCACCACATGCATCACTCATACATGAAAATATAGTCCCTGTGTCTGTTAAACAGCGCTAAGATGGTGCTTGGGAAGTTGTGCCTGTGGCTCATGATGCACCTCAGCTGTTAAGGTTAGGCTTCAAAAACTGGTAGCCAATAATCACTGTTTATTTACTTTATATCACCTTGCCATGGCTGCTTGCAAACACAACTGACAGCCCACATGAACATATTTTCTGCATCTTTATTAGAGGAAAGAACCGCACTCATCTAAAAAAAGAAAACTGCAGCAAAAATTAACTGACCGTTTTATAACAAGTGGAACGTTTGTTATGAAATCAACATTTTATTGTTAAAAGAAATATTTTAGATCAGTCAGACAGATTAAGCATATGAGTAGAGAATGAAAATATGAAATGTAACTTCATGTGTTACATTTTATATGAATGAAATGATACATATAACTTTATGAACTGGTTGTTTTGCCCGGATCAGTTTCTCTTTTGCACTGATCTGTTAGGCTAAACAGCCGATGAGAAAGATCTCTTATCACCTCAGTCAGCTTGGCGTGCCTGCCAAGAACTGACCACAAATTGAATTTATTGTCTTTATATTGTGTATGAGATTTTAAAACCAGCCACAGTGCAGCAGGCACGTTAGCTTTTATCCTGCACTTTTATTTGTCCTTCTATTTAGGAATCAGACAGTGTTTAGCTGACCGTCAAAGCAGCAGCCAAAGCGCTAACCCCAAGTAAAGTTCCTGCTGGATATTGACGCCTTACACACACACACACACACACACACGCACACACGCGCACACACACACACTACTGCCAGTATCATAGCCGGTTTGTGCTCTGATCATTTTATACGTAAAAGTGTTGATTCTTATAGCCATTCTATGTCCAATCCCCTATACAAAACTAAAAGGATTTTTAAACATGTTAAAAAATGCCATCGCATGTTTTCACTCAGTATTAGTGTTCCGGTTCTGATTCCAGCTTCATCTTCACTAACGTTGTAGCCTTGACGGTTCAAACACGTAGCAGGACTTACAGTATACGCTCTACTGTACTTGACCTGCTTCACTCTCCTACTGACATCAGGAGACTGAAAGAAACAAACACTGGCTATGCTAAAAATACATTTAATATGGTGCTTAAACAGAAGGAACTGTTTAAATTCTAAAGGCACTAGGCCGATCCATGCAGCAGCTGCAATCACAAATTCAGTATGACAACATAAACTGGCACAAGAAATACAGCGATCTTAAAATAGCCCTCAAAAAGTGGTGATCAAGCAGAGTGACGTATAGATAATGATCCAGAAACACAGGCACACACACACTTTCCTCTCTGTTAAACGCACACCTGTCCGGTTGTCAACACTTCTGTCTCAGATTACAAGCTCTACCTTGGCTGAGATGTTGACAGTCGTGCTGACAGACTAGATGCTACTTGTATTTGTTTACAGTATGCTGAATACCTTCATACCCACTTTATATGTACAAGGGTGGACAAAATATTAGTAATATTAGTATTATAGGGCTGTCAGTTGTTGCTATAATTTTGTCCACCCCATCTGGCTTCACTGCTTAGGAGAAGCAGAGACTGTTAGAAAAACACTTATCGCAAATCTTTCTGCCAAAAGCCTTAACCTACTGCCATCAGCTCATTTTACAGCCTGTTGCCACATTTCTATGCACTACTAAATGAAACTGACTGACTTTATTTACCTTTCTTTTTTTATAACAACACTATTTTATTACATATGCTATTTCTGGGTGTAAACCTCTAAGCCAAATACTCAGTCATCTTTTGTTTTTAAAGCTGTAGTTGTCGTATTTTTCCTCCTTTTTCATGTATTAAGGGAAGAAGTGTTGCTAAATGTATGTTACAGTTTGTAGTGTATGTGTGACTTGTTAGTATTTCTCTATGTGCAGAAATTCATATACATATATCAAAATTCATATGAATGCAGTTCTGTATATTATACTGCAGTTTTGCTGTAGCTAGACGAGGGTTCAGTGTTCAGCTGAACAAAGATTTAAAGTGACACTATTTCATTTTATTTTGTAATACAAAGGCTGTTACATTATTTCACTGCAGCTACTGCTTCATGTGTGAGTTCTTCCTGTTGACCCATGTTGAGTTTGAGCTTGTCTGTTACAAAAAGAAGAGAAGTGGTTCTATAAATCACTGAGCAGCTACTCACCAGTAGCTTGTGAGGGTACATTTTTGAGCTCTCTTATTATTTGGATTTCACCTAAGATAGAAAAACCTTGCTCGTTAACGTGTAGTAGTGCTGAAGTGTCTTGTTAAGACCGATGTTACACACATTAATATCATTTCACAAT
This sequence comes from Diplodus sargus, assembly GCA_903131615.1. NCBI lineage: Eukaryota > Metazoa > Chordata > Actinopteri > Spariformes > Sparidae > Diplodus > Diplodus sargus. Next base: position 4,629,391 of record CAEMYA010000029.1, read on the forward strand.
GTTTTATTTCAGATTTACTATGTTGAGTTTTGCAGGTTACGTATGTTTTGTACAGTTTGCTAATGTTTGATATGGGTTTACCTTGACAAAACATAAATGAGACTTTAAATAAAGATTCTATCAAAAAGCATTTTTGTCCATGGATTTCTTCCTTCTTAGATCAGTGTTGAAGTGAAGGACCGACATGCTCATTTTCAGGTTAACACTTTTATGTTGGCTGTCTATTAGAAGATATTTACGTGCTTTAATGTAAAAAAAAAAAAAACAAAACATTCTTTTTCTCATATGCTTTTGCTATTGCTATTGCTTCAGCACCTCTATTCATCCTCTGTCTGAATGCTCTGTTTTAGTGCCTGTCTCTTTAAGGCACCTCTCCCAACGATGGCCATGCAGTGGGCGTGGCTGAAGGCGGTGGCTGTATAAGTCCTGCTCACACTTGGCCCAGGTGCTTCGTACCATGCCGAAGAACGATTGTCCCTCCTCCCCACTCTCCTGCTGGCCTGCACTCACATAGCTCCGGTCGCAACCAGGCCTGAGCACGATTACCTTATGTGCTTACATCATCACGTCGTAGCGCAGTTGCAGCACGATGGAGACTAACACTGACAACATGACTAACTTTACTGACTTTTCTGTGGTTATTTTGTGTTGTCTGGCCATAGACTGACATTCCTGGATTTCCTGTAAGTCCACGTTGCGCGCTGTGCTGTGTGTTCGTGCATGAGCAACCGTACCGTGCCGAAGCACCTCTCTTCACGGTACGGAGCACTCGCACTGGTCAAACAAACTGGACTTTGGGGGTCACACCGGCTTGGGTACGGTACGGCTTGTCGATGGTAAGTGCGCCGTAATTGTCACCACAACATTATGGAGGTTATGAGGGTCTGTTTCTTAAAGCAACATTATGTAGAAGTGAACAGTTTGTGATATTTGGCGCTCCCCGCAGCTTCTTAGTCTGACATAATGTAGGCGCCAACTACAAACAAACTCATTTAGTGGCTGTGTGCATAGAGTTCTCGTACTGTCAGACATGACACAGTAATCTCACTCTCTATAATGTGGGACCTGTGAGTGTTTGTGAAAGCAGAGACACACAACTCTTGTGTTTTATTTGGTTTTTATTGAAATGATAACAAGGCTGAGGGAAACCTCAGAAAGTGTCACAGAAGACGTAACTGGATTGTAAAGCAGCAAAGCGTCGGTTTTCCCGTCTAAAGGTTGGCCACTGCAGCGTCGCATAAGCTTCCTGAATAGATCTGTGGCATTTTTTTTTCAAAAATAAATATTAGAAGAGGCTTCATGACTGAAGGTGCACAGAACTTACCTATAAAGGTACCTTTTTTTAAAAAAAAGAAGCCATCTTACTGTAAACTAAAAGAAAGAATATTATTAAGGCATCGGTTGTATTGCTTTTGTAAGCGGTGTTTGCTTGGCAGTGAGTTCAGATGTTGCAGCACACCAAGACTATTTTTGACATGTCACTAGTGAACCGGTTCTATTGTCAACATATAAAATCAATGAGAAAGACTGGCTACAGTAGAAGTCGTAGTAGCAACCTATTTAGTGCAAGACCCTGACGGAAGCCTGTGTGTTCATTGAAGCATCTATTGGTGGGTTTCATAGCAGGTACAAAGGCATCACCGTAGCATGTGAGACAAAGTGAATTCAAACGTGGCTTCATTGACCTGTCTCCTTTTAAAATCACAACAAAAAAAGTAGAAAAGAAACTTTTTCAGGGCGTTTTGGCAGATAAAAAAGTCTTATCACTGGAGCTCAGTGTTTGCGGCAGAGCAGGAGGGAGGGTCAAAGGTCAGGGCAGATAGTGACGAAGGCAGGGTCGGGTGACGCCTCACAGGGCCAGCTCAGCCATGGCGCGCTCCAGGGGGTCGCTGGTCCAGTACTCGTGGTCCCAGCCCAGGAACCAGCCGGTGAAGGTGGGCGGCTCGAAGCCCTGCTTGATCTTGACGATGGGCGTCCTGCGGTCTCTGTTGGCCGGGTCTGTCTCGATGTAACGGGCCGCTGAGGAAGATCAGGAAAAGATGGTATAAGTGGTAGTCACACTTAAATCACAGATGGATAAGGTGTATTTAGGTTAAACAGGCAGACTGTATTGGAATTAAAAAACATGAAAACAGAAGTTTTGTCCATGAGGGGATGTGAAGGGCCAAAAACGTTCTAATCAAATAAAAAACAAAAAGGAAGACTGATATGGTTTTTTCAAAGGGTTAGGGTTAAGGTGCAGTTAAAGGAAAAGTTTGACATTTGGAAAAAATGCGTTTCTTCGTTTTCTTGCTAACAGTTTGATAAAAAAGTCCATATCACTGTCACGCCTATACTCAAACTGGAGCCAGGTGACATTAGCTTAGCCTAGCATAGCACAGCTGGAAACAGTTGGCCTGCAGCTGTCCAGAGGCAAAAGAGACGGACCACGGCAACCTTCGAAGCTTCCCTGTGAACACTTTACACTTTGTCAAATCTTTTTTTGTTTACTTTTTACTTGTATTTTTTAAGCAAACTGAAGCTACTACATGCTACATGCTACTGTTGTATGAAACGTGGTCCATAAATAAAGCTCGTCAAGATTTTTGCCAAATAGTTACATATCATTCCCTAATGATATAATGTTGAGGTTTTTACCAGATGCCATTGCTTCAGTCTTCTCTTCCTCCTGGGCCTCATTCCCGATCCAGACAAACACCTGAAAAAAGGGAAAGTTTCATGTATATTTGTTTGTAACTGCAGTGACTGTGCTTTGAATCCATGTAGTTTTTTTCTTTACCTGCTCCCAGGTGTCCAGGATCATGACATCATCAGTGGCGAGGTCGTCTTGGGTCAGCTCCCCGGGTACCTCCTCAATCTGAGAGGGAGAGGATTTGGTTGGTTGATTTGGTGCGTTCAGAGGCCGGAACATTTACATTTTAGAGATAGTAATAGTTTAACTGAGTATGACATCTTAGCGGTGTTCCCGTCGCATTGCCAAAAGGGCCAACTTCTGTGAAATCCTCCTTTTAAAACGAGTGCAGAAGCTCAAACCAAAAGACTTACGATGAAGTTTCCAGTCTTGTTGGAGCAGGCGAACAGTCGGGGTGGGTGAGCGTCCATCTTGTCCTTGAGTCGGGTGGAAGTGCGATATTCTGTCTTTCCTCCCAGAGCCTCCCAGAACTCGTCTGAGAAGAGGACAGACCCAGTTATCATAGGTCAGTGTGCTGTATCTAAACATCCAGAGGGCTCCAAACAATAGTAAGACATTTTAGAAATATGCATATTCACTTAATGAAGCTACAACCTCGAGATTAAAACCATGGACGTGTATGGTGGGAACAGGGTGAAACAGCTGGCTTTGCTGACAGATGGTAAAAAAAGAAATGCCTACAAGCATCTTTGCAGCTAATAAGTCCATTACATCCCCTTTATTTAACTTATAACAAACACATGTAACCACGTGGGCATTTCCAAAACTATTTCTAAGCTAACTGGCTGATGATTAGCTTCATGTTTAGCATAGCACGCACTCTCAGCAGGATAGTGAGCAGGCATAATTCCCACCATGCCTATTGTTTTTCGGCTGCAGTTTACAGGTTTTTGGCACTTTAGGAGTAGAAGAAGCTTATTTACACATTCAGCAAAAATGTTCAACGAAGAGCGAGCAGCATTAGCTTTAAGCCAAGTCAGCTTCAAGCTAAGTCAGCTTTTTGTTTGATAACCGATATTCTTTTTGCTCTGGTTTGGTCTCCATCAGCTCCTCCTGAAAAATGATTTTGCTCTTTAGCTGCTAAATGTTCAGCTTTTTTTTTTGTTGCTCTTTACATCTTCCCGCAGCAGGGTCAGTCCTACGTTCCCACATTTTTAGGACATTTTCAAAGTAAGGTCTTGTGTTCCTACATTTCCCTTACATTTAAGGGTTAGGGTTAGGAACGTGTGTGGGAGGTGGGAACATAGGGCCTAATTTTGGAAAAAAAAATCTTAGAAATGTGGGAACATGGGCACGCTCCCGCAGCAGCTAGCTAGCTGCCCGTTAGCTTGATGAGAGTGCTGAGACTGTAGAACACAAACGAAGTCTCTGTGGATTTGATACTTTGAGCAGTTCTACTAACATCACATTAAGTTGCCAACTATTGATCAGTGTAGTTATAAAGAAATACAAAGAATATTGAATAATTAGTGTTCTTCAGTGTCAAAGGTAGCTGTCGTTCACGTGTTTTACATAGGGAGGATTTGTGTGGCTGAAACTATATATATGTCAGTTCATAAATAATCCCTTTACTGGGTGCAATTACTGAATGCTTGAATAAATAAGCACATATATAATTATCTTCTACAATGATTAGATGAATGATTGATTAAATAATCCCCCCTGTGACACAACTTTTCTGTCTCTTTCTGTCTAATCTGCGGCTCACTGTGGGGATTGCGTATCGCGGAGATCATGAACCCTCAGCTCACAGAATCAAAACGCTGAATTTCTCCTCTGTTGTCTTGGCAGCCCTCAGCCGAGGCCAGCCCAGCCAAGCAGGGTGTTTATAAAAAATTGACTCTGTTATGTTTTAGCCCGAGGTTTCATATTTGAAATTGCGAGCGGAGAGCTTTTGAAAAAAGCAAATCACAAGATCGCTGATAGCATCTAAAGGGCTGATGCAATCTGGTCTCGTTTGTTCAAGTATAGATGAACACAAGCACTTGCTTTAGCTGGAGTACAAAAAAGACGACCATCCAGCTTCACATTAGAAAGCCCTCTTTTAACTGCTGGTTTGTATCCAACACAAACTCACGACGGTGAGCGTGTTAACTGCTAATGGGTTTTTAGTTTGCACAGAAAATGAGAAATTGTTATTCTGTCTTCATCGCATCTCCTCACCGCTCTCTCCTCCCTCGGACAGCTCGGAGGCCGACACTCCCAGGAGGCCGCACAGCTGCTGAGCGCCCTGCTTCTCCGTGTCGCTGGCGCCCACTCCCACCCACTGGAAGGTGCCTCCGGGGGTCACCAGGATGAAAGCGTCGTTGGAGTTCAGCTGGGATGACGCCGCGTCGAGCTGCGTGGGCGCAGAGACGACACAGGTTAGTATGTGCAGCTCTTGCGCTGAAGTGCCACTCAATGTGTTTTTTAGCTCTTCCAGTCCGTATTCAAATTCTGTTCATTACTACACAGTACAGGGACAAATATTACGTTTATATTCCAAATTTCCTGCACGCTCGATTACCTGATTATTCATTACATTCTCCAAATGATTTGAGGGAAGGTTGTGTGCTGGTTTGTTTTAGCCGCAAACCGGACTGTAGTATGTCACATGAATGCGTGGTTGTATGGTGAGACTAGGATTAGGTATTCCACAGTTTGCCAAATGAAATACCACAATGAAATTCCGGGTTCCTTTTAGTGCAATGAGCATCCACAATCTAGGGTAGCACATATTAATGTACTGGACAGTGGGACATTGACATACTGCCTGTCGGTCATATTGACCAAAAACCGCAATGAAGCTAAAATCTGTATCTTAACAAGCAATTTAGTCGTTTTCAGAGTGTCACAAACATTCCACCACTGTAGTGAGATTCATTTGGGCAGCCATCGACCTTCTTTCCTCTTTGTTTTTTTTCCTCATTTCTACAACAAGGAAACCATGAAAAACAAGTTAAGACTTGTCGTTCTAGATTTATTTATTATAAGCCATGAAGATGTGAGACAAAACCTGACTGTACATATTGGACAACGTTGTTGTACTAGAAAAGTCACATTATTTTGAAGGATAAAGATGGTGTTGTTCTTCTACCTTTTTTATTGTCTCAATCACAGTATGAAAAATATATAGGGAATTTTTTTCACTGATTTATATTTGGTGCGGTAAAATTGCTTTTTAAACATGAAGGATCCCAAATCCCCCAAAATATTTTTTCATAATCTGAGCGCAGTGGACAGTGCGACACTTTATGCAGGAAGTCAGTCAATTAATACAAATTGGGATCCCAGTGTAACTGAAGCCTGGAGAGGCAAGTGGAAAAGAATCACTTCAGATAAATCACTACATTTTCTTTCTTACTTGCCCTGATGGAACCTCTATAGCACCATTATGCATCGTAATAACACAGGACGGTGCTTTCGAACCGTGGTCCAACTTTAAGTTTCAGTTTGGTCACCTCTGGTCTACATCATCTCGTGCAAAAATCACAAACACATGACTGTGTTCCTTAATTCACGTCTGTCTACCCTGTCTGTGGCAGAGCCAGGGCCAATAGTTACAACTGATACAGGCCACAAACGTATAGTTCAATTTTTTTAATTAGTTAAACAAACGAGATACATCATGCTTAGATACACACACAATACTGGGATCGGCTCATTTTTGGTTTTGTAAGAACAATTAGAACATGTTTAAAAACCCACATAAAGTTCTCTTACCTCCACAGCTCTGGTGTGCCCAGCAGAGTTGGAGCGCACCTGGAAGAGTCGAGTCTCTGCGGGGGCCGACTGACCTCCGTCTCTGGACGTCCCTCCCTTGTACACCACCATGGGCTGTCCTCCGAACAGACTCATCAGATGGGCCGGCTCTTTCCCCTGCATCACCCTCACCTGGTTACAACAAACGGCAAAGTCAGAACTTGGGAAAAAAAACGACAAGACGGTTGTTGCGGTATTAATGTCTTTTGCAGAACAAACTGGTGCACTTTGACGTGTGAATTATCCCAAAGCTGTGGGAAACCAAATCACAGCCGACAGATCCTCCCCTGCTGTGTCGGGTGGAATCTGCATCATCGGTGAGTGTAAAATGGCTGCTGCCATCTTGAGTGCAGACACAAGATGGCAGCATGGAGCTGAGCCACGTGTTGTGCCGCAGGCTGGTGGGTGTCAAGGCTTGTGCAATGAGGAGTGATGACAGAAGTTGTGTTTGACACTGTTTTATGTTAGTCTTCGGTCTGCAGCCTTCGTCGCAAATATTTATGGCTGTCAGCAAATCAAGCGCATCCTTAGTTTATGTGACAGGAGGGAGAGAAGACGATGAATCACTGAGTTTGCATGTTGTTGTCCACGGTCGCACATTTCAAAACGACAAACACTCCCGGCACTTGTGATTGTGCGTCCTCCCCTACAATCAGAGGAACCGTCCGTCTGTCTGCAAGCTGTCCTGTCAGCCACTGCTGATCATCTGTGTTCAAGTGGTGTTATCTTATTTCACATCGGCAGTGAAATATTTTGTTTTTGGTGTCTACAAGTTTTGCATATTCTCCACTCGAGCAAACAAATCAAAGGCCTTCACAAAGCCTGGCCTCAGCCGTCAGTCGTAGCAAAGGGTATAAAATATTCACAGAAATTCACAAAATCCGATGTTTGCATGTCTTCTGCAGTCTCAGCTCATATTTTCACCTTTGTGGTTTCATGTGCTCGCTGATATAACTTCCTGTTTCTGGCACCTCTGTGTGGTGAACCTCAATACCCAGTTAGCACCTGCCAAAACGTGCCACTGCCACAAAGTGCCGACAAGTTCACACTTAATGCTCGCTTGGGTTCATAGTCTCGCATACGTATTCTTATTTATTCTGGGATATTTACTTAGATTTTAAACAGGCAATAGTTGGTCGCCTCAACAAATCATTATGAATTAAATGTTGGCGCCATTAATTTTTCATGTCTCCAATGTAGACTCAATGAGCGAGTGGTCCTGTGTTGTTGGCAGCTGACACTCCAGCTGTCTTTGTGACAGTAGTACCATTTGGGAACACCAGGGGGGGACAAGTGGTCTGTTTCAACATTGAGTATGTTGATGAAGAAGTTTATATTTAGGCACAACGTTCTTCTGCTCAGACGACATTAATTGAGACGTTTGCCTCTTTAGTTAAATGAAAAGTAGGTTTTTGTGGAAAAGTGTTTCTCTTTATATCAATTTGGTATTTGTGCCTAAAGTCAGGTTCTGTATCAGGACTAGTATCAGAAATGATACCTTGCCTCAGCCAGCTCAAGTCAAGTTGAGGTTAAGAAGCTCTGAAAACAAAAGTGTCATTTGCAAGACTGCTGGAAGAGCAGGAAAACACCTGGAACAAAGCAACACTGACTTGTGCAGATGTTTGAAATACCTGATCATGAAGTTTAAGTTCACAATTCTTCAAGTGTGGAAAAAGAAAGGGCCTGTCACTGTAGCATCCAATATTTTAACCTTTAGAGCAGTTTCTCTCCTATTTCTCCCTCTCTGCCTCTCCTCCAGTGCCATTTGTAACTTTTTTATCAGACATCTTCTTGACCAGACGCAGCTACATCATATGGTTTGTATATGTTAGAGAGGTATTTCCTTTCAAGCAGAACATACAAGCCCTGTTGGCCATCGGCTCTGGTCTTTGCGGCCTTTAAGATTCTGATCTTAATATTATTTTCTTTATAGGTTGATAGCCGGCCCACCACAAAAGTGGCCATTCCCCCTTATGGACACTTCATAAATATATATCTAGATATCTATTCTTCTGTTACAAAACCAAAAACGACAAGTGTTAATAGTATCAAAGAGCTCTACATTAAGTCTTTCTAACTCAGACCATGTTCCCCATTCTAAAGTGGGGTCGTGCTTATGACCAATTCACTAGTAGTGGGTTAAGCATCAAGCTATTAGTACAGTACATATAAACTATAAGTGTACATTCCAAACTAAAACTGACAAATCAAGTGAGTATCCTACTTTTTAGCCCTCTATCCTCTAACACACACACACACACACACACACACACACAGTCATGCATGTACATGCAAAACATAGTGACGTGCGAGTGCAGCACACACGAATGAATGAATGAGGACTCACATGAGTACAGAGCCAGGACTCACTCTAAACACCCCGGTCGACAGTCTACACACTGATCCTGTTTTATGATCTCCACAGTCACTTCTAAGGCGCGGCATCAGCAGCCATTGACAAGCGAAGAAACACTTCGTAACATCTTTTGGATTTTGGAAACAGGGCTGTTGTTTATGTGGAGCAGGCAGACTTGGCGACAGAGGAGGAGGAAACCTCCCATAAACATCCACATCGGAATGTCCTGTTTGTGTTTGGTTTTACTGTAACTCATTAACGCATTAATTAAGTCGTAAAGGAGCCTCAGAAATGAAGATAAACGCCCCATCGAAACCAAGACCGGCGTATGTGTCTCGAATGTGTGAGAAGAAGAGAAAATTGTCAGTGGCTCTGGACAGAATCATACGAGTCATTTTTGGGGAGGACAAGGAGCAGGGGAGGAAGGGGGGAGAATACCTGAGTGGTTATAGGAGCACCGACAACCTGAAGACACAGAAAAGTTCGGGAAACCAAGGAGGGCAGAAGCAGCAGCAGCGGGGAGAGGAGAGGAGAAAGAGTGAAAGGATGTAAAGGTCAGGGAGGAGGTGACAGCGCTGAGTGAGCCAGAGGAGGGACAGACTTTAATAACATGAACGATAAGATGAATTCAAGCTGATGAAAACATAAAAGCCGTCACAGGATCCGTCAGCTTTACCTGCACAGGACCACCGCCGAGCTCTTCATCCAGCTGAGCGCCGAGGATCGCACAGGCCCCGATTTCATCCTGACTGGAGTCCATTCCCTGCCTGGAAGAAAAGAACGAACACATTATCATTACACCAAATATAATAACAGGCCAGTGATGGGATGTAACAAAGTACATATAATCACGCACTGTACTTAAGTACAGTTTCGAAGCAGTTCACTTGAGTATTTTCATTTTCTGCTGCTGTAGATTTCCACTTTATTACTTTTTGGAGGCAAATATTGTACTTTCACTTGTAGTAACTACCTACTCTGATAATATAATCAGAAAAAAAGAGCAAATTATCAGATCTGATTGTCGATAATCAGTAAACCCACCGTATACAGTAGAGGATACATGTAAAATCTACTTTTACGCGTACTTAAGTACATTTAATATCGGACACTTTAAGAGTTTCGCTCTTACCAAAGTAATATTTTAACATAATATCTTTACTTCTAGCCAAATACGACATTTGGGTGCTTTTATACAACACTGAGACACTAACTGGTGCTCATTATGTGTTTACAAAACAACTCCATATTCAGTTCTGATCATTAGTTCTGAAACTGGAAAATAGATTTTAATGTTGTTCTCTTGGAACACACATGTTTTTTTGCATCATGAGCCTACTAAATTTGATTGTAATTGATTAGAGCTGATTCACAAGCTTGCTAATGTCTTAATCCCTTAATTCCATTTGTCTTTACCTTTCCAAATTGAGCTGTTTGTGTGCTGGCCTGATATTTAAAACCACACGCGAGGTTATTCTTAGTAAATAGATATCAAGTGAAAATTGACTACATGAAGAAACAGTCATTGACGTTAAAACTCGTAACAAATATTTTAGAGTTTGGACTGCCCCATTTGTATCTCATGAGATAGTTATATATTTAGCATTGGAAGACTGTCGAGCTTTCCATCTGAAAGTGATGTAGCAAAAGTATCAAGAACTAAAGTAAAAGTAAAAACATCATGTTAAATATGGCTGTGGTAAAAGTGAAAGTCTCAAAGTATCGAGTACTAAATATACCAGATACATACTAGCTAAATATACTTAAATGTACTGCACTGATGGAGGCATCAAACATACATGTAAATGATGTGCTGCTCGTATTCTCACCACATGTAGATGATGTGTCCCTGGCGTCCTCCGTGACTGTAGTTGTAAAGGATGATGTAACTGTCTCCACCGTAGAACTGTCCGTATGTGGACGGATCCACGGGCGCCTTGTCGGAGCCCTCGATACGCCAGATCTGTCAAGAGACAAAGAAAAAAGAAAAATCTCTGTGAGGTTCAGGGAGTATTATCGTCTAAAACGTTTTATCTCATTTACTGAAAATTACATTGCAATATCCAGTATTGTATAGCGTTGTAAAAATATTCTGGAAGAAGCCATTCGGTTGTTATTCGACACAAAGAGAACTTCCCAAAGGGTCCTACAAAAGGCCCCGCTGCTCTAATCTGGCAAAGGACCGTGCAAATGTCCAGTCTGAATCCTCTCACCTGTTTCTCTCCGCTGCCGTCGTCCACCATGCCGTGCTGGGCGGCCATGGCGGAGGACTCGTGCAGGGTGGCGGCGTCGAAATCCACCTTCTCGATCTTGGCGATGCTGTTGGCGATGTAGGCCACGCCCAGGCCCACCGTCTGATCTCTGTCCCGCCAGTTTTTGAAGAACTGTTTGAAGAGCGGCGTCTCGCCCATCTCCGGCAGGATCTGGACCTGGGTGTGTTTGGCGTAGCCCATCTTCTTGATGAACTCCTCCGCTGCCTTCATCGCTGCCTTTCGCTCGTCCATGTTGGCGTCTTTGCCTGCAAGCAAAGAGACATGATAGACAGTTGACCATCTGTCAGCGGTGTGAAAAAAAAACATGTTCATGTGCCCAGTTGTGATGGTGATGATGAGGATCATGACCATCATCTTGATTGTGGATATGATTAAAGGGGCTAAAACACATTTGTTATCATACTTCAAACAAATAGTTAGACATTTTTGGAAACAATCTTATTCTCAGAGAGTTCGACAAGAGTATTGATACCACCCACATGTGAATAAAAGGCTACAGCCAGCAGCAGGTTAGCTTAGCTTAGCTTAGCATAAACACTACAAGCAGGGGGAAACAGTCTGCATCTGTCTGAAGGTAGAAAAATCTGCCTACAGGCAAGTCTAATTGCTCGCTAATTAATACTGTGGCGACAAGACTACAGGAAGTCACTGCAGCCAGCCAAGAAATAGACATAACCACAATGTTTTTAACTTTTACACACTGATACAGCATGTTAATTAATGAGGTTTAAAGGTGCTAGATACTAACTTTGGACATAGCCAGGCTCGCTGTTTCTCCTTCAATCCTTGCCCTAAGGTAAAATAAGCTAAGTTAGGCTACAATGAGCTAAACTTCCTACCTCCTTTAATTCACCTCGAGGTACACGTCATTGTAGTAGAACCTCTGTTAGATAAACATCCAGCTGGACTCTGATGCAGCACCCTGCACTCACCTTTCCAGACAAAGATCCGACCATCGGAGCCATGGTCCAGGATGAAGCAGTCGCCGGACTCCAGGGCACTCTGGGCGAACGGGTTCTCCTCTGCCACCAGTGCGATGGTCATGCCGCCACTGGCATTGGACACCTGAATGAGGGGTCGAAGGAAGAGAACAGATGATTAGAGGTCAAAATCTCACTTAAGTGCTCAGACTTTTCATTAAACGATTGGTTTAAAACAATATTCATGAGTATTTGATGAACTCCACAGGTTTGTTTCCTGATCACCATGATCAGCAGTAGAAGTTGTGTTCTTGCAGCAAATACAGATGAGAATGAAGAGCCTCACTGGGAAGAGGCGCAAAGGAGCTGCTGATTGTGCATCATAGTCCCTTTACAAATAGAGATTTAGAAGAGATATTAGTGTGTGTGTCACCTTGTACAGTTTGGCCCTCTTCCTGTTTGCAGCGTCAGCCTGGATGTCATCAGAGGCTCCAGGTGGCAGATCTGGTTTAGGACCCAGGACCTGAGGACAAGGAGCAGCCATTTTAACACAGGGGTCACTCTTTAGACATTATGTGTTGTCATAGGTCACTGATCTCACCTCTAGCATCTTATCTCTCTCCGTCCCCTCGTCAACGACATAAACCCGGGCCCTCCCGCTGCGTTCGTTGTCACGGATACCCTTGGCGACCTGCGTGGCCTTCAGCTTCTCAAAGCGGTTGCTCTGTGAGCCGCACCACTGGTAGATCTCCTGCAGAGCAGAGGAGAAGCACAGATGGTTAAGTTAGATGAAATGTTTCCTGACGGGCTCATCACATTATCATTAATATCTAATACTGATTGTTCTGCTCAGTCTGACTCACGTCTCCCAGGTCCACGATGAAGCAGTCTCCCTGGTTGAAGCTGTCCCAGCTGACCGGCACCTCCGTTGCCCTGACAGAACGGCGACCTTTGACCTGGAACACCCGCTGCACGACCACCTCATTGGTAACAACGTGCTTGAACCCGGACGCCACGCCCCCTTTCTGAAAAGGTAACAGTTGCATTTCAAAATAAAATACCAGCCTTTTAAGAATAAATGGCTGAGATCTCAACAAAATTAAATAAATTTAAAAAAGGATCGATATTTGGAATGTTAATCACATCATAACAGAGTAATTGCGCTTGTGTTTTCTCATAATCATTATTGTAATAAAAAAATATATATATATATATAGAAAGCCATTTTAATGTATACTTGCAGATCTTGAAATTTTCACAGATAATGAAAAAATGAAGGCTATGTTTTGAAATGTGATTTTATAATAAGATTTTTATATAAGTATAACCTTCAATAAAGAGGCAGAAATCACACTTCATATGTTACATTGCATAAGCACGATCAAATGCTCCAAAACAAGAGCAACAATCCTCACAAAACATGCACCATCTTCTTTGTCAATAAATTATTTGCAGCTACAAACATGACATCTTACCATGTATTTGATTCCAGACTTGAAGTAGCCAAGAAAGGTTTTGGACTCGTGTCCCTGGACCTCGCGGTACTGGATGGGCTTCCCTCCAAGGAAGTCGTCCATTTGGACAGTAAAGATGGCCGCCGAGCCGCTCTCATCCTGGGTGCAGAGATCACCTGCACCAGAGGAACCACAGACGTGCTTCATGTTAGTACCGCTCCTTATTTTGTCTCAGCAGTCATACTGTACATCTACCATGACAACCACATTCTGTGTTTGACGAGTTCCCACAGTGAGGACTCAGTGAGTCAGGGGATCAATATGCTGGAGCAGCAGTGGGTCAGTCCACATTAAAAACATTAATACAGGGAACATTAATCTATTTCTGGTCACAGAAATGGGTTCAGCAGCATGTGGGAGGGTTACATCAGATCATGTATTGGAAAATTCTGTTTCCATGATCAATTTGGCTGACTAAAAGCACATGAAATCAATGGGAAAAAACATAACTCAGCTTCTGGTTTTCCTGTTTGCTTTAAGCTCTTTTTTCTGATCCACATACCAAATCGACCCCTTATTTAAACTGATATAAATTTGGATTTGGCTGTAAAATTCATGTTGCTTTGCAGTGAAACCTGATTACATGGTTGTAACATTAAAGGTCCCATATAATGTTCAGTTTCAGGTTCATGCTTTTATACTAGAAAATGCTCACATGCTTTAATGTTGAGAAGTTATTGTTGTCAATAAACCAGTTTTCTCATACTGCCCATTGCTGCAGCACCTCTATTCACCCTCTGTCTGAACGTTACATTGAGTGCCTCTCTCTTTAAGGCAACACTTTCAACAGCAACAGCTTCAAAATCACTTTGATGGTACAGTGTCTTTTAATGGGGTGAATGCTGCCTGTGTCTCAGCCAGATTCGTGTTCGCTGAAACGCTGGTTTTGACAAAACCCCTTGTGCTGAAAACCAAAAAACATCATGTGTACCATGAGAGATTTTAGATTATCGAAAGAATGTCAGCTATGAAACTCCGCTGCATGAGCAGATATCAAATCTCACATCTGTGCCACACTGCTAAGAGGAAATACGGTACGTCACATCCCGACAAGGCAGGATGAGACGCGGCGGAGACATGAAACACAGCCGCCGCGGTGGGGTAAACACTGCAACACTGTCATGAGACATTACTATCCAGGGGCACAGATTCAGCTTGTCATCTGCTCTGCAGGTCAAACAGGTCGTAGCTGCCCTGGAAAACTGAAATCAGCTATTTGACGTTTGGCTACATATCCATGGAAACAAGAAAAATACATGAACAAAAGAAACAGATCTCAAAACGTGTGTCTCTTGCTGCTTTAAACTCATTTCTATTAGGCTTAAGTAGAATCCATTTGTGATAACAGATCACACTGTAGCACTCGCTCACCCAGCCAGAAGTGGAGGTCGTACTGCAGGTTCCCGGAGCGTTGCTTGATGGTGTTCATGATGAGGTAGGCGTCTCCGGTATAAAATCCGCCATACAGCTTCTCGGGAACGGGCACCAGGTCAAAGTTCTCCACCCTCCAAACCTGGAGGCCCGGCTTCTGTCCGGCCCGCTCGAACTCTGGGTGGTGCGCTGCCATCCTGCCTGCAGCAAAATCACACAGCTGAGATTTAGTTTCCCTTTTTTTTTACTCTACAGCCCAAAACAAACAGGAGCATTCAGGCAACAACAAGCTCTGACTCAGTGGTCAAACACTGCAGAGCTAACAGTCCTAACGGTGTGTAATAACCTTTTAAAAGTGAGGCTGGGACTCCCTATTTGTGAGGCGTTTGCTCAGGAAAAAGATAAAGCCACTCCCATTGAGGCTGAGCTGTTGCCATGGATACAAAGATAAAGTTTAGGTTTGCAGTTAGACATTAATGCACAGCGGGGTGAGTCACTGGTACTCTGTGCTCAGGGCCTTTCCTCCAGCGGACGGGGAGAGGAAGTCCTGCCACTTCTGACTCAAGCGTTGTCATAACCAACAGAGATGGTGGCAAAAGAAACACGGCCTATATTTACATACAGGAAAAGACTGGTGTATCACAGATCCTGTTCCTCAGTCTGTCGTAACTTTATGCACACAGCCACAGGACATGGATACTAAGGGTGGGAGAAAATCTTCTATTGCAGCAGGCCTGTGTCAGTGAATCAATGAGTCAATCTTTATTTGTATAGCACCAATTCACACGAAAGTCATCTCATGACACTTTCCACATTGAGCAGGTCTAAACCATACTCCTTGATTGATTGACAGAGCCTCAACATTTCCCCCATGAGCAGGCACTTGGCGACACTGGAACAGAAAAAAATGCATTTTAACAGGCAGAAACTTTGGAGCAGAACCGGACTCAATGTAATAATTTTTCCTTAAGTTTCTAAATAGTTTAATATAGTGACTATAGACTCTAGGTAAAAGTAAAGTTAAATACAGTATATATAGGATAGAATAATCACATGGGAATATCTGTACAATTGAGACCTGTAAAGACAGCTAGCATTCGCCTAAAATCTTCAGAATACTGAAAAATAAATAATATGATTAAAGCACTAGAAAAACAACAATGATGGAAAATGTTGCCAGGCCTATCAGGTCTAAATACAGACCGTTTGGAGTTCATACCGGAAAGAAAGAAGCCTCTTGATGTCTCAACTCCGTCACACTGATGCAAAAATCTCATAAATCCAATTATTGCCATAAAAGTCATGGTCGTTGCCAGGCTCGGCCTGATGCAACCAAGGGGAATAAGAAAGTATTCCAGTAATTTGGAGTTAGGGCACTGCCAGAAAATTACTGGACTTCTGAGAGACAAATCCAAAAAGAATAAATAGAGTGGTCAATATTGGTCAAGTTCCAAAAACACTAGATCCTGAGGTTGTCAGAAGTATTGATACTCTGAAACTTGATCTCATTACTTTGAAACAATACAATGTCCATATTCCACACAAAAAAAAAACAGATTAGATGGTATGGTATGATTTTCTGTACCAGCAATGTGTGCAGGTGATTAAGGATGTGATTTTTGCCCTTCTCAGTGCCTCTCTCCGCTCTGATCAGAGTGCATCAGTAGCTATCATTGGTTTATAAAGGGAGTCCAGCTTCCAGCACAACACAGCAGTTCCCCAGAGCCCCTTCAATTCATAGTGTCCTATCATATGTCCTATTATGTGTGCCTATGACTTTTTTTCTTTTTGCCATGGTAGCGAAAGTATCGAGTATTGTTTTTTTTATACTAATATTGTATCAAATTTCTGTTTTCGTGACAACCTAACTGAGTTCTGCTCTTCTAATAACACATCTTAATAGCTTTTTATGTTCCATCAGTCACACAGGCTTTTTAAGAAGAGTCTGTCGCTCAAGTCCAAGCCAATATGCTACTTGATTCATTTTCTCAGGCTCCTTGACAACAAGAGCCACAGAAGACGTTGTTAAACTGTTTTTTACAGGCTCTTACAAATTTATTTTAAAGTAGATTTAGTGGAGTGCCCCTTTAAAGTGGTAGAAACCTTCCAAAATAGCCACATAGCAAAACTCCGACAGTTCACAAATCTCTATCGCATGCAAATTCACCAGCACACACACCCAAACATTCATGCACACACGCCATACACTTGTGTCGTATCTGAGAGTATAAAAGACAGCTGGCGCCAAATGAAGTGTTTGAAGTAGGTGTCTGTGCTGCATTGGATTACAACCTGCCGGCCCCCTCGGCAGCATGTGTGGATATTTGAGATTTGTAAGATGGGGGTCGAGGCATCCTGTTACAATCTTTGTTATGGCTGTCTGCACGCTGTTTGTACAAGAGTTTATGGTGTCCAATGAGGAACTTTGCTTAGTCTGGACATGTTTTGGATGATGGTGTAGGGTTAAAAAAAGAAATGTAAAAAGGAACTCATGTTCACACAGTATGGAGCAATCATTTGAAACAATTATGCAAATGTGAACCAATGTTTCTTCTGAGAATTTTCTGCAGACTCTGATCCACACCACATATTAATTGCTCCCACACAGAACACAGAAACTACAGAGAGAGTGAAAACAGCTTCTGTGAAGTGATGCAGTGTTCCCAAATTAGAGCCCGACCCTCTGAAAAGGGCTTCTATGACCCGTGAAGGTGCATTTTCCTCTTTATTTACAGATTTGAGTAAATTATGGTGTGATTATAAAACAATCAAACCAACAGTGTTCTTAGCTGTGAAGAGCCATTGATAATGCTCAGGTTCAGGAATTACGAAAAACATTCAAAACTGGAGGTCATGTAGTTCAAAATGGACACAGAGTCCAGTTTTCCACAGGAATGCTGTTTGGAACGGCTGCCTCTCAATTTGCATGACTAACCGTCAACACTGAAGCAAGAATGGCCCATTCTTCTATCGGCCGTCTGCCCACAAACATGGCAGGAATCTGCTCCTGACCCTGAAAGAGGGAAGTGGCCCGGTATTCACGTAACCGGGCCAAAAAATGTGGGGTTCCTTTTCCCCCCCATTTCTCCCCTCTCCTCGTATCCAACAGCCCGACTCGCTGCTCAGTGGAATGTTTCAGCATGGAAAAGTAAGTGGATCATTTTGGCAATGACCATTTGGTCACATGTGGCTGGCTGGCAGATGTCTCTAAGATTAGTTTTCTGAATAGAGACTATCAAGACCTAACACCTTTATACTTCCTTCATCCTTCACAGGAAAGCTGACCCAGTCACAACAGTGAAATGCAGCGGAAACGACCGGGAACCCTGAAGTCAAACCAGGTCAAGCGCCGTCTGAGCTTCTCTGACACCACAGTGCATGTGTCAAAGTTTGGCTGGACAATCAGAAACCGGGGCTGCTGCACAATGTGGAAAGCTGAATTTTCCTACAGTGGCTCTAAAGTAGCCTGGTGGAGTTTCCAGTCTGGAGAAGCTCGGAACGCCATAAAAGTCAGACAGCAAATCCGCAGCGTCTGTGGTCACAAAGGGAGATTTGTCTAAACCCCAGAGAGTGCTAGCACTGTTTAATTTGTAACTTGTCGAGCCTGAAAACAAAGGTTCTGGCAGATTAATAGTAGTGACAATGGAAAAAGAGTTACACTGACAAACTGAGTTAAAGGATTTCTTAAACGGAAACACTGACCAGTCGTGTTTTGGGACATGGAAATCATCAAATTTGGAAAGAGGGTGTCATATGCTGTCGAGATTTTTATTTAATAACAACAGTGACTAAGAAACAGCTTTAGATGTGGATCATCTGGTTTTAAAGCTGATCCGGCGCTGATACTGATCCAGCATATCTGGGTAAATCTCAGCCCCTCTGTTTTTGTAAGAGCCGCGTTTATTAAAGAGCAATCAGCGAGAGTTCCTGTTTGATCTCTGTTCAGCCCGGTGACTGGAAAAAAAGTTGACTGGAAAGGTCAGATATGATGGCTCAGCACTTTAGGATACCAAAATCTGTGTGTTTAAAGATGTAACATGTAAAAAATTCTGCATTAAAATGTAGAGATATTTTGTTGAGTGCGTTTGAAATTCAGGTCAACTCTCACTGAACTCAGCACTCACAAGAGAAAACACTGGCAATTGAGGTGACCTCCGCAGATCGTTGCTGCTGCAGTCAGGATGATAAACAGGAGTGAAGATAAATTTGCGTTGTATCTCAAAAGTTAAAAAATAACTTCTGAGCTCTCCTCGCGCCGGTAAACGGCTCCAGATAAGAGCAGAATCAGATGAAACTCTGGGTGTTTGTTCCTCCCAGAAGATCTGCCTCTGGACCTCTGCTGGCCAGCAACACCAAAAGCTACACCAAAAGTAATTCATCAAAGGATGTTCAATGTATGTCGGTGCAGTGGTAGACTGTACACATGCTTTTTTACTCAAGGAGTATCAAGTAGACTGAAAACGGATATTTGGCACCGATGTTCAAATGCAGTAAAATAAAACAACAATCCAAACAACCGTTGATGAAATAAAACAAAGTAAAATTTACTCAAGTACTGTTCTTAAGTACAGTTTTGAGGTGCCTTAATTGATTTCCTCTCCATTCCATTTATTTGACACATTTAGTTACTAGTTACAGTGCAGATTCAGATTATTTTGTATTTACAGGCGACTAATTGGGACATATTACCAATCAGATAGCGTTGTGGGCGGGACGTTGTGTGAGAGGATGCTGCTTTAGAGCCAAAGTAGCACTTTTTCATTACATTTCTCATAATTGGCAATCACGGATAATCGGAAAAATGGTGAATTTCGGGCAGAATTCATAATCACTCCAACCCCATTAGGTATACTTTGTAGACTGTATCTTGTTTGTTTGATCCACACTGGAGCAATAATGCAAGAATTACAACTTTTCAATGTTCCACTGGAAATGACACGCTGTAGGTTTGCCTATCTCTTGCCAAACAATAGCAGGATGCAGCAAGAGTCCTGCTGTCACAGTCAAACTGCCAGTCTGCCAGTAGCCATCAAACAGTGTCAACACGAAACTCCCTCTGAAACCACAGATGGTCATTTTGAGTTTCTGGTAGGCGTTTATTTAATCTTTGGACAGAGCCTGGCTAGCCGTTTCCCCTCTGCGTCCAGTCTTTACGCTCAGCTAGGCTAATCACCTCCCATCGTCAGCTCCGTGGTTAACACACCAACACGAGAGTGGTTTTTTATCTCCCTATTTCATGCTTGAAAATAAATCAAACGGGCAAGTAGGCAAGCCAAGTTATTTCTATGACAATAGAACAGACGACATAAGTGACCCCAGTTAGCCTCCCATAACCATACTTGGTGACAAATCCTCCTCACTGACAACACAAAAGAGTATTTGAAATGCATCTAAATGAGGTAGCTACCACATCCTCCTGTCTGATACTTCCTCCTAAATCGACTGGGGTGAGTGAATACAATAACTTTATGTTCCCAAGCAACTGGTTATAAATCAGTAACTTCCCATTGCCATTCATTTACTTAAACCGGCACACCCAGAAATATGAAAACGCTGCGTCTGAGCCGAGCTCAGGGATCCTCATTAACGCACAGACGGACTAACGTACAGCAGAGAAATTAACTTTCAGTTGAATCCGAGTGTCAGACTGTAACACAGGACCAAAACTGTGGTCATGTAAAGAGAAACAGGAGAACTTGCCGCTTCAGTTTTCACTTGAAGTAAAGTTTTGCATCAGTGTTTCTATGCGGTGTAAGTTTCATGACGTGAATAATCCCCATAAGAAATGTTCAAAAACTGCACTGCATGTGTAGCTTGTTGCCTGAAAATAGAGCTGCTTCTCCTACGTAAAAAAAAAAGAAAAAAATCCTGAAAAGCTGACTTGTTCAAGGCGGCTTTTCATCCGGCAGCAGACGACTACCTTCACTCCGAAACATCTCACCCATTGAAAACGTAACTTCTGTGCCACTTCACACTCTGAAGATCTTTGTTAGGGTGGCACTAAATAAACATGGCTGCCTTTGACTGTGATCTCCTCCTCAGATGGAGAGAGCTGCTCCCACTGTCTCTGCACATCAGGGCCGTTTTATCCCACAGTTAGGCAGACGCTCGTACAGCCTGTGACTTAATAAAGCAAAGCATCAGAGGAGACGGGCTTCCGGATCACCTCGCACTTTGAAAAAAAATCAAAGGCGGTATTATAAAAACACAATAACAACTCTGATAAAAGGTAGATGAGAACAAATCGAACAGGGATGAGAGGGAAGGCAGTCGACGGCGCGGTGAGTTTGAGTTTTTGGAAGATTTTTTTTCCGAGCAAAGTTTTTCTCTGAATGAAACATTAACTGTTAGTGTAAATACGGCTGCTCCGAGTTGGACGGGGTGACTCAAGGAGGGGCAGCGTGTTACTCAGCACACACACGAGCTTAAATAGAACACATCACGTGACCGCTGGGTAAGTGCTTCCTCGCAGGCGTGCTGGGAAAAGCAGATGGTGTCTGTCTGCAGGGGCCACGCAAACACCTCCGCCGAGCTGAAGGTATTTGTCGAGGGCTTTCTGCCCCCTCGCTGCCCCTGTCCCTCTGTCCCCACCACGCCTCCAAACAAACGTGGAGTGAGTCTGTCACTCCAACCTCAGCTATTCCATCCCCTCCCCCCCATTTTTCACCGGCCTCTCTTTTGTTTGTGTCAGCCCCTCCTCGCTCGAGGCCCTGCGCGAAAAATACTTGATCCCCGGTGCAGATAGCAACATTGGATTCATATGATGGGGAGTTTTGAGCCCACTTGTGATCCGTCTGCTGGTGTCCCTCTTCAAAAACAAGCGCATAATGGTTTAGCCTGTGAAATGGGAAATTATGGCCCTCTGATCCAGAAAGGAGAGAGTCCCCCTGCAGGGAAGGGGAGGGGGGGTTCTGAATGACTCATTTTCTCCAGGCATGCCGCTCCGAGTCTCTCGAGGTTTGTGCAGCTGCCCTCTCCAGCTCGCTCAGGACAGATAACACCCTGCACGGACTGATACTCTTTCGTAGGCACTTTTATCTGCGTACACGGCGTAAGACAAAGACAATCAAAATGACTGTTTATGACTCTGTAAATAACCACCCTGATATATGGATGGTTATTAAAAGATATGGGATGGGTGTTTCAGGAGCGATCTACCTCTAGTCCGTGTCTTAACCCAGTTCTTTTGCCCAGTTAATCATATGAAGCACATAAACACGTATTTGTGCAATCTTATTAACAGTTCAGTAAGCATTTCACATGGGAGCTGACTTTATTGCCTGCAGATAAGGCCCTAAATGTGGAGCAGCTAGAGGAAACGATGTGTGTTTTGACGGAGAGGTGTGGCTTTTATCCCATTACTTGAAAAACATCGACTTCATTATAATTAAAGGGAAATCCCCAAACTTCCTAATACACAGTGCCATTGAATATTTCTACAACTTCTGGTCTCGGCTGCTAACTTCTGCTCTTTAAAGGGTGTTTTGTCTGCGATTTTGAAAGTAGTTCTGCTCATTTAGAAGTTATTAAGACTTAAACAAAGGGCATGTTCGAGGTCTTTAGAGTGCCCCGCCCGACCACGGCCCACTCAGCTGTCTGACAAAATGACTCATATGAGGGTTTTTTTTATGATTTGGCACCACGACGGTTAAGGTCTGGTTAAGTTTCAACGACTAAAACCAGCGACAAAAGTTTCTTTGCAAGCACTGATTTGATGATTTGCAAAATTGAAGTTTTTACAACTTAATCTTAGACGGTTTTCATGACTTCAGTTACATGCATCTAAAGAACTTCTTATGGTTCAACATTAAAGTTTTTATGAGGGCCAAATTTGACCTCACGCAGCAAAATGTACAGGCTGTATTCATTGCATGACGCATGAGCTTTACCTGGGGAGCTATTTATCAGCTTTATTCAACACCATGTTCTGATCTTCCAACTGTCATCAAGTAGGCTGATGTTCAAAGGCTGGCTCAACACCATCAAAGCTGTTGAACTGATGTCTGTTGGTTCTGTTTTTGCACAGTGGGAAAATACATTTTGACATTTTTGTTTAACATTTGGCTACATTTTGTTGACAGGTAAAAGATCTTCAGATGTCTGACTAAGCTAGTGTTGCTATATTTCTATACAGAGTCCACACCAACACTTTCTGTGGTCTTACAGAAATGTCACGCTTCAGCTTCTGCTACAGAGAGAGAGGACATGGAGGACAGTCATTACATGACTGCATGACCGCAAGAGAATGCTTGTCAGGAGATGCAAACAATGTTCACAATTGAAGTAAAGACTTATGCTGTCATGTTTTTTGTGTGTGTGAGGACATGGCTCCAGCAGCTGACTTACATTACAGCGACCAGGAGCCCAAACTTGAGGCCTCTAAATGTCCTCTTTGAAAACTTTTGGTGACATCACAGACAATGCACCAGAAATGTGACTTTCCAGTAAAATGAGACCAATGTTTCCTGTCTTTTCTTAACCTGGCTCCCAAATAAGGGAAAAACGTTGCCATGAACACCCAGCCTGCTGCACACAGTTGTTGGAAGGCTCATGTCTGAGTCTGAGGTGGGGTTTAGTACAATCAGTGGGTTCAGGCATCCTGTAATCTCTGCCCATCTAACAGCTGAATGCGGATCTGACACAGCGCTTTCTGATTGGGCGAACAAGGGTCTGTCTTTATCCCTCCCTCACGCACCCACACACACACACGCACACAAAACATACATCACACTTGTCTGGCACACTCTCCTCACTTCTGCTGTAACAATCCACCCCACACAGGATACTGCAAACCGACTTCCTCGGTAAACAGCCTCACTATTTGGTTGTGCGTTTCTACGGCAACCGCAGATGTTTCTAAAAAGAGAGGAGCAGCTGCTCCTGAGGAGAATAACTTCAGAAAATGAGATGCTCATTCAAATTACTCGACTCTCTCTCTCCTGTAATGCAACAGAACGCAGCATGTGACTGGTTGCTATGGGTTTGGCATCACATCATACCAGCCTGAACTCACTTTAAAGAGTCCAGAAAGAATGTGACTAAGAGGCATGTGGCCGGTTCAAGTGGAACCACAGCATTTTTAGTCATCATCCAGGATTTCCACTGCCTGTCCTTATATGGCAACAGCTATAAAAGCAGGGTTTACACTTCTTTCAGTGATGGAGAAAGTCAACCATATCTGCATTAAAGAAAGAAAGAAGAAAGGTGTGCCTCTCGTTCTTTCCAGCACATCAGTCCTTTTGTTCCAGCCTGCACGGAAAAGTAACGGTTCACTCCTCCTCAGCTCTAATTAAAGGGATCAGATGAGCAATCTGTGCCACGGTGCAAGACTACGGTGTCCGCGAAGATGTAACAGGGTCTTAAACGTACCTGAAGGTGTAGGTCGTGATCGGGGACGGACGCACGGACGACTGCTGAGGGGACTTGACTTGAGCCGCGGTGAGCGCTTCTGGCTGCAGCGGGAGCAGAGAGGCGTCGAGTCGGCGGGGCGGTGGAGAGCAGAGCCGCTGTTTATGCTGCTGGACCGGGACACTCCCCGTTACGACACTCCCAGTACCCGGGGCCTCCTGCTGCACCGCCCGCAGAGGGGGGGGCGGACACGTGGCCGCGCACACGCACGCGGATGTCTAACCCACTATCTATCTATCTATCTATCTATCTATCTATCTATCTATAACGTTTTTGCTGAACTCATGTGTTATGATTGTGTCATAAAGGAGGCAGGCTCCTCGGATTAAATATGTATAAACTGTAGGAACATGTAGGTTTACACATGTAGTATGTATATTAAAATGAATGCCGTAAATGTTAAAGATTGTAGCATCTCAGTGGATTAATTAAAAACTTAAGGTGTTCTTTTCCTCTTGCGGAGGTTGTGTCTTTAAGACCAGGACCAGGAGTGACTCCACACTTCCGGCCTCCGGCAGAAGGTGCGTGTTGAACAACACTGCCGCTGCCTGGTCCTGCCGTGCCACCGTGCGCACGGAGCCAGACCTGCGCTGTGACGCATGCCATGCGCGTGGGATAAAACACAGATCTTTTACTTTAAGTGGTGAATGTGACTCAAGACACATGTTTCAAGTTGAGGTCCAACTCCCAAGTCATTTTTGAGTCCTTACTTAAGCTAAATCAAGTTTTAAATTCCTCCCCCAACCACCTGCAGTATCTGATTTTTGTAATAGGAAAGACAATGTATTAGTATCTGCAGTCTAATGGAAATATTATCAGCAAATTCATAACCTGTCCAAAAAGTGTCCAAGTATGTCCAAGAATTATTCATATCCATATCCATAATCCATAATTCTTGAACTCATTTGTATAGTTCAACTTGTCCTTGCTCCTAGCAGTGTATCGTTTCTGTATAAGCACACTGACAGCAGTGTAAAACTGGAGTCCAGCCCCCTGCATGTGGGATGTCACTTTGTGTTGAAAAGTGGCGGGGATATAAGGGTTCACATGAAAAAAGAAAGTGCAATTTTAGGCGATGGAATGCAAAAAATCGTATGTGGTAAAGTGCAGATAATTATAGCTGGAAAAGTATTGCATAAGGGCCCTAGAAAATATAATAAATATAATTTCTTAGTTAACGTTTCTGTGTTCAAATTAATACTCTTACTATGTACGCAAAGTAAGCTTTTGAAAATGAATGGGGATAAAATTGGGCTTCTGAAAAGCGGTGGGGACCGCATCAGCATCATGTGTACATACTTACTCGGCCGATAAAACCGGTACTGATTCTGGTTCTGCTTTATTTCTAGGTGCTCACAGAGACCCAAAAGGTTTGCAGTCCTAGTCACGAGGCAAACTGAAGTGAAGCCCTGTGACATTTAAGCTTTTCTTTATTTTTTTTTCTCACAAAGAAGCAATTTCTGCACACTGTTTTTGCAATTACATCAGTTACATCACAATAATTACATCATCCTAATGCGTCAAATTATTATGTAAGCACCTGCATGAGGCACCAGGTGTGCATTTTCATAATCTGTCTCCCTGTCTGTTAACACTGTTTAATAATAATGAATCTGAAAGTAGACATATCATACTGAACACATCCAAGGTTGCATCTTGGATTGATGTTGTCTGTGCAATGAAAAAGCATTTATTTTGATTGTGCATAAAATATGCAATAACAGAACATGGCTCTTCTTGGACTGGTTCCTACAGTAATCTCCAGTTCACAAACTTTGACTTGTGCACAATTGTAACGTCTACACCAAGAGTCTGAACACATATTGCAAAACACTTCTCTTTAGGCCTCGAAACATTATGCAATGATTACCACAACAATAAGGGGAAGTAAAGATAGCTAAGAACATGTATATTATCATTTTTGAATGTTTTCTGTCTTCTTGAAACAAAGATTTGTCTATCTGGCCACCTGCTAGTTCAGAAACCCGGCACTGTATAGCATGGACAACATGTTTATGTTTTTTTTAAATATTATCTAAAACTTGATAATAGGAACATGGAGCCATTTGTAGCATCGCAAACCATCAAAAGGCTTTTTGGAAATCAGTGAACAGTCCCTGTGGATCTCTTTTTCCGGCCTGGGAGCATGACATCCTTTTAAATTGAATGGCTCCCACACAGGTTCAAGTCATAGGTGAAGGGTGCTGCAGATATTCAGGGGAATGAAAAGAGGACGTAACCATAGTGAGAGAGTCTTTGACCTGCTCAAAGCTGTCAAGAGGCAAGAAGACACTGTTGTCCATTAACACAGAACACTGAACCAGTTATTATATAACCTTGTTAATGTTTCACTCATTTGATTGTCTAATTATGGACTTAATGGATGCAGAAAAAAATGACTGAGCTGCCATAACTGGGCTTACTGTCGTGCAGCAAACACAGCCACCGACAGAAATCACTTGCTCTAATTGTTTATATTGTACAATGTTATAAATACACATGACGGATAAGAGAGAGAACACGGAGAAACCAGTCGTCAACACTGCCAGGCTGCCATCGAATCTGTGGGTTTTTATGTTGTTGAACATTTGTTTGATTTTTCTGTCTTCTGTCTCATACACTCTGATACTGCTGCCAATAACAATCAACGTGACTCCAGTGAATCTCTGGAATAGCATTTACAGTATATGTACAGAGTTATGAGTCGCACAAGACCTTATGGATGCTGGTCGGCCATTGGCAGATGTTGTCCAACTGAATAAGCTTCAATCGTATTCGGCACGTTTGACTGTGATAGTGACAAAATGTCATGTATCCCCCTCCCACACACTTTTTATTTTTATTTATTTATTCATTTATTTTACCAGTAATAAATATCTTTATTTATTTATGTTCGTTTAGCCTTTTTTACACTTTCCCTCTGTCCTGTTGTAGTGTGGAAATTCAAAGTGAACCAAAACTGTGTTTTTATATAAAGAAAAGAAAATGAAAAAAGACGAAAAAAACAATTATTCACTAGTCTTATTTTGAATATAAAAATATTCTAGTATTAGGTATTTATTGAGGAGACCCCAACCACTAACCCAGAGGCCCTTTACCTTGGCGTAACCCACATTTTCTAATCTTGGTGGCCCCCTAGTGGACACAAATAGAGCAACAGAGGCTGAGTTCCACTCCTCACTAGTACTGACATGCGTACTGAACAAATAAGAGACTGCTGACTGAACAAGAAAGGTAAGAAAGGGTAGTGTTATAATCTGGTTACAGTCTTTACACAATAGGACATCTGATTTGAATGAAAAATGAAAAATGAAAAATCGACTGTCAATTGCATAATGTATTTAACTGACCCTTCGTCTTTTACCACCTTTAAGTCTTATGTAAAATGTGACAATATAATGACAAACAGTATTCTGTGATAATAAAGAATGCTGAGTGATGTCTTACTTTACATTCTTCTTGACACTAATAACGTTTCATGGTCACAACATGTGGTCAAACATGTTGCATTAGGGCGGCAGGAAAATGCTGGAAGGAGATTTATGCAAATTGCACGTTGCTTTCGACAGATACTGCATATTGAATTAATCTCACTGATGTACACTGTCAGTTTCCTGTATCAGGAGATGTAATTTATGCACACATTGATGGGCTCCAGTCGAGGATGAAAACATCCAAACAAGAAAGTCCTGTCTTTGTGCCTTCACTGCAGCGTGAGGCCGCAACACAAGCTGCCTTCAGTCTGACAGGAAGTCCAGCAACCTTTAACAGGCAGAGCTTTACACTTGAGACTTGAACGTGAGTTCAACTTGGAGGGGAAGCTCACCCTAATCACAAAAACAGATTTTCCCACAAACCTTTCCTGGTAGCCATGCAGATCGGAGAACAGAACTAGCCTTAAACGTGATGCTCTCCAGGCTCAAATATCTCAACAAACCATCAAATTCTGTACAGACATTCATGGTCCTCAGAGGATTGATCGTACTGAATTTGATGATAGCTTGACTTTTCCTCCAATTCCCGCCTTGGGTTTGACATTTGTGGTTTTCAGTGAAATGTGTCCACGGCTATTGGAAGGTTTGACATGAAATTTGGGGTCTGTATATGTTAACTTCAGGTTGAATTGCTGTAGTGATTTCTGAACTTTTTATCTAGCGTAGGACTGTCCAATGTAGGGCCCACAAGGTCCCATAAACTATAGTGTTTAATTTGCCCTGCCACATGTTTCCAGCTAGAAACGGACAAAAACATAAAGTTAAGATTACAATATATAAATTGATGTAGATGCAATATAAAACAATACTTTGTGTTTAGCACTAATTAGCTAAATGGTATCATGGCAGGAGGCTAACCTCAGATAGTACACACTGTTCACATTAAATCTGCAAAACGTAAGCATGTTAGCAATGCAACCTAACAGCAAAAAGTGAGGATGTTAGCATGCTAGTGTTGACATTTAGCTCAAAGCAACGCCACGTCTACAAAATGAAATTTGACGTGTGACCTAAAACCACGAAAAATGATACTTTAAAAACTAAACAGCAGTGTCTCCTCCAATTGCTCCAGATAGTCCACAGACCTCACTGAACAGTTACCATCGGAATCTTCCAAAGACAAACACTGGTCCCAGGGAAAGCTGCCGACATAGAGGTCTGAGGCTTATCCTTAAGCGTGGATACATAAAACTGAGTCTGTCAGTTGGTCGCAGGGGTGCCCCGTTCTGCTTCCCTTCTCTTTGCTGACGGTTGTTTGTGCTGTCTGTCTCTGGGATGAGGGGCAGGTGGTGGGCCAACAGAGGGGCGCACTGCTGCTGGCGGCTTGGAGAAGATCGAGGGGGATCTTGTCATGGGAAACGTCAGTGAAAGGGTTTGAAATCATCGACAGGTTTAAGTGAGTCGGAAAGCGGTGTCTGGGAGTGAATTGACAGCTTTCCTCGGTCTCATTAGATATTGCACTTGGCAGATTTGATAGCTCTAGCAGTCCAACTGATGGAGCTTCCAGCTGAGATGTTCATCTCGGTGCCTTGTCTCACGAGCTTGCCATCTGATTTGAAGATATTCCTCACATTCCTGCATTTCTTAACAGGCTGCAGCTTAGCACTGCGGTGTTTTTTCTCTTCTCTTCAGTGGGCACTCTTCCTCTGAGAGAGATAAAGGATCTGAAGTGTCCGTGTGGGTGGTGAAACTATCACTTACACATCTGAAGGCCTCTGTGTTTGTGGTGCTGAGACGCGCTCTGCTCTGGAGCCCACCAACCGACTGTGGTTCCTTCGCAGTAGTAGGCTATATGTGACTTGCTGAAAATAATGTAATGAGAGGCTTATCTTGTTCTGACAGGCAATAAAAGACATGACTGAGGTACATTTTGAATGGTCGTGAATGGATGTAAATGTTCAGAACAGGCTTACAGACACAGTCCCTTAGGTGCACTTAAGTATCCAC
>CAEMYA010000029.1:4666369-4677903 GCA_903131615.1 Diplodus sargus
ACATGCTCTGACATCCTTCTGCATTTCTGGCCTACACACTCGTCCATCCAGCTTTTTGATTCCAGGACAGATATATCCCATCAGTGAGGAGGAACTGAGTGGCGCATTATTGTCTTCAGTATTCAAGAGAAGTCATTATTTTTATCTCTGCTAGTAAAAGTAACATTATTGCAGATGCAAGTTTAAATATCTGTCATGTTTTTTGTTTTTTTTCAGCGGACATCATATCTACTGTTGAGTTCAACCACACAGGGGAGCTGCTGGCCACAGGAGACAAGGGAGGGCGTGTAGTCATCTTCCAGCAGGAAATAGAGGTACAGCTGCAAGTTGAGCTTTATTACAACAAACATCAAAAGGAGTTAGAAGTTAGTCAGATTAAACTGTTCTGGAAACTGTTCTGTAAGCAAAGAGTAGTTTTACATTTTAACAAGAGGTACACTATACATCCATGCCTCAGTTAAAGAAGCTGTCACTTGTTCAAGAAATGGATATGAAATTGATCAAATATAGAACAAGAACAATCTTCACTGGCTTGTTCTTGTCTAACGTCTGCTCTTCTCATCTTTGTCTGATATTTCTCCCCGGCTCCCTGCAGAATAAGAATCAGCCTCAGTTCCGGAGCGAATACAATGTTTACAGCACTTTCCAGAGCCATGAGCCCGAGTTTGACTACTTGAAGAGTTTGGAAATAGAAGAGAAGATCAACAAGATTCGCTGGCTTCCTCAGAAGAATGCTGCCCAGTTCTTGTTGTCAACTAACGGTAAGTTGGTTTAACCTCTTCATTGAGTGTACAGCCTGATAATTGTTAACACCAATCAGCAGTGAGTTTTAGACTTTATATGCAACAGGGACCATTACAGCCATTTGTAATAGAGAAGGTAATTATTGCCCCTTTGACATTTAGTCAGTTGTGAACAAGAAATGGGTTTAATAATTGAAAAATGTAATACAGCTATTTCTTCTGCAAAATATCTAGAAATGTTCCTGTTAAATGGAACAGTGATAAGTGAGATTTCTCGTTGTCTACCTTGAACACAATATCCAGGCTAACTGCACCTATGTTGGACCATCGTATCCTGAATGATTGCAT
This sequence comes from Diplodus sargus, assembly GCA_903131615.1. Taxonomy (NCBI): domain Eukaryota; kingdom Metazoa; phylum Chordata; class Actinopteri; order Spariformes; family Sparidae; genus Diplodus; species Diplodus sargus. The sequence continues at coordinate 4,667,461 of CAEMYA010000029.1, forward strand.
TCTTTTAACTGGAAGAACTCCTGTTAACACGTACACATGCTGACAGATGACTACTCAGTAGTGATTACTATAGTGTTGTGAGACCGCACCCGTTTTCAAATGTTGCCTTCATTTTGGTCTCAGTCACACACCTGTAAAGTTTCATGAATCCATTTTGCACAGATGTGATGCAATCACATTGACAGCAGACAGACTGATGGCAAAGAATTCAAAACTGCTTCAATGTCAGTTCACTCTACAGTCCGTTGCCACCTGTAATTTGATACCTTTGAGAAAGGGCTGCACTACACGGTTAAAATAACTAAGCAGAAGTCGAGCATTTTTGACAGTTATTAGAAATATGATGATTCATCATTTGTGGAATTGATTAGAAAACCCCACATTCAAGTTAAACTTACTAAATAAACCTAATCTATGTCAACGATGTAAAACGGCCATGCTTCTAAAACACTCTGTGTGGGGTGTGAAGCTGCGTGGGGAGACAGAACAAAACTGCATTGCACTTACAACTAGGGCTGCAGCTATAGAATATTTTTACAATCAAGTATTCTACCGATTATCCCATCGATTAATCGAGTAATCTAATTTTAAAAAATCTAGTAGTCTATTACTCTCTTGCAATTTAACACAAAGTAGTTTCCACATCTTGACATGATATCTAGTCATACCGACATCAGGCTACAGCTTGCTGAGCTGCTGTTAACAACTGGATGCTTTTGGTTCAGATGTTGAATCATGTTGACGTGCTATTGTGGTACGCCAGTTCTGCTTTGCAGTAGACACATTGCACTTTGTTATCTTCTTTTTTAAGTGTGAAATGATCCCAAACTTTGGACATTCTGACTTTTCGGACGGCTTCTTGGCTCTCTGCCATCGCGCTAACTCAATTCTGGAGGTAGCGGTGTGTGTCCGCAATAGCAATCGTTGCAGCCCTACTCAAAACATCATAGAGATGTGCCCGGGGAAAGGAAGCCACGTTAGAATGTGCATTTGCTTGCTGTTGTTGTTTACATATTTTATTTCATTTTTGACAGATAAAACAATCAAGCTGTGGAAAATCAGTGAACGGGACAAGAGACCAGAGGGCTATAATCTCAAGGAGGAGGATGGACGCTACAAAGACCCCAACACTATCACGTCACTGCGGGTCAGTCCTTGAGTCAAACACGGCCTGAGGGGCATTTCAGGAGATGGGATTACCCAGCCAGATCAGGGTTTCAACACAGAGCTCAAAATAATCTCTACACATATATACATCATATTTGATACTTCATATACAGCAGTGAGAGAGCAGTGCTGCCAAGTTTAGTAAGTGTGCTTCCTTTGGTAATCGACTGCTCAGATTACTTGCCTAGTGTCTTACTTATGGTAGAATCACCCTGAATAGCCACAGTTACTCTGGTTGATTGCACTTTATTTAAGCTTTAACTTTGTGAAACCTTGCTGGCAGTATACTTGGATCACCAAATTATATATTCAGTAGATTCAAATGGGTGTTACGGCTGGAAGACATGAGGCATAGACTTGATGGTACCTGCTACGGAGTTCGTCTTTATAGCTTGGCCTCACGGTGTGCTCATTCAGTTTTGCTTTGTGTAAATGCAGTTGATTATTCAAGGTTCGGAAGCGTGGGCTGTTTGTGTCATGTGTCTTCAGTGGTCAGTGGAGCAGCTTCAGTTGATCATAATGAAGGCTCTCTGCTGCGAGCATGCTGCTGCAGACGAGTGGCACTGTGTTCAGCTCCATGCAATTTCCCTAACAGATGTGACAAAACTAATAGGAGTGTTGGTCAAGTATTGAGTAAAGGTACAGATGTGTGTGGGCTTCAACTGTGGGTGCAAAGGCATTAGCGTTATATAATGTACAAGATATATAAGGTTGTGACTCAAACTAGAGGAAAAGCCAAAAGCCATTATTTTTAGATCCACTCCAAATCTGATGCTCAAATGCAAAGGTATTATGAATCATGAAGGGCTACTGGTTTTGATTCCTTTTCTGTTGTCAATGGCAAAGATAACTGCAGCTCATAATTTGATCTGCTGCAGTGTTATATTATTGGGACTCCTTGCCAAAAAAATTTAAAGGAAAGCAATTCAGGTTTTAATAAGAAGGGGGATTTATTACCTACCCCTCAGACCTTTTCAAAGTCATTCTTGCCTTGAATATGAGTTTCCAGTGATGTCCTGTTTGTTCTCATCTCAGGTACCAGTTTTAATACCCATGGACCTCATGGTGGAAGCCAGTCCACGGAGGGTGTTCGCCAACGCTCACACCTACCATATCAACTCTATCTCGGTCAACAGTGACAATGAGACCTACCTGTCTGCAGACGACCTCCGCATCAACCTCTGGCACCTCGAGATTACTGACCGCAGCTTCAGTATCCTTAAATACATGTGGCCATGTGTGTCTGTGCACCTGCTTAATTCATAAAACCCTCTCTGTTATGTGTTGCCAGATGGATAATCATCAGTGTCAGGTGTGAGCAAAATGTTGATCAGCAGCATTTTTTATAATGCGGCCTCACGTGTTTTGATCCCCTGACACGAAAACAACAGCTTTGGCACTCAGAACCTTTGACAGGGAAAAGGGAAAGAATTTAGGAAAATTAACAATGCTGGCATCAAAATAACATTGACAAAGACGAGCTATTCAGAATTGTTTTCCACTTGTGTGACAAAGCATGGCATTGTTTGTCTTTCATGTCTAACTAATGATTAGGTTGAAAAAACTAATTGTCATCCTTGATGTTTATTTTGCTTCCAGACACTGGTCCATTATCAGTCTGAAGTCTTTGTTTTCTTTTTTTGCCGTCTGTGCAACTGCTCTATTCAGGGAAATCACCAAATTAGACACTTGCCAAAGGCTGACATGCCCTGATTTTAGAGCATAAATTTGTGCTGCAGAACAGGACAGATAATCACGTGCACTTTCAAACCAGTTAATATCCTAATCACATAAACAAGGTTTATTCCTCTTAACCCCACACCTCTCAGATATTGTTGACATCAAACCGGCCAACATGGAGGAGCTAACGGAGGTCATCACAGCAGCAGAGTTCCACCCCCATCAGTGTAATACCTTCGTCTACAGCAGCAGCAAAGGAACCATCCGGCTGTGTGACATGAGGATTTCAGCGCTGTGTGACAAACACTCCAAATGTGAGTATCTGATTTGGTTCTCTTTTTTTTTTTTTTTTTTGTCTTATTGCCCGATGAATTGAGCCAAACACCCCATTGTCACAAAACTACACATCTCATACCTTACCTTTACAAACATTAAATAGCATTTACAAACAATTAGCGAGGCCAATGCAGCAGGCAGGAAGAACATCTTGCTTGAAACGATGATCATGGCCCTGCACGTTTCATCATATTTAGCCATATTTAAATTAATATTTTTATTTTAAAAAATTTTAAACACATAAAACAGAAAAATTAAGAAATAAATATCAAAATCACCTAATTAAAAACTGCCTTATATCAAGTTATCCCATAGCAACTGTAATGACATGACTGCTCTTTGTTGCTGTCATAATACAAAGTACTTCCTGGCTGTGGGATTTTTCAGGAGCTCATCTGTCAGAAAAATAGTGACTGTCGGAGCGCTGACATGGTAAACAGTTTGATGAAATGCTGATGCATCTCAGCTCAAAGCAGTCCTACAAGACGAAAATCAGACTCCATACTTCTTGTGGTGCATTCCTGACATATATTTGTGATCTGGCCCTATCATCACTGGTATGCAAGACCAGATGCCACTTGTCAGTGACTGTGCTCTCACAACATCCGAGTGTGCAACAGAGTGAAGAAAGTATGTAACATTAACATAAAACACCTTCTGTTTACCTGTCCCCACAAATCAAAAACACAGAACCGCCTTCATTCTGGATATCAAATTTGTAAGGTTAGAATGTGTGGAGTTTATTCAAAATATATCACACACTGGAGATATTGTTGTGTTACATAACTGCAAAACTCCTATGAGATGGCTGCATTGTAAACCGACAGCTTCACTCATAACACCCGATGTCAATAAAGGATTTCAGTGTTTATCAGCCCCACAATATCATGAAATTAGATTCTGCACACCTGTTTGGGATTTCTTAAATAAGTGTAAATTAATTAAGTGCAACTGTTTCACACCCGTTACTTTTGTGATTTCTTTAGTTTATGGCTTAAAACCATCTTCTGGTGTTTATCTCCAGATCTCAGTCATTCTGGCTTGTTATGTAACCCCTATGTGTCCTTTTGTCACTCAAAAACCTGTCTCTACTGCAGTCATTTCACTTATATTCTTATCATTTTCCTTTCTCGTGTCCAGTGTTTGAGGAACCAGAAGATCCCAGTAATCGCTCCTTCTTCTCTGAGATCATATCCTCAATCTCGGATGTTAAGTTCAGCCACAATGGACGCTACATGATGACCAGAGACTACCTGTCTGTCAAGGTTTGGGATTTAAACATGGAGAGCAGGCCAGTGGAGACCTATCAGGTGAGACTGGCAGATGCACAGCAGCAATGTGTGGTGTTAGCTTTGTTGCACAACTGTAAACAGGCTATGAGGGATTTATTGTTGGCACTGGATTACAAAGGAATTTCTACAGATCAGGGAATAGTCCAACATTTAGAATGACAGTCCCTTATTATGTTACTTTGTCTGTGCTGTAAAAGTCACGTGTTGGAGATATTGTAACATCAGCAGCGTTGGAGTGTTACTTTTTAGTGTTCACAGCTAATGTTTTATATCAAACTAACAAAGAAATTCGTTTGAATATGAGCTTCCTGCATTTAAATTGAACATGGTCAACATTTAATGTTTCTTTAAAGTCACCTCGGCTTGCAGGCTAAACATTTCATTATGTATAATATATTGTCTGAATATAATGACAATATAATGATCTGAAGTCAGATGACCTAATACAGTCTCAACAACAATTACACTCGGGTAGTGTACTGCTCAAAGAGATAAAGGGAACACTTTAATCACATCAGAATGGGAAAATCGTCATCACTGTAAATCTAAGTAAAGAAATTGAAATCACAGGCTGATCAAACACTTTTATTTTATCACGGCAACTCATAATATGACTCAGTAGTGTGTATGGCCCTGGCATCCCTGTATGTACTCCTTAATCTGCATTAGAGAGCTCCTGAACAGTATCTGGTTGAACTTGGCGACATCAGATGCACCGATACTCAATTTAGGTCAGGGAAACGAGAGGGCCAGTCAATGGTGCCAATGCCGTCGTCATCCAGGAACTTCCTACACACTCTAGCCACATAGGGCCGGACATTATCCTGCACCAGGAGGAACCCAGGGCTCGCCGCATCAGCGTAAGGTCTGACAATCGCTCTGAGGATTTCATCCTGGTACATAACAGCAGTCAGGGTACTGTTGGCTATGACATGGAGGACTGCGACCCTCCAAGGATAAGCCTCCCCAGGCCAAACTGACCCACAGCCATACCAGTCATGCTGGATGATGTCACAGGCAGCATAACGTTTGCCATGTTGTCTCCATACTCTGTCACACCTGTGTGCTTGGTGTGAACCTGCTCTCATCTGTGAGGAGAACAATTCCTGTGTTCTCTCGCGAATGCCAGTGGAGCTGCAGGGTGCTGGGCTGTAAGCACATGTCCCACTAGAGGACGCTGGGCCATCATGCCACCATCAGGAAGGCTGTTTCTTACAGTTTGGTCATAAACATGCACACCAGTAGCCTGCTGGAGGTCATTTTGCAGGGCTCTGGCAGTGCTCCTCCTGTACCTCCTCTCGCAAAGGAGCAGATGCCGGATCTGCTGATAGTTTGATGCCATTCTCCAGCCGTCTCCTGTGCTGGGAGACACAGTGAACCTTCTTGTGACCTCACAAAATGGGTGTGCCATCCTGGAGAAGCTGGGACTACCTGTGCAACCTGATAGGGCTGCAGGTACTGCCTGACTCTACCAGTAGTGACAAGGACACTAGCTGAACAAAAACTATCGAAAAATCAGTCAGGAAGGATAAGAGAGCAAATGTCTGTGGCCACCACATGCAAAACAATTCCCCTGTGGGGGTTTTCTTGCTTTCGCCTCTCCATTGCACCTGTTGTGACTTTAATTTGCACCAAAGGAGGTGAAATTTATTTACAAACACTTGTGCTTCATAAATAGATTTATATTCCTGAAGTTTAAGTGACTTAGTGTTTCACTGTGATGACAAAGTGTCCCCTTTTATATTTTTGAGGAGTGTATTTATTTGTGTTATTATTTTACCAATGCACCCTTGGTGAAAGAAAAAAAATGCAGACTTTTTTCAGTGACCACACCTTTTTTTGAGTCCGTCCTTGTAATTTTAGATGTTGACCACTAGGAGGCGCCATAAATGTGGTTTTGCTGTGCTCTGGCTTTGTTTGTCCCATTGTGAGAAGTTCCTATGTCAGATGATGATCACGTAGATGACTTATGTGTAGGTTTAATGTATGATTTTTTTTCTAAGATTATCCTCATCTGCAGTGTTAATAGAAATCTTTTGACAGTGGATGTGTGCAGCCCCATCATAACTGCCTCTGATCATTACAGGTTCATGAGTACCTGAGGAGCAAGCTGTGCTCGCTCTATGAGAACGACTGCATCTTTGACAAGTTTGAATGCTGCTGGAATGGAAATGACAGGTAAGGACAATCACACATGCTCTACAGACAGATGGAGAGGAGAGAAAACCCACCTGGTATCATTATTAAGTATTGAACTAAGGCTTATGTCAACTTGTACTGTAATGGACTGTCTAATGTCAAATACTGTCTACTTTGGGTAGGCAGTCAATTTTTACACAAATCTCCCACATAGAGACAAAACAAGTCATGATGTTTGAAAGTGTTTATTTTAATTCAAAGGACAGCAGACTAAACAAGCAGTGTGACCTGTTCAGTGATGCTGTTCTTAGCTACTTCTTAAGCACACAGTGAAATTAAGTAATAATTGCATCCCTACAATGTCCTGTATTGGAGTCTTAAGGCAATGAAATGTATCGTAAGTATAGCAGTAGAGGGACTGCAACACTTCCGAGACATTTTTGCTTTGTTTGTCTTGCTTCTATTTTATGGTTTTCTCTCTCCTTGCTCTGTCTTTATTCCTTGCAGTGTAATCATAAATAATGAGGTTTTGGGAAAAAAAGTTATTTTTATTTTTTGACTGCTGGACCAGTGAAAATATACAAGGCTATAGTGAACATCTAATCTACTGGCCAAGTGGACAGGTTGGGAAGAAATGTTGTGTTGGTCACTGCTCACACCTTTCTCACATTCCCCTGACAGTGTGGTGATGACTGGCTCATACAACAACTTCTTCCGGATGTTCGACCGTGGCCAAAGGCGGGATGTAACTCTAGAAGCGTCCCGGGAAAACAGCAAGCCCATGCAGGTCCTAAAGCCCCGCAAAGTGTGCGCTGGCGGCAAACGTAAGAAGGATGAAATCAGCGTGGACAGTTTGGACTTCAACAAGAAGATCCTTCACACTGCTTGGCATCCCCAGGACAACATCATCGCAGTGGCGACGACCAACAACCTCTACATATTCCAGGATAAAGTGAACTAACTAGGTGGTGAGCTCATGTGGGATCTGGCGTGGGTGACTTCATGTGTCATCCCACCTGCAGCCTCGCAGCCTCATCCAGGGTGATCTGTGGTAACGCCGACAACCAGCATCCTTGTCCGTCGCTACTGGGTGACCAGTCCTTGCCACTTTGTTCTAGATGTGGACAGAGGAAGCCTCGCTCTTGCCCATCGTCGGCCTGTCTGTGGCAGAGTAACACCCGCCTTGTTGTTTAAGTGATGTTGTGCCAATTTATTTTTTTCCCCCCCTCCCTTTTGGTATGTTTTTTTTTTTTTCTTTTTTTTTTGCCAGCCCACCTTCTCCTTTTCTTCCCCTGGGTTAACATGGGTAAACCAGTTTAGTTTCCTTAAAATTCTGAATACAGACACACTTATTTTTATAACTTTTCCCCAATGGCTCTGTGGTAGATAAAGAAAAAACACTTATTTAGTTTGTCCCCTTATTGTCCTGTGCCATTCTAGTGTTTATTTTTCTAAGAAAAAGACATTTTTTTTTTGTGTATACACCTTTTATTAATTCATCTGTTATACTGTCAAAGTATTTGTTGAGTCTCTTCACATGTCTCCCATCTTTCATTAAACCATGCATACTCAACAGTCACAAACTTATGCTCACAGTTTTCTTTACACACTTGACTGCTCTTGCTGGACAGCAACACATCAGCGGTTGCCTCCAGGAGTTTGAGACGTACAGTGTGTTCACAGATTGAAAGCCTGGCCCAGTGAGTAGCTGTCCTGCTCACTCTCGCTATGCCTCAGGCTTCTGAGTGGCCAAATAAGTCCAGACTCCAGAGGAGATATTTTTTTGTTTAATTTTCTTTCTTGGATTGGCTCTGTGTCTTCACATCTTCTGTGCATTGGTTCCTCTTCCTCCTTTTTGTTTGTGTTCAACAATAGTCAGGTATAAGAGATAGCCTATTCAAAGATAATTATTATGATTGTCATATTTATATTAAAACAAAGTTAAAAATGTCACCAGATTTGTTCCGTCCTATTTTGTGAAATGAAGCTGGACCTTGCACATATATTTTTTTTTTTCTTCTTTTTTTTTGAGTGATCTTAAGTATTGTCTTCCCATGGTGTACCACAGCTCTGAAGCCGTACTTCACAACAGGGAATAACCTTTTTTTTTTATTTGACACTGGACTCTTACTGCACCAACTTAAAGTACTTGGATATGTTATAAGACTGCGGTTTAAAAAGAAAACATTATTTGAGGCATTAAGTCACTTAAAAGTGTTTGTTTCAAACTACTGCAGACATTATTACTGCTACTGTATGTGATGGTACAATAAGCTGCATATCTGCAGGATATGCAGCCGTTGATGTTTCCACACCGTATTTAAAATGTGGTCAGTTCAGACTATGTTGATGCCTCTAGTAATGTATAACTACAATTTTAATCTATGACAGTGAAGATAATAAAGGAACTACTTTTTGCATCCTTGTGATTGCCTCATGGTTGATGGGATCTGATGCAATGCTCTTGTTTTATGCAATGTTTTGATGACTCTTCAGTGATGATCGGTAATCCTCAAGGTTGCCAAAGATTAAGAAACCCAAGAATCATGTTTACACTATGAACACACTGGAGCAGCTGCTATCCCTGATCACAGAGTCCCTTCAGCTGGAGATTCTCCATCATTAAGCAGTCAGTTTACCTGATATTCAAGGTGTAAATCCAGCTGTGAATCTGACAGGTGGACAAGCCGCTTTGCAGTGCTCGAGCCACTGAAGGTGTATTGAGATCAGCTGGTTCGTGTGAGGTAGACTTTAATTGGGAACACATCTGCCTCGTGTCTTGACTGGCGTCTGCTGTGTACGTGTGTGCACGCACGCCTTCTCCTACATGGGCACACTGAGCGAGCAGCAGTCACTTGATGGATAGGTGCCGCAGTGCTTGAATTTCGACCCACGATCGATGCCAACAGTTCATGCATGCAGTCGCCTATGCTGGTGTTTTTGTCTTAAGCTCGTTATGCAATTCCTGTCCCTCTTTTGTTTATCAACGGGACAGTCTGACGTCATTAGCTGGCTCCGGGGGGTGGGGGTCTGAGCGGCTCGCGGCTGCTGCTCACAGACTAGCTTACAGACGCAAAACAAACAGCAGCGGTGCTTTAGCTTAGCTAGCCGCTGTCTGAAAAACGGGACACAAGGCGAGGGGTCAGTCGTACTATCGCACGTCTGAATGTGCGCAGATAAGGTAGTGCACGTTTTGCCCTGACTTCAATCTTTTATGAAACCCGCCCTGCTCACCAGACAGAACGATGTCCGAGGCTGCTAACACTACTTCTACAGACAACAACGGAGACTCCGGGCTAAACGGTAAGCTAAATGTTAACACTATGCTAGTCTGTAACTGTCTGTCAGTGTGTTCTTCGCTGAGGAACGTGTCGGGGTACGTGGCTTTGTGTTTAAGATGGGTTTATTTCGGGGTTTAAACCTTAAATGATAGTTTAATGTGCACGTTCTTTTTTTTTCTCGCCGTGAAGCTACATTGAAGGGGGCGAAGTAAGAACGCTATGTTCCGTGTGTTTATTGACAGTGGTCGGACCAATGGGGTTTCAACAGGCAGGCGCTGACAGGCAAATAAGCCAATCAGTGATCCGGGCGGAGGGGCGGAGGTGGGTTTAAGCATTGTCAACAAGGCGAGATGAAGAAGTCAGAACTAGCAAAAATGGGGGCACAGAAATAATGACAATTTGCACGTACTCACTCGTTGTGGCGAATTAAGTCTTTACAAAAAACATAAATCAGCACGGATATCTAATGATTATACTGTATTTGATATTTTCCTGTATTCTATTTCCAGAATTCATATCTATGAATATACATAATGAGTTATCAAAAA
>CAEMYA010000029.1:4678371-4703414 GCA_903131615.1 Diplodus sargus
CAGAACTAGCAAAAATGGGGGCACAGAAATAATGACAATTTGCACGTACTCACTCGTTGTGGCGAATTAAGTCGTTACAAACAACATAAATCAGCACGGATATCTAATGTTTATTCTCTATTTTATCTTTTCCTGTACTCTATTTCCAGAATTAATATCTATGAATATACGAGTTATCAAAAAATAATGTCTTTCAAAGTGACAGACGTCTGTTTCTAAATTAGTAAGCAGCTCAATTAGCATTTGGCAAATAAAAATTTTTCTCACTGGAACATTATAAGTGAGCGGCAATTTGTCACCTTAGCATTCAGTTCTTGAAATGGGAGAGGCTACATATAAGACCTCGGCTCGCGCAGGCCATTGGAGACGTAAACAAAGGCTTGTTTATTGCATTGCTGCACTGACTCAGGGCCTCTGTAAAATGCTGCTCTGGTTTAAGTTTTTACCACACCATGGGGGGCTGTGACATGGCATGCTATTTATGGCCGCAGTGACAAGGGGACAGACGTTTCGGACGTGAGGACGGTGTGGAAAGTGTTACAGCACACAGCCCTGTAGGAACATGGAGGCTGAGTGATCCAAAGCCTCAATCTGGGCAGGAATAAAACTTTCCAACCACTTGTCTTACTTTCAGACACACATAGATTTTTCATTAACGGGGTCAAATAGCCAGTGATGGATGGTTACATTTATAAAAAACTTACTTGTGGTGTGAGCAAGGTGCCAGCATTTGGGTGGTGGGTAGTAATGTCCTTCAGTGGTTAACAACTGTTATATGTACGTGTAATGGAAAGTGAAGCTATAACTCCTGACTTGTATAATTTGACTTGGAAAGCAACAAGTGTCGCTTTTACTAGATACTGTTTTTTGTCATTATAAGTCCAGTAGTTCTGTTGTGTACCTTAGAACAACAGTGCTCGAACAATCATTCAAGTAAGTGATTAGTTGCCAATTGATAGATTATTCGCCAGCTATTTTGATACTAGATTTATCATTTATTTATTATGAGTAATTGTTTAAGAAAAAATAAGTCAAATTTCTTTCTGTTCTCGCGTTGTCAAAGTAGGTGGCCGAAATGCATTTGTGGTTGTCACTTTCCATTAAAAAAAACAACAAAGAAAGACGATGCAGTAACTAGCTAATGCTGCATTCCATGGAACTCAGAACTCAGAAAAAAAGACCTCTGACACAGAAAAGTGCAATGGAATGGTCACCCAAGTTGGAATTCCAAGTCGGAAACTTTGGCCAGATCCACCAGGCTCGACTTCTCTGAAGTAAACACAAATGATAACACAGTAGTATGGTGATGCACTTTTTACTTAATGTAGTCTTTGTGATGTGAAACGTGCTATAACAACAATTTTGTAGTTGCTTGATAGAAGTGTTTGTGAGCATGCAGAAGGAGCCTACTACCACTCCTTTTTTTAAGAGCCCTAGTTCGTTAAACCAGCTGCTGTAGTTGTCGTGACGTTCGCAGACTTGCCATACAAACATCAATACGCTTTGGGCTTCCATGTTTTTTTTCCCAGCAAACGCACTGGGGCGCAGATTGGAAGTCGGGTCTACCGACGTGGAAATACTGACTTCCAGCTTGCACTGGATTGCAGCACAATGACACAGCGTGTGGCTACTGGGATTCTTTTGAGTGTTGGGGAAACAGATTATGGACAAGAGTGAGACACTTTACGGGTAGTTAACAGGATAATATCGTTATCATGAATTCTTTTGGCTACATGTAATTGCATAGTGAAATCTGGTATCGTGACAGCCTTAATTGACAAAGAATTTTTGAGTATTTTGTAAATCTGGCTTGGAGGAGGCCTGCAAACATTTCAGAAGGATATTCAGACATTCTGTTTGTTTTGGGCCCCATAATCCTCTGCTTCCACAACATAGACCCGGCACTATTGTTGTTTACCGTACTTTTGCATAATATTTGATAGTCAGGTCATTGACTGTAACAGTCCCACTGAGTCACAGCTTTAGGGACAATAAGGCCTTGGACTTATGAGATGGGGAGGCCAGCAGTGAGCTCTGTTATCTGAGACTGAGTTATATTTGGCCTTTCCTGGAGCTCTTACGCCAGAGTCATAAACATTTTTATCTAATACCAGGGATCTTCACGCGAGAGGCAGCCTCGGCGCTCTGCCCTCCTGTCCGAACCTCGTCATCAGTGGATCAAAGAGGCCACATCGTGTCTACTTCCTCTAAACCGATACAACAGCTGATAACGGCTCTGTGGCCAGAATGTTCGGGAGCGTCAGCGCCATGGCAGTGTGGTTTTAGTCCATGGAGCGGAGACAATGGGCTGTCGACATCGGCTTGGCTCGCTGTCCACCGTTTAATCTGCAGGATGGGTGCGAGTGCTGAGTCCAGGCCTGTTTTGGGAGGGGGAGGGGTTGCACCGTTTGAGTAGGGGGTATAACTGGCCTGATGCCTGAACGGTGAAAATAAGTCCAGTGAAAGCTTGTGTGAACATGGTGTTTACTTACTGTCACGGGTCACGTGACCTCCTCAGTGTTACTTCCTCTCTTTTTATTTTGGTGAGTTCGTTGAGAGAAAGTGAGTTTAAAGCTGTAGAATGAGGCATATGAGATAATTTCTCTCCCCCATTCTCCAAATTGTGGCCCCCGATAACCTGCCCCTCCTCTATATTTGAAATCCACTCTGACATGTTGTGCCTCCTCAGCTGCCTCAGAGCTCACGTACAAGCAGGGAGAGCATCATATATCACAGTCAAGGTCCACAAGAAACTGCCGCACACACACGGCCAGGCATTTACTGCCCTTTCATCACACAGCAGTAAATAGAGCTTTACTCTTGAACTTCAGTGACTGACAGGCTCATGCTGTACGTCTTGTTATCTTATCCCAGCTTAGGACCAGGAAATCATTTTGACATCTTTGCTCTCGATTTCATCCACCGACATTACTTTGGCTTTTGAGTTAAGGCCTTTTTGCTGCACTTTGTTTGCGCTGGGGCTTCTTGAACATCCTTGCACTAGTTGCTGACATGTTTTGACATGTCATAGCAAGTGAAGGTGCAGTTGATAACATTAACAATGTGTGCAAATCCATTTGTCTGTTCCAGTTCTCTGGACACTGTGTTGTGCGTGCTTGCTAACCAGGACACTAATAGAGAGCCAGCATTAATCTTATTAGTTACACCTCTGCTTGTCCTGCTATGACACGTCAGTGTCACAAAATATAAGAATAGGTAGGCAGTGCATTTTCCACTGCTGCAGAGGCAAGGACTGGCTATTATTCTGGAAATGTTACCAAAACTATGGTAATACGCACCCAAATGAAACAAGGTAACAGTTAAATGGCACGGCCATTTGGGCACTAATCATTTTTATGGTCATGTAAGCAAAAAAGCTTGCAGCTTGGATCATATCTGATGTGCGCTGAGCAGGATATTGACCTTTTTAGTTATTGATGTGTCTTCACTGGGTCTGTCTTATCAGTAGATCATGACACCTTTATCTGGACATGTTTCAACAGAGAAACTCTTTGCCAAGCAACGCAAAAGGTTGCAAAACATACATGCTAATATTTATGTTAATGTGGTATCACCCTCATGCAGTCCAGCTCTTTTTCATACATTCAGTTCAAGCACTTCTTTGTAAAATAGTTGGCTGCCATGCAATATATTTTAGACTAGATATCATCCAACAATGTAATGCTGTCAGAAATGCTATTTGAGTACATATGCATATTTTGAATATTTGAATTGGTTCAATCTCTCATTATGTGCAGTATAGACACACCACTACCAGCTGCACTTGCTCACTCCTCCGCTCCGATAGCGACAGTCAAATTATTTTAAAAAGTGTTTTTAAAAGATCTAAAAACTAATGTTTTTAAAATGTTTGATATTTAAGTGTTCACCACAGTCATTCTGCTCTTCTCTGCAATTAGCCAAGAAAAGAAAAATTGTACCTCGTTGTCATGTTAAAGCCGTCATATATTTACCTTTGAACAAAAAGGAAATTAATGAAATTTTAGATACATTTGTTTGTTGTTTTGGTAAAAATTATAAAATCACATTAGGCATTCAAAGCACTGACTGAGATGAGTGAATGAAAGTTGTGTTTGTATTTCCCCACAGGGTCCTGGGTTGAATTAGCGATGAACAGAGGCACAGCCGGATCAGCCCAGTCACCCCCCACAGAAGGCCAGGCCCCGGGCCTGCTGCCCCTCCCTCAGGTGGAGGAAGAGGAGGCCATGGTGGGGGGGCTGGAGCACGTCCCGTCATCGTCCTCAATCCACAACGGAGACATGGAGAAGATCCTGCTGGACGCCCAGCATGAGTCAAGTCGCAGCAACTCCTCTTGTGACAGGTAGTGTTAAAAGGGAACTCCACCGATTAACACCGAAGTCTGTTTTCAGGTGTTGGGCTAGTACTGTCTATGTGGCAGAAGTTGTGTGAATATTTATGGCTCCAGAGGGAGCTGTTTGAAGTTGGATAAACCATATCATTGCCCAACCTCAGTTGGGGCTGAGGACTACTACTAAAATCTGTCTGTGTGAAGTTTTAAAGAGATGAGCTAACCAGACCTCTGTAGGCTGCTCCTCATATCTGCCTTAGGTTAATAGCTTGAAGCTACATTAACCACTACTAGCAAATCTCCAACCAAGTCAGCGGTGTGTAATGTAGGTGCCAGGTTTTATTAAAGAAGATGAATGTGAGGAATGAAAACAGGCAATCAGTGCTTCTTTTTGATCCATTTAAAAAAATATTTCTTAAAAGTACTTCATGAATCCCACAAAGTTCTGGAAACAGAATGCTAAATCAGTGGGGCACACACTTCAGAAGCTTCTGAAGGTGTTTTGAAGCAGTTGTTCAAAATATCCCAGGATCTGAAGGGAAGCTGAAGGGTCCCCATGAAGACACTTAGTCCCCAGCAGCTCCAGGGTGCTGTTCTATGGGCTACATAAGTAAGACAATAGCAAAAAGTTACAAATATTTATTTGAAAATGCAATAAACCGTATGGAAATAACAAATTGCCCATTCACTCTGAAACTCTCAAGAAAAAGCAGGTTTAAATCAAAAGGTTGTAATATTTTTCTGATCTGCTGAACATAAGGGTGCGGGAATTTCCACCACAATTGATGAGTTAAAAGAAAGTCATGAGTTCTTGGGTTCATACAAGTCTGTGTTCATAGCCTGAAAGACTGAGGCCACGTGAGGTTGGTTCCTGCCTGAAGCTCTTCTTGACATTCACTCAGAGGAGCAGACCGCTTCAGAAGTTATGTCAGAAGTCACTTGTCAGATGATTATTCTAATTCTCGATTTCTGTTGTTGTTGCTGCTTCTTATGTTAACCTGATGTGTATTAGTAGCTTATTTGTGTTCCTTTCCAGTTGTTTTCTTCAGTTTCTCTTTCTTTTGAACTACAGAGAACAGTGTCATCTTGCAGCAGAAAAGAGAATGATATTTTGGTGTGTGGGGACATATAAAAAAATCAAGGGGGAAATCATCTTGATCCCATCTTACTTACACAATCAGTGTTCTTTGGTGAAAAGCGGTTAATAACAACATTCGCTGGATAGTTCACTATCTGTTTACTAAAACAGCAGTCTTGAGTGTCTTGACTGAAATATAACTTTTCAGTCCAGATGGCCTTGATCCTTTCTGCTAACCCAATGAAAGCCCACTGTGAAAAGTAAAACTTTGTGTCCTCTCCTTCATAATTGCGTTTCTCAACATGCTGAGTCAGCTCTTACTGTGACTTGACAGATGCTCAGGAGCTGAGTTGGCTTCTGTAAATAAACTGAGGTCTTCTTGCCTCCTGTAATTTATTGAGCACTGGGAAAAAAAAAATCCCTGACCCTTCAACTCCCAGCCACATCATGTGCTTTTGTGTGCTCCTCGAGGCTGAGATAAATTAATAGTTATTAGTAGTTATTAGCAAAGAATAAATGTCATTGGACTAAATCACATTGAAGAATATCCATAAAACAAAAATAACATCTTGAGATTAGCTTTGAGCAATAATATTTTAACTTCCAGTCATTTCCTCTGCCAAGGAAACAACAGGATGGCATCTGACCTACTTCCTGTTTACGCACTAACTTAAAAAGGAGCTTCATGAAACTGAAAAACAGCAGGGGGTGACAAAGATATATCTGTGCCTGGAGGGAGAACACTTTGTAAGCATTAATGCATGACAAGTACTGCTAATACGAGAGCTGCAAGTTAGCAACAGTTATTTTCGTTTAGCTTTTTTTCCCATAGAAGTGGAAAAAACAACCATCAGAATCCCACTTTGACCTAGAAACCCCGATCTCAGTGTTAGTAGAAGGCAAAGTAAACACCCACTTGTTTTAATAAGTAGGCAAGTTTTGTAACTTACTGATCTAATGCTGGTTTTGAAATATCTAAAGTCCTGCTGGTAAGGGGAAACACGTGTCAGTGGGGGAACAGACTTTGACACAACACTGGAGCGCTCCATTGAGTAAATTCCCACCGTTCCTTTTTGTTTTACCTGTCGCTCTCCCTCTTCACATTCTTTGCCTCCTCCAGTGTTGAGTTTCCATAGTGATTCCACTTGTTCCATTGTTACCTGAAGATATTGACCTGCCAAAACAATGCCACTAACTGTTCTGTTTGTGCAGTGGCAGCGGTGCTTCTTTCGTGCGGTAATTTGTCCTTCCTTTTTCCTGGGAAAAGTCTAGCCTCGTGGCTGACTGAGTAGCGTGGTGAAAGAAAAGGCACTGTTCAGTCAGTAATTACTACATAAGAAGTTAAGGCCAAGTTAACCCAAACGTGTAATCTTCCCATTGCTATTCACGCACGCTCGTTTGTTTGTTTATGTTTTGTCAGAACAACCACTAATACCCTAATGATGTTTTGAGGATGGACGATGGAGAAAGACGGCCCTTAAGTCGCCCTCTAATTGTATATTGTATATTGGCCATTTGACAATTATTTGATCATCAGAATAGATTTTGCTTCATTTTATGTTCACTGACTATTTGATCAAGAACAAAGATTTTGTAATATTTTTTATTACATGTTTTTGACTTTGAGACCTTATGGTAAAATACATGATCTTGTATTCTTGTATTAATAAAGAATTCAACCAAAGAAAATCCAATACAACCAAGGAACGTGGATACAGAAGCACCAATACCATCACAATGTACCAGAGCGAAAAACGGAAGCTGTGTTGGAATTGTCATTGACATATCTGAAGCACTGTTGCCATGGTTACTTGTTGAAATCCTCTGAGCACTGATTTGCAATGGTTGTCTAACATTTGACCTGAAATATGTTTGAGATGTTCTGTGAAATTATTGAAATATTTTCCATTCCCATGGTCTGAATCCTGTTAACTCACACATGAGAATTTCCCAGCAAGCGGTGAAGTTCACAAGAAGTCAGGAGTTCATGACTTTGCTAACAGTGAGGCCTCTGATGTGTCGTCTATTTTTTTTTCCTCTGCCTGCAGCCCCCCGCGGCCCCACAGTCCCCAGGATGAGGGACAGATCATCTTTGACGTGGACGTGACCAGCAGAAGAGACAGCCAAGTAAGAGCTCATGTGCCTCTCAGGTTTTCCATCAGTCTGTTACCAAGGCAACCTCAACCACTGGCCCTGAAGTGGTGTGTGTACAGGAGAGTGTGTGTCATGTGTCTACAACTGCTGCCTACCTTTAGTTTCCATGGAGATGGCGGCCACACCCAGTGTGGATGTGTGTTTCTTTTGCTCAGTGCTCTGTCACCATCACTTTCAGTCTTCTTCTCTGTTGATCTGTCAGAGCACTCTGGAAACAAAACTTTTATGTATTTCTCTGTAGTCAAAAACAGATTTGAGAATGAGTCTTTATGTTCATCACGTACACGCACACACACATACACACACACACACACATACACGTGAATATATAGAACATTGCATTTTTGGCATGAAAGAACAGTCATCATGAACATAAAGACTGCAGGCCGAACTATGTGTGTTTGTGTCTTTAGTCAGAAGAGGACGTCTTGGACAAGGAAAGAGACATGGACATCCTGATGAAGGACTCGGACTGGGTTGCTGACTGGTCTAGTCGACCGGAAAACATTCCCCCCAAGTAAGTCTCGACTCAGTAAACATTGCAGTACTGTTTCCACGGCAACTGAACACAGACAGCTGCTCATTTGTCCTCAGAAAGTGGTCAGTGGGTACGGCAATAAAGTTGACCTAAAGCACAGATATAAAGTCAGTGTGTATGAAACTCTGATGGTGACATAACTTGATCTGAAGGTTAACTGAGCTACCATTTATTCTTCTTCCTTTTTCTTGTCATGAGAAAACGTTTCTGTAATGCCTCTCAGCAACACATTTAGCAGTCATATAATCTGTTGATTTCTGATCATGATAACAAGTTATTTGGTCAATATGTATGCCATTATTGCTGATGAAACAACAGAAAACTAGTCTACCAAAGGCTAGCAGCAATAACCTGAGCCAGATGTTTGCCTGTGTGAGTGTGTCTGCTTGCTGCCAGCCCTCTGCGCTGCCAGTGTTTCAAACATGTGGGATTAGGCCTGGAAAAAGAACGGGTTGACATCTTCCATCTATTCCAGCAGCAGCCACTACAACTGAGAGCTTAACTCATCTAAAGTTGTAATGATTTTTAAATTAGGACCTCACATTGAAGTGTACCTGTGAGAAAGTTTGAGGTGAATCTCCTCTAGTAACCCAAAATCGAAATCTCTTTCTTCCCACAAAAGCTTAGACTTGGCAGAGAAAATTCAGCCTCAAGTATCTCCTGACGCCTTCTCTCACTTCTGTGTTGCAGATCTTTCGCTATAAGAACCTCACGTTCTACATTTATTAGCTCCACTCCAAAATAATGCACTCAGTTTCATTCACCACGGTTTGTCGTAATGTTACAGGAAGTCTCCACCAAACCAAACCGAAAGTAGTTCCAGAGCAGCTCAGACATGCCAGCACAAATGTGTACACTTTGACAATAGCCTAGTCTACTTGCATAGATAACAATGTAGGCTCTACATAGAGCTACTATAAACCAGCCTTAAGGAGTTAATTTCAGCTGCTGAGATCAGTGTCTTAGTGGCAGCTTTGAAAACTACTGTAGAGTAACAACTAATGATTATTTTCATTATGGATAAAGTGATTATTTGTCCATCACAGTTACCGAAGTTGATGTCTTCAAATTGCTCGTCTTGTCAGACAAATTACAGACTGAATCATTGTGATGTTGCACAATCAGCAGTCACTTCTGTGTAGACGCTCCTGTCTAATGTGACTGTGATCCGTGCAGGGAGTTTCATTTCCGCCACCCTCGGCGCTCAGTTACACTCAGCATGAGGAAGACCGGGGCCATGAAGAAAGGAGGCATCTTCTCCGCCGAGTTCCTCAAAGTCTTCATCCCCTCGCTGCTACTATCACACATCCTGGCTCTGGGCCTGGGGTAAGTAAAAAAAACACCACCTGTCCGGTCACACTGTCGCTGCGTCTGACAGTTGTTTAATGAAATGCATAGAACTGATTTCCATTTTTGCTCATCAGAATGTTTTTTTTTAAAAGCTCACACTGATGTCCTTGTAGTTAAAAGCTAATTTCCATTTCCTTTTTTTTTTTTTTTTTTTTTTTTTTTTTTTTTTTTTTATCATCTATGTTTCATTTTTAATATTTCCAAACCTTCTCCAGTTGTACAGAAGGCCCAGTAGGGGGAGCTGTAGAGCCACACACAGACTGAGCCGTGTCCCTCCCTTCATATCTGTGTGACACACTGACAGAGCAGCTGCTGAGTGAGAGGCAGCACACCTGCTGTCTGCCAGAGAGCTGCGACACTCCCAGGAGCGCTCTGTGTGCATCATAATGCCTGTTGCAATAATCCTTCCTTCTCAGTCAGATAGCGTCGCGGCATTGACGCCTCCGACAGCCGCCTATTCTTGTTCGTGATGTGACATGTAATGAGTGTCATTAACACACCTGTCAGAGTCACAACACCCCTGTTGGTCTTTATGAGGTTTACACGGCTACATGAGAAGTCACTGTGGTGTTCTCACTGAGCTGTGGGCTAATCGCTAGATCATTTCTGTTTTTTAATGTCTCACAATTAAATCATTACATTTTTCAAATCATCCGTTTATCTATAGTGCAGGGTTTTGTTATTTTTTAAGTTGTTATGAAGCGATCACTCACATATAGGCATCATTTTTTACCTGATATCACCTGACACAAGCTGTATTAATTATATTCCAACATCACTGTTGCTTAAAGTAATTGATTGGATTCATCTGATTGTAAAATTAGCATTTTGGGGATGTATTATTCTATTTCTCTACTCTTCAGATGCCTGACAAGAGTTGGAATTGGACAGTGTTATGGCCTTAGCTCAAAAATGATAATTATCTTTGAATCCTTGTCTGCATGTCAAGCTGCAGGCTAAGAATAGTTAAATAGGACGGAACAGGAACAGAATGATTCCTCGCTATTGTGGTAGCTTAAAGTGAAAGAAGACACCAACGAAGAGATGAAGGAAAGAAGGGTTAGGAAATACTCAACAGTCGTTTCACACCTTTTTTGGAGCTAAACAGATTTCCTCCACCTTCAACACATTGTTGGTGCAGCATTTTTATCAACCACACGGGGGAAACTGGTCTGAACATACAGTCACATTTCTTCCCACAAATGTTTATCATTAATTTATGATCATTTCTGCAGATCCAACTTTGCCTATGAGTTTGTACACACAACAACACAAGACTTGACTCTTTAAGACTGAGCTCCTGAGAGAGATGTTAGCTGTGTGTGTTACGAGGTACTAGATGTGTTTCCTTGAGGAGTGTCTCTTTCCTGTCAATAGTCCATAGTCCAGTTGTCCTTCTTGTACTCTACATGTATAAATATTGCTACATCAGAGCATTCTTAGTGAATTAATCATGACGTACATCAAGCAGTAGACTTAAATATCCACTGGAGGTTGGGCTCCAGTTGACAGCTGAAAGCATCAGACCTGTGGGACGATGAGATGACTGTAGAGGACCTTTTCTCCAATTAATCTGTGAAACTCACAGAACTGTCAACATTTCTGTCACGTTTTCTACTTCTTCATTCATCGATGATTTCAAGTGTAGCGCTTTTTTAATTAAGTCTCCTAGTTGCACCGTTTTCCTCTGTAATGATTTTTTTGGCACCTGACCGGAGTATTAACACCCCAAACTGTATATCTTGAAGCATGAGCTCTTCATATTCACATAAGGGCCGTGCCATACTAGCTTTTACTTTCCTGCAACCACATGCTGGTTCTGTGGAGTATTAATGTAGGTGTACCACATCTAGAAGTTATTTGATCCTGCATTACAAAAGTGAGTGGCACAGATCTTGTGAAATATCCTGTAGCTTCAGAGCTGGTAAACCCACTTATTGGGCTGTTTTATGTGAAGGATTACTTTAATTTCCTTGAGCAATTATGACTTAACGGTTTTCTATCTGTCTGATATCTGTTGGGCCTGTTTTTCGTATGGTTCTGGTTATTTGCAAGTAACAACTTTTAATGGCTTGGTCTGTAGCATACTAGATGATGATGTCATCTTGTTTTCTGTGTCTGGACAAAATCTAAATCTTTGTCCCTAAGCTCAATATGCAGACACAGCTTCAAACGCTCTGCATCCATGATATGAACTTGGAGGCTCAGGTAGAGCTGGTATGACCCATAACCTTATTCGAGAGAAACACACATGAATTTGCATTTCCTTTTGACAATTTTAGGGAAATTTGTTTAGAACATGCATTAAAGATGTGGCTATAGTGACTTGTCTGTTGCAGGAAAAGTGCAGGGGAAAGCAATAATATTAACACCAGATCTGTTCCAGCAATTCTTACGATGAAGCAATTAGTTATCAGCAACATCTGTAGGACAAGTCAAATCGTTCCTCCCTTGAAAGGTAAAGATAGAATAATGAATGTATCAGTGGTTGATCAGGACGTTTCTCACGGCATTTGTTGTAACAGTCTCGTTCGCACACTGCAGTAAAGACGCTGTGATGATGGTGATCCTGACCTTCTCCTCGTCTTCTTCCCATCAGAGTCTACATCGGAAAGAGGTTGACCACGCCACCCGCCAGCTCTTTCTGAACCCGAACCTGAAGAAAAGTGCCTGAGAAGTGGCCGTGGGTTGTTGGAGAAAGTTTTGCTGACGTGAGAAGAAGAACGCCCGTCTCTCCTCCCTCTGCCCCGCCTGCCCCCCCAGCTCCTCCCCCCCCCAGCTCCTCCCCCCCTCCCTCGTCCCTGAGATATGACATGTTCTCAGGAGAAAATGCATCTGCCCTTTCCTCCCTTCTCTCTCCCCTTTCCTTCCCCTCTTTTTTCTTGATCGCTGTCTGTAGATATTCCCCTCCCCCTCCCCTCGTATCCTTCACTCATTTGTATAAGCTTTTCAAAGAATGATTAAGGTCGTGTTTCCTCTTCCCCCAGCCATGTGGGTTTCAGTGTTTATAACGGGTGGGTTTTCAGGGAGGGTCACAGCATCAAACCAAACTCTCGCCCCTTTGATCATCCGACACTGAGGGGAGGACTGCCCAAGTTTTAGAGCTGACCACAGATTGTGCCACCTACACGAGTAGCCCAACACTCGATCTCGATAAAAAGGGTTCGACCAAAATTCAGAGTCGGCTACGCGAACTGAATAAGTGATCATGCCTTTTTTTGAAAGTAGCCATTTTCTTTAGCTAATATCGTTTGTTTTTTTTAATTTATTTTAAAGAAGTGGTTTATTGAGAAGTTGTGACGATGACAGGAGTTACCATAGTGGCCATCCCAAACCACGAGCGCTCAAGAATTGCACTGGAGAGGGCGAGTCTCTGGCTCTGTGTGCCAGACGAGAGAGATTTATGTGATGTTTTTGTTGTGACGGAAAATTAGGAATTCTCTTCAATTCTTCAGATGAATGAACATATTTTGCAAAGTGAAGATAACTGGAAACCAGGGTGTAGATGTGTGTTGTGCAGATAGGCAACGTGTCCCTCTCATTGTGTCCACTAACAGTATTTTCGTGGTTGGGTCTCGGGTAATGACGCTGCACGGTCCGGAAAAAGGTTCAGTCGTCTGTCCAAACTGTCTCCGCTGCCCCTCCAGTGTTTGTCTGCAACATATCCCACAGCTACATGTGCTTTTTACTCCAGATCGAGCTGGATATCACTGGTTGTTTCCTTTTTTCTTTTTTTCCTTTTTTTATTTAAGGTCATCAGAAACGATTCTGATCCAAAAAGAACCCCATGAGATTTAATATATAAAGAGTATGCTGTATTGGCATTTGTTTGACGATGGAATTTTATTTTAAAAAATGAAATGTTTCACAAAAGACCTTAATGTGGTAGAAAACATGACATTTGATTTTGGTTGGATTTGGGATTTAGTTTTTTAAAGCCACATTCTATGAGGAAAAGAAACCGTCCAGTGGTAGCCAGCCCTGCCTTCTTACACTCCCAGCAACATTTTGCCAAAATGAGCAGGAATCCTTTGTGAAGCTGCAGGTGAAGGGTCGGTCTGAGTGCACACAGGCAGAAGGTACCAAGTGATCCTCACTGCAGACGTGCAGCAGCTTCTGATGGACTGCAGGGAGGTTAGTTTCAGCCTCCGCTTCATGTGCAAACACAGGTACTTGGCTCTGTCGTGCTCATTATGGTCTGCAGCGTGATCGCCTGACTGCAGTATCTCTGAGGCTGGACTGTAGTCACTGAACCTTCCATAAGAAGACCTGGGTCAAATGATATTTGAAGTAGTTTCCCACTAAGTTATTTTTTATTCCTGCAGGACTTCTATTGGGGCCTTTCTGAGGCAAACTCACACCAACTAGATGTGAATAGTTCCTTAGAGATCTGGTGATCAGGACTACATAATCTCTTATCAGAGCTTCTGTACTCTTTCTTCCACTAATTGGTTTGTTGCTGACCACTTCAGTGACAGATGTACAGGCTTTGACATAGAACAACACAAGGAGTTTCAGTTTTGAAAGGTGGGCGTTCTCGTACTTTTACATGGAACTTGCCGGTTGACATTCTGAGATAAAAATGGATGTTGCTGTGTTGCCTTTTTAAAAAATAAAGCCATGGGATAATGTAGCTGCGAATACTATTTGACCCAGCAGGTTGACTCAGGATGTGTTCTGTTTTCCTTTTACCTCTCGCGACAGACTCTTTGACTACTACGACTTCTGTATTGTCTCCATCACAGCCACAGAGGTACTGCACTGTCGGCACTCTACGCAGCTTCCACAGCGACATTTTGGACTGTTCTTTCCTATTTGTCTTGTTTTGACTCGTCCGTTTTTTGTTTTATTTTTTTCTTCCCTGTGTTGCATAAAGATTGTGAACGCACAGAGCGGGAGTCGAGTTTGACTGATTGTGTTTGAAACAAAGATCCCCTATTGTCGGTGGCAGGGCCTAATGTGAATAGGAATTGGAAGGTGTGGAAAGAGATTTCCCTCAGACTGCGATGGTCTAACAGTAGTTATTGTAATGATGCATTTGCTTTGATTTTTCTTTTTCCCACTACATTGGAAAAAAATGATAAACATTTTGTCATTAAAGATTACCTGAATGAAGCTATTCACTGAGTGTGCCTTTGTCAGTGTTGAGTTCTGAATGACTCCCAGAGGAAACCCCCAGTGTTTTAATTACTATATTTCAATCTTAATATGGTCTGTAAGAAACGGAGGAAGTATTGAATCTAATTTGATTTAATTTAAAGGTGTCGGGGAAATGAATTGTCTAATTTTGTTAAATGCTTCTTTGACTTGTAATGACCTTTATGAGTTTAAATTAATTTCCTTTTTTGTTGATTCTTGATCACGTAATCCTTTAACCATTAAACTAATTGATTATTCTCACTGTTATAATTCCATCCTACATTTAGAACCATTGAACCATTAACCATTTTATCTAATAAAAATAAATAATTAAGTTATAAATTATACAAAAGGTCAGACCAGCAGGCCAGAGATATCTACCATATTCAATTTACTGTTATATGAAACCAATAAAGCCAACCAAACCTCTAAATGACCTCAGATATTGAGTCCTGAAATTGAACAGGAAAATGGAAGTTTAAACATTTACAATAGCGTAACAATCGGCAAACTCCATCTGCTTCAAGAAGAGCTGAAGCAAAGCGGTGCAAAACAAAAGCACGGTTCACATTTTGTATTATGTTGTCATGATAACGTGTTTAAATGTTTCCGTTGACTTGGTTTCACGCCCTGTCAGCCTCGGCTGCCGTCACGGGTCACCGCTGTTGTTTTAGGAGATGATTAGAGTCCGCAGCAGCAGAAGCTTTGTTTATCTTCATGGCGAGTTCACTCGCATAACTGAGACCTGAGGCATCGGGCTTCTCAGGAAGTCACAAGATGTTTCCAACCCGCTGGAAATTCCTGTGAACTCTGCGCGACGGTTACAGTGTGGAGTTACTTGGATCGGTCAGGAGAGTAAAGCAGCTTTGGTGAGAAGCCTTCTGTGAAATCTATTTATTAGACCCCTGTTGGACCTAATAATACCCACACAATACCACTTGTATCAACTGTAATCATAATCATAACTAAACATAGTGTACCATTATTATTGCTCCCTGGTCTACTGCAGGTGTGTGTTTGGTTTGTCCAAGTGGTTTTGCCGTAGTTCAGCACGAACCTGTTGCTTGTGTTCCAACACGTTATTTAAAGTGGAAAGCTAGAATGTAATGTGTTATGTCAGTATATCACTGTCAGCTGTGACCAGATGTTTTAGGTATTATAATGGTTATCATGTCGGCTGGTTGGTTAGTGAGCATACATCTGTGTGTCATCTAGCAAATACCAAGGATCATCCCATGTGTCAGTGAGTTTTTCAATACTCCACAATAGCATGAATTTAGTTTTCCATGTTGATTCAGAGGCTTTACGTCATTTCATTCGATTTACATCAAATTATTCATTCAAGGGTCAAAGAGCAGCACTTAGCAGAACATAGTTCATAGTGTCCCTTGTTCAACCCTTAGTCGACGTGACAAGCCTGTTTATAGCCGTTCCTGTCAAATAGCTCCAACATTTCTAGGAGTGTCAAGTTGTTCTTCACCGTACCCTCATCAAACAAACCTTTGACCCCCGTCTGACCTGGATGCTTTAGCTGCCTGAAACCCGAGCAGGGGGGACCTTCAGGAGGACACCGTGTCAGCACTGATTGGAACTTTCTGAAGCCGTTTGCGAGGCCCCCCTGAAGAACACAGTGTATACAGCTCTCCCCCCGCCTGCTCCCTCTCACAGACGACGGCGGTAAATCAGCTGCAGGGAGCTGACTGGGGAAGCACTGCTCTCCAGTGGCGGACACACTGCAGTGCTGACAGTCGCTGGTGCCTCCTGATATAGTCTATGTTTCCCCACAATAACCATGAACTCTCACTCACAATCAAGCTGTGTTTTCTTCAGTTGAGCTTCAAGATGTCAGTGTCGCGCGTCGGCATTAAAGCACGAAGCCACGTAGGAAAACGTCTTCCTCACACCCTCGTTTGAGCATTCTGTCTTGTTGTGACATTACATTTGAATCAGGGTTAACATGCTAAGACTAATGTAATAGTAAAATGCAATAACACACAATATTGACCCTTCCTTACTCTAGGAAACTGTCTTCAGTGAAACCATATGAAGAACATCTACTCAACAACGGTACATCACCGTTTTGTGCTGCCTTGTGAAGCTTTAAGTGTGATTCTTTGATTCTTCTTCACACCGGGGCTTCACCTCTCATTTATTATTCAAGCTACCCTACATACAACATCGCTCTGCTGCCTTCGCCTCTCCACCGCCCTACCTTCACCAGGCTTTTGACCCCATGTGGAAGCGTTCCTCTCGAATTGAACAGTGTTGGAATTTATCCGCCAACTAGAATGGCCCTCAGTAGAGCGGCCCACCCTCCTTTAATTCAATCAAGCCTAATCTGATATCCTATTTGTTACCATATGGCAGCTGAAAGAGGACAACCTGCCACGAACAGTTAAAACCGCAAGATCCAGATTTTCCTTAGTGCTGGTACTCACTCTAAGACACCAGCCAACTTCTGCAAATACGCCTGATTTTGTCATAAAGGTCCATGTAAACTAGTTCTGATCCTGAACCAAGTCCAGCTGCCTGCAATAAAGCACTCGACCTGTTGACTGAGAACCTGCAAAAAAAAAAAAAGTCAAAAAAGCAAAGATTGTTTACAGGTATGCTTGTTTTTGTTTTTGTTTTTTCAAAGGAACAGTTCAGTAAATATACAATTTATTGTATTTATGTTTAATAATAAAATAAGGATTTTTCATTCAAATATTTGTGTTGCTGAGAGTTAGATGAGAAGTTAATTTGAAGTCCAGGGGATCGGTAGCTTCCCTCAGCATAATGACTGGAAGCTGGGGAAAGAGCAAGGACCTGTGATGTGTGGTATGTAGTTTGGGGGCAATTTGGAAACTCAACACCTTCAACATTTATACATTTTGAATAGACAGCGAACGCCACTTTGTGCAGCAGTCGGGGCATGGCTGCAGCGCTCTGGCTTCATGGCTCTGCAGACTGAAGCTGGACTCACACCAAATCCCTTTAATGTGATTTCATGGGGAAGCAGATGTAAACAGAAAAAAAAAAAAAGATATGCATGGTGCAAGAAAAGAGAACAGAAGCAGAAGATTGAGCGAGTCTGGATGAGTGGGGGAGACGCGGTCAGCACAGGGTCTCTATTCTTCAGCAAGAACGCGAGGTAAGATTAAGTTTATGTCAACAGCAGTTTGCTAGCTAATGTTAGCGGGCCCCCTCTCATTGGTCGTCGTGGTCCGCCTCGAAAATCACAGATTTTTAAATCGCGAATATGAAACATGTTTGATAGGTGGCCTGGATGAATCTGTGAGCAGTTCAGGAGGCAAAAGACTGAATCTGTAAACTCACATTACCAGATATTTCGTGTCATGGAGCATCTTAAGAACGGACACTGCACTTGTGAGGAAACTAAGGAATTTTTAAGGAAGAAGTTTCTAGAAAAAGTCAAAACCCCACTTCACGTTCATTTGACTGATGACTGTATGTGCCCAAATTTACATTTCAGTTAACCTTGTTAATACAACATGTATAACTGTCAGACGTTCACATGATCTGAGAACAGAAAAAGCCCTGAACAATGTCAGTGATGTCATCGCGCTCAGCTGTAATCAGGTAAACAATAACTCATCTGAAAGTGAGCCCCCTCCTGAGCCCTGCTTCCTCTTCAACAATGCCTCCTCCGCTCCTCCTCCATCTTCCCTATATGGAACCTCAGGACACCTGTTCCTGGCCAATCCAGGCGCAGTGAGACTCGTAGCTCCTCCCACTGCAGCTGATGGTGTTACCATGGGTTACAGGGTGGTGGCCAGCTCCCCGTCTCCATCCCTCCGGTGAGGAGCCTTTCCTCCTCATCTCCTCAGGATTCAGCAGCACCAACACTGCAGCGGCTCCCACGGCCAGATAGAGACACACCGTGTGATCGGGCAGACGTCAGAGTCCTGACAGTCCATCGATAATTAGTAATAATTCAGTGTACTCAGAGTGGTCTGCAGCCAGATTTGCTGTGAGGGTGCTCTGTCTGACAGCTGTGTGCTGTAGAAGTGAAACAGCTGCTGCGTTCATGCTTTATTTATGAAGTATAAACAACTGATCAAACAGCTCAGACACATGCAGTCATGAAATATAGCAGAGGCTATGTCTAGTCTTTCATATTGATTTAGAAAACAAAGTCAGAGACACGCAGTGTTTCACACAAATGTCTTGTTCTGTTAGTTAGTTTTTCCTCCTGCTTGTCTCCTCTCTTCACTCAATCGCATTTGTCTTAAAAAATGTGGGCTAAAGTCCAACTGAACTCACTTTTCTCACCCCTTTTTGCAGTTGAACATCCTAAATTCATATTCAATTGTATTTTTGTTTTTAATGAAATTGAAAAAAAAACGTTTTTTGGATGTCGCAGCAAGGCTTTTGAGCTGTTTAATGTGTTACAGCAAGTTAGCTGATTAGCAAACTAGCAGTGGACCTTTCCTCTGGTGAACGTTTGTTTGGCCTGTTTTACAAGCCAATGTGCACCGCGACATGTTTGACCATGTTTGTAGATAAGAAGGAGACATGACCTTTAACGTGGCCTTTAAAAATGCAGGCACTTTGTGCCGTGTTTGGCTGTCAGCCTCAGTCAGCCGGGGACATGCCGGTTTTGCTCTCCTTCTTTACACAAACTTATGTAAGTGGACTGGCTATCCGCAAAGAAGTTGCATTTAGAAGAAGAGCAAGAAGATAAACAGCAGCATTTAGACTGGGTAGGCTGACAGACAGACCACAGTCACGAGACAAAGAAGAAAAGACTAATTGTTAGCCAGACTAGTGGAAACAAAGCCTTAAGTTGAAAACTGCCCCTTAGCTTCAGTGTAGCTGACAACACTTAGCCATTCGGTAACGCTGTCGCTCATTGAGAGAACATAAACACACGTTAGCATCTCTATGAGGTAGACATAGGCTTACTCACGGAGCGGTACTTTAAGCTAAAGGCTAATATCTGCATGCTAGCATCCTTTGCACCGCTACAATGACAAAGCTAATGCTAAAGAATGATAGATGTTCAGCTAGTAATGCTGACACTCTTCACTCTCTTAGTTTAGCATGCTAGTATTCTAAATTAACATCAACTCAAAGTACAGCTGAGGCAAGTATCATTAGGTAAATGACAACTTAAAACTTTAGCCTGACGACGGTGTCCAGTCAGTCGGGTTCATCCCCGTTGGACTGTGAATGTATGCATGGAATTTGATGCCCGATGGATGAAACATGCCTCGTTGTTGAGATATTTCCGCCTGCAACAAAGTGGTAGATCAGCAGGGTGACATGATGTAGGAGTATGTTGTGACTTCGACACATAAATCTGGATTATCCACCGTGCAAAATGGGCAGCTGTTCCGGGGCCTCAGACAACCAGGGACCCCCGAGAACCCCCCCCCTGTGTGTGTGTGCCATTCGGTTTGTGATAGTTTCCTTTATTTATTTTTTTAATTTAACATTTATTTAACCAAGTCAGTGGTTTCAAACGTCTTCTGCAGAGAGACCTGACCAAGGTAGCAACAACTGAAGTTGCAGAGAATTCAGTGGGGACCCACAGCTCACTTTTGCCCCAGGGAACCTACGTGAGCTAATCAGGGCGCTGTTGTGGAGTAAAATGAGGTGTGCCAGGAAGAGAAAACAACTGAGGTTCTATTGTGTTTGAATCGTTTCTATCAAATCTGGACTTTTCTTCATTTGGAAACATCTGAACAAGTAATTAAAGGTGCATTCTGCGTAATTTCAACTGTTGTTTCAATCTGTTTTCTGCAAAAAGAAGCGCAAATATTAAATTGACATCATTCAGATCGACAACCTGTTGTGTAACCTGAACACAACTGACGATCTAACCCCGTGAACAGTTCCAGTATGTTTCCAATAGGAGCAGCAGATGAGAGAGTCGGCTCATACTGCTGATCTCACTACTTGTCCTACATCTGTTCCTGGATGCCAGGACCGTGCCCTTCCTGTCCAGAGACCAGACTCTCCCTCCGCCTCCTCCAACTGTTTATCGGGCACGCTGCCAACTTTCCCCTCTAATGATCTAACACCGCCCCCCGTCTCTGCTCTCAGCAGGGGGACGCTTGTTTTGTTTTGTGGAACTACAATTCAGCGAGAAGGGAGGGTGGTGTCAGCGCACCGTCTCAGCTTTTTTGGGCGTGGCTGCACCGTCGACATGTTGGGCTTTCAGGTCCACCTCTGACATTCAGACAGCAGACTTTGTGATCCTCTCCTGCAGAGATGACCACCCACACACACACACATACACACACACGCACACATGCACACACGCACACACACATACACACACACACACATACACACACACACACACACAGCGGCCCTCTCAGGCCTTTGGGAGAGGAAATAGTAGCAGCAAATGGTTTTTGCTGCCCACCACGTTGTTATGGAAACTGGGCCGACACAGACTCTGTGCTAAATGTTTTCCGTGGCCACTCAGGCAGCAGAGGTTTCTGTCTGTAACAATGTGAGTCAAGAATTAACTGTGTGTGTTAGCGTTAGCTGCCCGCTCGTATTGATCACCATGCAGCACTGATTTATTTATACCTCACAGCCATCTATTCTCTGTGAGGCTTGGCTAACCATGGAAAATATCTATTACAGAACATAATTAATGGAGATACAAATCACTTACAAGGACAATCTGACTTATTACGTCAGTTATGATTCTTCATTAAGTTTTTCCATGACTTATAACACATACGATTCCTGTTATAATAATGTTGTGCACAGTTTAATATGTGAGAATCTTTGTTTAAAACATTCAACATTGAACTGAAATAAACAACAGTGTAAACAAGCAGCAGTTTTGATGACAAAGAAGTGTTTGTATTGTGTCGCAGAGATATTTATTAAAGTTAGCATGCTAACCAGCTAGCCCCTAGACACTTTGCACCTTAAAAGGGGATCATCTGATAGTAAACTCCACCAAAACTCCTCCCTGATGGTCTGAGCTCCCAGTCAGCCCACTAGCTGCACAGTTAACTGAGCTAACTAGCTAAGATCAGTGACAGTTAGCAGCAGTTAGCGGTTGCTTTATTGATACCCTAGCTGTTTCTGACAAGTGGCAGATTCTTACATATTGCACTTTTGATTAAAGACCTATCATATCTTAATGACCTCACCACACTTGATTCATGCTCTTGGTTGCGGTGCTTGATGATATGTGTTAGCAGAGTCATACCTTTATGACTTTATTTTTAATTAAAGCTGCTAAATGGCACGTTCATTTTGTGTTGATTGAAGATATAATCATGGTCAATTGATGGGCTGTCATGGCCCCAATCGGCCAAACATGTAGCCCCTGCTGAAAGGTGCCTGATACGACTAGTGACGGCAACAATGGTCAGTGTTAGGGTTCATAACAATTTGGAGCACATTAGCAGCTTTTAGCATGTAGCTCATGTGCACAGACATGCACACACGGTCAGTCGGCCAACACAACGGAGAACAGAGAAGCTTGGATTAAAACACAGACATCAGGAAGTGACTCTTTATTCTGTGGTCAACCTTTAGGGAAGGTTATAGGCATAATATGTGATATGCTGGAAACCACTGGAAGGTTCATTTAAAGAGGCACCTGAGCTATAGTTACAATTTTACTATACACAATGCAACACACAGCATTTAATTAGACCGTCTCTGCCTGGTTTGTTTGTCTTTCAAACGTCATGTCTCCAGCATCGAATGAGGACTTTCAGTGTTTTAATCTCCGAGCTGGAACCCAGATAACCCTGATGACATCATCAGCTCTCTCCGAGCTCTGCTGCCTGTCAGTCTGTCGTGATTCAGCATCTTCTCTGCTCTTATGCCATCATCATATCACACAGTAAACTGGTCCGACACTGTACATGTTAACTTTGAACATAAATATATCTGCAACACCAGTTTAGAGCAAGTGATCTCTTATGATGGGTTTATAAATGGTGTTGTTATATTTATGACATCATTTCTAGTTTTGTAATGACTTTATTTATCTGTTATAAGTCATTAACAAGAACGACTTTAGGGTTGTCTTTTCCTGTGGGACAGCTGCAGAACATCTGGTCCACCATCACTTCATCTGCAGTTTATTCACAGGCAAAACTATCTTTCAGCCTTCATTGATAAATGATACATTTGTACTTAATTAAACTTTAATAGTTATTTCACTGTTAACTATCAAATGCCTTATAAACCTTTCATTAAGGAACTGTACAGGCCCAAAAACATGAGCTGCTTTAAAACGACCATCCAGATGATGTTTGTAGATGAACTACACCTTATTTATGAACCTTTTATAATTATTACAAACATCAGTTTCAGCTTAACAATCAACAATTGCTTAAAAAATGTTTTATGAAACACATCATTGTTTATTAACAGTGAAATAGCTATTGACTCATGTTTAATTAACTATGATTTTCCATGATTATTGTATGGTTAGTATATGGTTTAGAGCCAAAATACATTTTTGATCTGTTGCTGCCATTCAGACCAAAAACTCCCATAAAGCTGCAGGTCAGCTCCAACTCCCAGCTCTTTGAAATGAAGCCTGAAGACCAAGACTGTCTTCTATTGAAGCAGTTCTGTTGGCTTTGGTCGAAATCTTGACCTGGTGTTGTAACTTTAAGTGCCTCGTCTCTTTTAAACCCATTCCATTTGAGCTTATTTCCCCTCTTGTTAAACCTGCTTCAACCTTTTGTTTCTTCATGTCTTCCTTTGTGTTTTTAAATATCATGTAATCTAATCTAAAGCACTCTGGGCCGCCATGTGTCCGAACAGTGCTTCACAAATAACCCTGCCTTGCCTGTGAGACACACAGCTGACGCTTTATTTTAGGTTTCCACAGTCTCTGTGTGTGTTGAGGTATGTGCGTGTGTGTATGTGTGTGTGTGTGAGAGGGAGCAGCAGGGCGTGGTGCTGAAGGGACAGCGCCCTTCATTGTTGCACTGGGTGTGACTCTGGGGGGGAGGAACTCTCCAGGGTGCTGATCGGCTTCTTGACCTCCAACTTTACACACAGAGCCTGTAGTGCACGCACACACACACACACACACACACACACACACACACACACACACACACACACGTTTAACTTCTTTCTTCTTACTGAATCACAAAGCTTTCAGACTCTCAGGCAGGTCACTGTACCCTGACTGACTGATTAAAGCTCTTCAGTTTTGGACCAGAACCATCTTGCAGCAGCAGCAGCAGCAGCAGGCTCTGGACGGGTTCACGCAGGCTACAGGTACCCCCCCCCCCTCACTGGGAGGTATCCTCCCACCACCCTGTAGCTTTGGGTGTTTATTTTGACAAAGCTGGACTGAAACCCTCTCTCCCTCTCACATGCTGACTTACAGCTGGTGAAATCGGCTGCAGGCTGGAGGCAAATTTAGACTCATGAGTAAGCAGAACCAAAGTGTTTGCTGATCCGGAGGAGGAGGGGGAAACAAAAAAAGAAAAAAAAAAGACAAGGGAAGGACCCCTCATATCTGCTTTAATGCATCAGGTTACATTCGGCGGATCTCTCCGGCGCGGGGTGCTTTCACGCGTCATTTAAGCGTTACAGATCTTTTTACATTTTTTTATTTTCTTGTTTCCCGTCCACGCTTTTTTGTCACAGCGCGACCACCTGCGCTTGAAAAAAAAAAAAAACCCCACCGGCTGAAAAGGCGGTGGCTGTCCAGGCGTGCGGATCTGAGAGAGAGAGAGAGAGAGAGAGGAGAGAGAGAGAAAAAAAAAAGAAACAAGGAGCCGAGACTCAGTGAGAGCATCCGTGCAGCCACCATCACAACAAAACAGCCCCCCTTGCTCCAAAGAGAGAAAATAAAAACGCCGTGAGGCATGTCGACCGCCGGGGAAGAGGTGCCAGCCTTCTTCAAGAGCATGGGCTCCGACAGCCCCGCCAGGCCGAGGCAGAAATTCTGTGGCATGTTCTGCCCGGTGGAAGGCTCCTCGGACAGCAAGACGCTCGACTTTGACGCGCTGTCGGCGTGCAGGGGCGGCCGGAGCGACGGGAGAGTCATCGACCGGCAGACCGACATCACCCAGCCGAGGAAGGTGGAGATCAGGGAGAGCACCGGGAAGGAGGCTCTGCAGAACCTGGACGACAAAAGGGTAAGTGTCTTGGATTTATTTTTTTTTTTAAATTATTGTCATTATTATTATTATTTTATTACATGCTCATTGTGTGTGTTTCCTTTCTCATTTTGCTCTCCTGTTTGTGCGCCATTTTTTTTTCACCACCAAAAAAGTGTTCCAGTTTGCACCCTCTGCCACTTCATTCGAGTTTTGTCCGTATGCCTGACAACTTGCCCGTGACTACATTTCCCAGAGAGCACCGTGATGTAACAGAGCAGAGATTTAGGGCCCACCATGCAGGGCAGCCAGAGGGAGTGGCTCCTGTTACAGCTTACATTGGTATTTGGTGTGATTCCCCCCCACCCTTCCTTTTTTTTTTAGAGCTGGTTCTTC
>CAEMYA010000029.1:4706639-4730045 GCA_903131615.1 Diplodus sargus
AAAAAAAAAAAGAAAAAAAAAAAGGCGAAACCAACCCGGCGAAAGATGTCTGGCTACCAGGGCAAGAAGAACATCCCCCGAATTACAGTGAGTGTCGAGACGTTCTTTTTCTAATATTCACGTAAGCTGCGGTTGTGTGTGGTTGCGGGGTGGGCCTGCGGGGTGTGGGTGCAGGATGTCACCGGGGCGGCATGCTCCCTTTCGCCCGCCGACAGTCCCTGAGCTCCGCAGCGGGGGCTCGAGGAGAGCCGTTGTCCTCTGTGCATATGTTTTTGTGCACGTGCATTTATACTGTTTCATAGCGAAAACCTTCGAAAACGCACGTTAGGGTCGACCAGTCGATCGGTCGATGAGGCCGGGGGACTGTGTGTGTGTGTGTGTGTGTGTGTGTGCAAGGGAGAAAAAAAAAACGTGATTTTTTTTTCTTTGCAGCATCTTTGCGACAAGTGCTCCAGTCCGGGGACAAAAACAGTTCGCCTCGACGTTCATTTTTTAAACGCAGATAGGCTCTCGGCTCTCTTGTCTTTGTCCCCGGCATGCAATGACAGTTGAGATTTCACGCCGGTGGTCTTTGTTAGGCGGTGTGTCTGTGTGTGTGTGTGTGTGTGTGTGTCTGGTGGCCCGGCTACCGTTCCACACACACACACCAACTGCTGGGGGGGTAAATGCTCACCCTGCATCCGCCTCAGAGTCTCACTCCCCCGGCCCCGATTCTCTCCTTTCGCCCTGTGGAGGAGGGGAAAGGAGGGGGGCTGTATTTTGCAAGAAAAAGGCGCTGCAAAAAGCATTGAAGGGGGCACGTTCACTGGTGTCACTGATTCTTTCCCTGAATTCATAGCGGGAGCTGCAGGGATGGTGGTGGTGGCTGAATGGAAAGTAGAGAATAGGGAGGGGAAGGGAGGGGAGCCAGTGGAAAGGGAGGGGACAGTGGGTCCTATTTCCTTCCATGTTTCTCTCTTTCCCTCTCTCCCTCTGCCTCTCTCTCTCTCAGCTGTGGAAGATGCACACAGGCAGAGGTAGTGCTGATCAGGAGAGGAGGAAGGAGGTCACCGTCTGAGCGCCGGTGAAGTAATTGGGTTGAAATAGTCAGAAGACGGCTCAGATCAGGGCAGAACAAAAGGTAGTGTGGAGGGAGCGGCGGTGCTCGTTTTCAGCTTTCTCTTCCCAAGATTGCTGCGTGCGGATGAAGAAAGATGCATCCGCTGAATAAATCATTTGGCTTGGAGACGTTTATCTAACAGGCCAACTAGGACACATGGCGCGGGGCCAGGAGTGTTCAGGTGGCTCCTGACCTACAGCCCTCAGAGCTAGCAGTGACTCTCCAGTCAACACTCATGAAGTAAAGAATCTAATTCTCTGATTAGAAACTCTGATCAGGACGTGATGTGGGTGTGGCGGCGGATGCTGGGAGCGCATCATCTCAGATACCCATTCATTCATATTTAAAGTGGCTCTGTGGAGTGGTGCTGGAGGCCGCTCGTTAGCTAATGTTAGCGGACTCCCTTAAAGAATAAATGTTAGCTACTGTTAGCAGAGCGGAGAAGAGTGGAAACGCTGATCAGAGTCCTTCCACAGTCCAGCAGCATTAAAGGAGCACTATGGAGTTTTTGTGGGAAGAGATTTCAATCAGGAGGGAAAGAGCTTCACTGACTGACTTTTTAAAAAAATGCCTCAATAAACCAAATAATCAAACTGACCTTAAAGGACAACACAATTTCATACTTTATATGTGGCGGACCCTGCCAACTTTCCAGCTTCAAACAGTGTTCTGGTGACCTTATTTCCCTCTGAGAACAGCTTGTTCATTCACTTATGGAAAATGTGTATTATTACCTAATTAATATTGTGAATATCACAATTCAGAGTGTGAATTTCTTCTCCAAACTGCATAGTGCTCCTTTAAACAAATCATCCATAAAGGCGACCGAGAGAGACGGGGAAGGTCTCACTTTTCCTGTCATGTTACAACCCCTCTCACTTAAGGCCAATAAAAAGTGATTATTACATATAGATTACTACAAATTGTTTCCTGGATCCCCTTTAAAGTCTGTGAGAAGAGGCCTAAAACCTCCATCCATGCTGCACCTGCTGGACGTTGTGAACACGGTGCAGCCAGCGACTCATCTCAGATCCCACAGGACACTTTTTTTGGCACCTGGACTGTGTGAGAATGTTCAGACGAGCCGTCCTAAAATAGAAATTACAGCTCTGCAAAAGATAAAATGTGAACGTTTGTGCGCGTCCATGCAGGGAAGGGTGTTATGGGTGACTGTCAGTCACAAACGCTGGCGGAGGACTCGATGTGCACACCTCCCATGTGGTGACAGAGTGTCCTGTGGCGCTGCCTGACAGGCTGATTGGTTGATCTAGTTTTATATCAAAAAACACACTCCACATGTTTGCTTATCATGTGGATTATGGGGGATACGCGGTCCAGCCCAGGATTAACTGATTGATAAATATTGGACTTTCGAGGTAGATGTCGATATCAGGGAGTAAAATCAATACCAATGAATCAATAACATTGAATTTGGACAATATTCTTATTAACACAGAAGATATACATAAACACACATGTTTCTGCAAAGATTCCCTTACAGTGTGGTTATCAAACACTTATGTAAAAGATATGTAGGAAGATATTTTACATCTAACCAATCAACTTTATCGTCCAAACTGACTCCAGCTTCACTGGGAATAGAAACATTTAAGACAATCCCGAGCATCTTTGGAGCTCATATCGAACAAAATACACACCGATACAGATACATCTGGTCAATTTTGGTAAAATACCCCAAAAAATTCTGTTTACTGACTTTCAAAATTGTGAATATTCGCTACTTTTCCCCGTCTTATATCACTGCAAATTTAACCAATCTTCGGGTTTAGAAGTCCTAATCAGATAAATCGAGCTATTGTTGGATGGGTTGTGGGTACTTGTGAGGAGCATTT
Source organism: Diplodus sargus (assembly GCA_903131615.1). NCBI lineage: Eukaryota > Metazoa > Chordata > Actinopteri > Spariformes > Sparidae > Diplodus > Diplodus sargus. Next base: position 4,709,592 of record CAEMYA010000029.1, read on the forward strand.
TTTCTCTATTTTCTGACAATTTATAGACAAACAATCGATATACTGAGAAGGTGATCAACTAAAAGAAGCAATAAAGAAAATGAGTTGTCTGGCGTACTGCCAGGAGAGCAGACAGTAAAACACAAAGCCAAATTGGTCTAAATAATGTATATATGTGCAAAAATACCCCCAAAAATGTCTGGAGGAAACAAAATGAGAAAGAGAAAAGTCTCTACTTCCTGTTTTTCCCAGTTTAAGTTAAGCCTTAAAGTCCCTCTGAAACCGTTGCGTAACACAAAGTATGTCAGAACAAGTCATGTATGATAGTAACCGCTGATAATTGGAAACATCTGATGGGCCGTGCTGATATGGCGGCGTCCTCTGTGAAAAGCTGGCAGCCTCTCAGGTGAATCATCTCCTCTCGGCTCTCTGGAGAGCGCTTGAGATGCAGCAGCCGGTTGGTGGAGAGATCAGAGGATTAGCGAGGGGTTGTAGTCCCAACAGTGATTAAGTCAGACCTAAAGGGATAGACTGCCTATTCTTGAACCGTGCATTAAAGAAAAAAAGGGGATCAGAGACTGAATGGGTGTCTTTAGTTTTGTCTTCATTGCACAATAAGTGTGTTGTGTGAGATGCTACTCTCGACCCCGTGAGCTCCAGGTAACAGCCCCTTCTCCCGTAACCGCTGGACGTCGGTGCAAAGCGTGGATGAGCTTATTAAACCAAACAGAGGAAATGAACGAGGCTCAAATCAAATCAAAACTAAACAGGAAAGGCTGTAGCCGTCACAAAGGAGCTCTGTGTTCCGCGTCTTTCTCTACAAACCAATCAACTTAGGACTCGAGGCCGCGCATAATGCTGAGCGTTCATCGATCAATCCATCCATCCATCCTGAGTCATTATGGGTGGAGTGCTGGCTGGTTGGAGCTGACTGGGTTTTGTCCGGGGCCAGATGGAGCCGGGTCAGCTGCACAGGCAGGGATGTACTTAAGACCGATCTCATCAAATATGAATGAACTCTCGCAAGTTCACCAGCTGGGTTTGGAGCTTCTGCGGTTCGTTTGTTCTCCACTTTTCTGATGATTCAGCTCAACGAGAGAAGAGTAATGAGATGTTTGATGGAAGTGATGATGGAGTCAGGCGGGGCTCGACTACAGTCATGTTCGCGTTCATTGACCATAGATCGATTTGTTGTTTGGTCTAAAAAATGGCGATAAATGCTAAATGATAAGTGTTTCCTAAAGTCAAAAAAGACGTCTTCAAGTGTCTTGTTTTCTCCACGGCGCACAAAGATATTCAGTTTACTGTCACAGAGGCGGAAAGACAGCTGAAAATATTCTCATTTAAACTGGAATCAGAGAAAATAGTGAAAATTGTTGGTGATTGAATGATTGATCTTTTGGTGTTTAAAATATAGAAAAAGAAGCAGTAAAAAGTGCCCGTCGCTGGGTCCCAGAGTTCAAGGTGACGTCTTCATATGACTTTTTTTAGTCTGGCAAACAGTTCCAAACAAAAAAAGATGTTCATTTGTCATATCCCATAGAATACTGGAAACTTGTGATGAGAATGATCCCAGTGTACGATATTACACAATTATTATTGTGCACACCTTAAAACCAGTATATCAGTGTGACCTGACAACAGATTTGAAAATATAATCATTAGTTGCAGTCCTAAATGATATAAAACAGAAGAGTAATAAAACTTGGAACCAGCTGGAACCAGAGAACGTTTGGCACGTTTTGCTGCTTAGATAACCCAAACTGTCAGACACCTGTCTCTCGATCAACTAATCGATTCATTCACACCAGATTTATTTTTGCAGTGTGTCTCGACTTGCTTCCCTGCACAGTGAAGGATATAAATTTAGATGAAAGCAAAGTAGAAAAAAAAAACCAGGAACAAAGACAAAGTTTTGGTGAAGTGAACGCATCTTCTAATGTGCATGTTGAGTGAAAGGTAAAAATAGCCCGAGGCTATAATAAGACTGTCCTGGATTAACGTCTCTGTGACTTAAATCCTCAGCGGATGAGAGATCATTAGCAGTCTGCTGCAGTAGTATACCTGTAGTACAGCAGTGGTCCCGGGTGGCAGCTCAGTGTGTGTGTTGTCACTGTAAAGGGCACGTCCGCCCGTTCACGTTGTTCTCTCACTATGCGCAGCAGCTCGGAGCTCTGTCTGCTCTCCACAGCACACACACCCACCGGCTCAGCAGCAATTCTTCACAGTCAGAATCCTCCCGAAATCCCCCATTCATAAAGCCAGAAGTCTGAGAGAATAGTCTGTGTGTGTGTGTGTGTGTGTGTGTGTTTGTGATTTCATTGATCAGCACCAGAACAAAGAGGAATACTGTTAAATCTGTAACAGGATACTTCCAGCTGCAGCCGGGAGCAGAGAGAGGTCAATGAGTTTGTATTCATAAAATTTAAGATGATTTATGTGAATTTTCATATTTATGAAAGAATTAAGAATTTGAATATTTAGGTCTGAAAGAATTTAAGCGACTTTTCATTGTGTAATGATGAACCCACAGAGAATCATCACCGGCACTGCAGTTCTTCTCAGCCGTCACTGTTTTTGTTGTCAGACAAAGCAGGAAGTAGTTTTTTGAGAAAACCTGGTGTAGATGACCCGCCCACCTCCAAAACGACAGACATAATGCAGTGCATAAGGAATATACACCAGGTCACCCAAAACACAGCTCTAAAAGTAAGGTAATATTAATCAACCATAATATTAGCAACCAAACAGGCTAAAGAAAGTGATTTTTTTTCATGAAGAGAAAGAAATTGGAGATAGAATATGTATCATCTCTGCAGTAAAATGTCACATTCTTTTCAAGATAACGGTGTGTTTTATCACTAAAACCTGTACAATCGAGTCAGCGTGTGAGAAAATAAGTCGGTGAACATGACAAAATGTAACAAGAACAAAACTTTAACTTTACCTCATCGTTAACATTTGTACCTGGTCACATCGATAGATTGTCATGGGCAGTGATAGTTGTTTAACAGTGAGACTCTCGTGATCCGCCGCTACTTAACGTCCTGTGTTTTGCTTTGATTGAGAGACTCCTGACATCAGAATTTACATATTGTGAGTTTAAGGAAACTCTTCAACGTAAAAAAGCAACATTTAAGAGAATTTTTCATTAGCATAAATTGTACATATATAAAGTAGACCATTTATTATGAGTATTGATTGTAGTAATACACTGAGGTCATACAGTTTCTATCTAAATCTCCTAATATCTGTTGGCAAACACAAAACATTTCCAAACCCACATGGTGTTGAGTTGCACACTCCTCCTGGTGTTTGTTTCAGTCCTGTTTTGCCACTCTGTCAGCCAGCCTTCTGTCTCAAATAAACTTTTACAGCAGTTGTCTGAACATGTACTGAGATGATTTTGGTAGCAGGCTGGTTTTTGAATAATCCCGAACGCACATAAATCATGGTGCTGAATGTCTGACCTGGCAGCGTTCTCCACCTGACTTCACAAATGTTCCCAGGATACTTTCCATTTGGACAACAACACATGTGTTGCCGGGTTACGTCTTCACACTGGCAGACGTTTTCACAGCCCCACAACGGATTTTGTCCCGATTTCATGAAACTCTGTCTTCGCAGTCAACAGGCGTCTCTTTTCCCTCTGTTGAGCGTTTAAGTTTTCCCCCATGTTGTGCTGCAGATTTGTTTGTACACAACACGTTTTGATGATGTGTAATAAACTACAGGAGTCATAGGATACTACAGATTGATCTGATGCGCTGTAATAGAGAAATAATCAATACTCCCTGAGTCCATCATCAGTGTGTTTCTTTTATACCCAGCAGCTTTTAGAAGTGGAATTACTTCTATAAATATGTTAGTTTAAAGCAGCTATAATCAATATTTTTATATTATCAATGGTTCACAATGTGTTATGTGAGAATTATTAGAGAACTCAGAGAATTATCACCTGCCTCTGCAGTTATTCTCAGTCGTATGTGACGTTTTAGCATCTTTGAGATCACTATTATGGTTCACTTGCACCAGTGTCGCTCTCGGATGCAGCAGGAATTAGTTTTCTGTGAAAAAACAACGAAAAACACAGAGGAAACCGAGTGAAGGTTACCGGCCCAGCTCCAAATGGCAGACAGAAAAAACATTTTGTTTGCATTAGCATTAGCAATAGCAATAGCATTAGCATTAGCTTTAGCTTTAGCTCTAGCATTTAGCAGCTAAAGGGCCAGATATTTTGCTCAGGAGTTGGTGGAGAGTAAAACTGAGCTAAAGAGAGAAGGAATATTCACCACGTCAGCTAAAACACAGCTCTAAAAGTAAGCTAATGTTGCTCCATGCTAGCTGTTTGCTACCGTGTTCACCATATAAAATGTATTAGGCATTATCAATCAATCAATTGATGTTCTGTTTACAGCATGTTGTCCTCCCCCCTGGTGCCCCAAAAATCTGTTCATTTTTAATGAGCAGTTGAAAGGATTACAGCAGTGGCAGCCCTTGAACCCAGCCAGTTTTTTTTTTTAATCAACCATAAAATTAGCAACAAAACAAGCAAGATGCAAATTAAGCTGCCATTGTTTGTGGACACAAAGGCCTGGTGCTGTGTTTACCGTGAATCAGAGAAAACCAGGGACCTTTTTGTTCTTTTGTCTTCTGGGTGCATGAATACGCAACTGCTTGCTCGAGCGTTCAACATATACACTCCCAAAAAAATGCTATGCTAACAGCTTGTGACGCTGCCCTGAATTAGCCGAAAAAAACCAAACCTAAACAGGTGTGGTTCTTCAACTTTTGCCCCTTTAAACTAGCCATTTTTTCTCCCTAATATTAGCTACAAAATAAGCTAAATCAAATGCTATTTTATTGTAATAATACTATCAAGGTGCATGTTAAGTTACTTAGTGTGTAGACTCAGTTCTCCTGCTATGTTAATAATGAACCAAAAAAGAAGATGTGATCCATGTTTCGTTTTCATGTGTTTTTTTGTTGTCTTATCAAATCATGCTAAACAGAATCTAGCTAGCCTTCCTAGCATTGAAGCACAATTGTTTGACCAAGATTTATTCAGCTTTATTTTTATCATCATCATCATCATCATCATCATAGTGATCCATCTGTTCTATGCCGGGCATTTTTCTTTTTAATCATGCTAGTATTGGAACACAGTTTTTTGTAGTTTGTCGTTAACAGATTGATTCAGCTTTACTTCTACTTGACAATTTCTTCATGCTCCTGGCTTCTACCCCTCTCAGAGACTTCATCCCCACCACGTGGGGCCTTCCCCCCACTTTTAGAAGAGTCAGGATGTTTACTTCAAGGAAACGGAAGGAGCAGTGAGGAAAGTTATTGCCTTCAGCAGAAGAATCAATGAGTAGTTTTCGTCTAAAAATGGCCTTTCTTCATTCATGCTGGATAGATTTTTGCTGGTATGTTTACATTAGTACGGTTGAATATCCAAGCCTGGAATGAAAACACTGCAGTTTAGCAACAGTGAAGCCATTGAGCGCCGTCCACATCCTGTTTGTGAGGTTCCCATGGAGGGAAGGTCACTGTCATGTTTGGCTCTCGTCCAGTACAACCAGACACGCTCTCCAACCCCTGTGAGCTACACAACAATATCATGATTGTACAGTACGAGTAGGATCAGGGCAAGTTCTAGTTCACGCTGATCTCCCATGTGTAAAAAAAACTGAACCATATGGGACAAAAGCACTTTTTTTAGTGGGACCTCTTCAGAATCATCTGCCCTAATAACTAACAGTCTTTATGGATAAGTAATTGAAATGAGTAATTGTTTCTGATAAGATAATTCTGCCTCTGAGACTTGGCTTGTGCAGTTTCGGGCCTGTGTGAGTGCGGACTTGAGGAGCAGAGTCTCGATCCTCCAGTGAGTAATGTGATAATGACAGTCATGATGAGGCACATGATGTAACGGCATATTTCAAAGCAGTTGCTGGTATGAACGCGGGCCAGCGCCGGGCTGGAGCGGGGCCAGTCGCTCTGGCAGGGCGGTCGGCTGCGCATAGATCGAACATGACCACATGATCTATTCGCATCGGTTCCATCGGCGCTGTCAAGAGCATCGCCACACCTTTCACATGACAACTGCGGAGCATTTTCCAGACGTGCTGCAGTCAGCTGAAGTCCTCGAGTGTGTGTGTGTGTGTGTGTGTGTGTGTGTGTGTGTGTATATTGTGAGGCTGTGCATGCATATCTTAGTGCGTCTTCCTCCCCTTTTATTGAAAAGCAAAGAGTGTGAGATGACTTAATGACGCATGTATGGCCTCCATGTGTTTGTCTTGTTATCGTGCAGCTGTGGACAGAACAAAAAAAAAGATTTAGATAAGACTCACTATCGCAGGCCTGCACTCACAAACTGTAGGGCTGCATCTGTTTCATAGTCCAGTAGTCGTCTTCTTCTGTGGCTCCAGGGGGATCCGTGTGAAATTTAAAGGGAAGGTTCATCTCGTTTTTCAACTCAAGTTTTGCAAATCTCCTGTGGAGATGTCTGCCTTTTCTCAGATATAATGAACAATTCCCAAGAGCGAAAGTAGAATTCTTCAAATTGTGCCTTTTCCTCCAGAAATTCAATCTACAGTCATTTGGAAAAAAACGCTGCAACGTTTGCAAGGTCGAACCAGATCAAATCAAATGATTAAGGGCACTTTATGAAGAACACAAACACTTGAAACATATTAAAAGAAACAAGTGCCTCGTGTTATGTTGGCCCGGTTGCTGCAGTGTGTAAGAATCGGAATTTGCATCGTGTAACAAAAACACAAAAGAGTTTCCACCTGCTCCTGGCTGCGATTGCAAAGATGTCTTTTCTTCTAAATCTGTGACCAGACTGTGATTAGGAAGAGTCTGGAAAGATAAAGACTTTTAAGAAAGACCGTGAAGTGTTATTTGAAAAGCTGGTCTGAGCTGTGCAGTGCAGAGCCGTGTCAGTGCTGGTTCTGATCCAGGGCGGGGCTCTGACTGGGAGCCTTCGCAGAGCAGCAGTTGTGCTTTGGGGCCAGAGCTGCTGGCCGGGCGGCAGCGAGTGGCAGCGGCTCGAACAGAGCGGCCTTTGTTAGCCGGGGATGCTGGGAGCCTTGTGACCAGAGCTGCCACTCCCATTTTGGACAGACGACCCGGGGTGACTGGAGAGAGGGAGGGACTGGGGTGGGGGAGAGAGGGGCTCTGTGTGGGAGGATGTGGAGGTGGCAAACCCTCCCTCCCTCTCCTCCCTCTCCTCCTCTGTCCTGCACATGGACAAGTGGCACAGCACAGCGGGCATGGATGATTGATTACACCGCCTGCGCTCTGATTGGTCCTCTCTTATGTCATTGTTGTGACAGCTCGAGCACATGAGGAGGACAGAGGGGTGTGTCTGTCTGTCTGCCTGTCTGTCTGCCTGACATTCATTAGTATCATTTCATGTTCCAAGCAACCACGCATGTTAACGTGTTTACCGAGGAGCTGCAGTACTAAACTGCTGCTGTGACTGACTTATAAACATTTAAATAACAAACATTTGCTAAAGGCTCCTGACCTCAAATAACAGTTTATATCTGAAAGTGTCCAGGTGACATGAATAAACTGTCAAAAATGAAAGATTTTCTTTCAGACATACTTGAGAAAGATTCTGATTACACCCTGCTTCTTGCACTTCACAACAGCCATTAAATAATAAATGATAACGTTTTTGTTAATTAAACATGAGTGAATAGTTATTTCGCTGTTACCACTTAGTGAAATAATGTTGAACTAAAGTTAAACAAGCTGTAAATCGATCACTTATTAATGGTCATAAGAAGAGTTATCACACTGGAACCCAAAGATAGACAGTGTCTGAAACAACAACAATGAAGACACAAACACTTTACACCAAAAATCGCAAGTCGGGAAAAAAAGAGTAAAAGTGGGAAGGAAAAAGCCTAAAACTAAGTAAAAATCATTGATTCATTCTGGTTTAATAGTGTTAACAGGGCTGTGTGGAAAAAAGGCAAATTTATTTCTGTTCCCCTTTTATTAATTTATTTCCTGAGAACATAAAACGGTAAGCTGAGGTCACAGTATTGAGGCTTAACAAACCACTAATCAACATAAAAACTTCCATCTTGATAAAAGTCTCTCTTACGTACATGTTTTATAATGCACAATAATATCAGTTTGTTAGCAGTGTAAGGCTTCAAAATGAAATATAGTGAGTGGGCACTATAATATGTTAATTCTGCTATGGGAGAAACTTGATGTTTCTCAGCGATTTGGAGGGAAAAAGGTGGTATTGGCATTAATCGGGCTAAGTTGTGAAATGTCAGTCGAATGAATACTGTCAAAAATCCTGTATTATCATCCCTCATTTTAAAGAGATTTGCAGTGTTATAGTCTGACTACTTTATCACAAAACGGGGAGTGTGTCATCTCAAAGCGTCTGATATGCAGACCCCTCCTCACATCTAATCCCAGGTTTTGTTGAACCCATCTCCTCCCTCTCCCTCTCCTCCATCTGCTCCCTCTGCATCTTATCTCTCTGTCGCTAATTCACATTATAAACCGTGTCATTGTTGAAACATCCGCTCAAAATATTAAGCATGTGTTTTAAGAGTGTGTGTGTGTGTGTGTGTGTGTGTGTGTGTGTGCGTGGCAGATAGCGATGAAGAAAGCCAGCATCAGTTGAAAGACATTGCGCAGCCATGTGTTCCTTATCAGGACGCATCCTAAAAAGGCCAGGCGCGGTCTGCCGTGGATGTTCAGCAGGTTCGGCTTATTTTTTTTTTCTCTTTTTGGTTTGCTAGCACCGGTCCGCTTTTTTATGTGACATTTCACAGAAATGTCTTTCATCAGATGCACTTAATCCTGCCTCTAGTCGAGCCAAATCGGATACTCGCCCCCATAAGCATATTTTTTATGGGTGCCTATAAAACCCCAGAGCGGTCTCTACATGTTCAGATGTGTGGCGGTTCCCACAGTTGAACTGGATCTTCTCCTGGTGGAGTGTGTCGCATGTTTAAATGTAGTTAAACAATCATCGACTCATCATCCTTTTTTTGCTTTTGCAGAGCGACCGTCTCCTGATCAAAGGAGGGAAGATCGTGAACGATGACCAGTCCTTCTGTGCTGACATCTATATGGAGGATGGAGTCATCAAGTGAGTGGAAGACACTGTAATAAATACAGACACACAAGTCATCGTGTTTACAAAGTTAAAATCGGTCCATGTGTCTGACTTTTGTCTCTGTCTTATTACGGGACAATCATCAACATAAACTCTATCAGTCAGCACATTAGTAGCACAACATTGAAGTGTATTTCCATCTGTAAGTCATTGCACATAAACTTAGGCAAAAAAAGACATTAAAATATGGGGTTAGACAATCTCACCTCAGCAGATGTCCATGAGTTTTCCCACTGTAGTCGAATCCGTTTCAGGACTTTAGGGAAAACTTTGTGCAAGTACTTCTAACGGAACACCGCCGTAGAAAAAAATAACACAGAGAACATCATCTACAGACTGAACTTTGAATAACTAATTTAGATTAAATTAAAGGCACAATATGTAACATTCCTCCCTTAAAATGTCTAAAAACAGCAACACCTTTGTTTTATATTTTAACAAGTTGTGTATTAACATGATCCCAAATGTTTCCAACAATGTTCAAACCCAGAAGAAAACCACGAGTTCAATCAAAGTAACAGTGCGTTTCATTTGCTCGCCTGTCAAACACCGTCATATCCTCTCTTCCTCCTCAAGTTGCCATAACTCCAGAGGAAACATGGAAAAGACAAGATGATCTGTCACAGAGCGAGACAGGAAGCCTGTGAAATAACTAGTTAGTCGGCCTGTTGTGTCGTGTATATTGCTCACTTGTGATGGAACGCGATTGTTCATTTACATCCTTGACGGTGACAATGAAGACCTCAACTCCCGTGATTCCGTGGTACTTCACAGCATCATCTAACTGTTATTGTTTCGATAGACAGACCCCTAGTGGCAGAAATGACACAGTGCACATTTAAGTACAATGGTTTCAGCATCTGTCCCCACCCTGAAGAGAAAATACAAACTTCTTTTTTGCTCGATGCTGATTTGGATACACCTTTTTGACTTTGTACACGATCAGTGCAATTTTAAATCTGACCAAGTATAGAGTCAAAGATGTAAAAATGTCTGAAATGGGGAACCTTTCCTAATTATGTCAATGAGTTTTAAAATAAAATGTATAGCTCATGTTTGAGTGATATAAAAGTGTTTTTTGGCACTTAGTTTAACTAGTTTAATGAACCGTCTGGATGATAACGTTTCTCTCTATAACACATGCAAAGTATAAGAGCTGTATCATTTTTCTCTTCAGACAAATCGGGGAGAACCTCATCGTGCCCGGCGGGGTGAAAACCATCGACGCCCACGGCCGCATGCTGATGCCCGGCGGCATCGACGTGCACACGCGCTTCCAGATGCCGGATCGGGGCATGGTGTCCGCCGACGACTTCTACCAGGGCACCAAGGCGGCGCTGAGCGGAGGCACCACCATGATCAGTGAGTTATTCCTTAGAAGTATCCGACTGTTTGCGATTAAAGGCTCGCCTGTGAGCTAATGCGTCGGCTTCCTTTCGAGTCCTCTCTCTTTCTCTCTGAGCGCATCAAAGCGCCTTTCCCCGCAGTGATTCCTCATTCACTGAGCGGCTTTAATTGAAAATATCTTAATGAGAACAGAAAGGGTGCCAGCCTGGCCTGTCTGTGACCGAGCCAAAATACAAAACCGCCCATCTGCTGCGAGGACTCCGAGCCAGGGAGTCAGATCACTTTCACTCTGGACAAACAGATACTGCAGATTAAACATTGTTTCACGTCCTGTATGGAGACTTTTCTATCTCTTTAAGTTTAGACTTCTTATTCCGGCAGCTCTATTTTTATATTAGCATAATGTTTCAGATAAATCTCAGGGCTTGGTTCTGATGTCAGATCCATTTAAATACCCTTAATCTTGGTGTCAGTCTTACAGCATTACTTGTTAACTTGTGACTTAAGGGCTACATGTAAATAGATTTGGTACAACTGACAGGGATTTTGATTCTGATTATCTGTATATCACTCCTCAGGCCCATTCAAAAGGAAACCAGGCTGTGTAGATAAAAAGAGCCAGCGTAATGTAAAAAGATAACAGAGCTAAATGAAGCTGCTCTCTAACACTCGCCCTCCCTCTGCTGACTCAGCAGCTGAACCCTCCTCCACCTCAGTGCAGAACAAACACTCCCCGGCAACTTGCGTGTCGTTGTCACCTCGGGCAAAAAAAAAAAGGGCTGATGGCTGCAGGGTCGGACAGGTCCTGGGACTGGGATGTGAAGTGTGGCAGCCCGGTGACTGGAACGCACATCGCAGACGCACAGATGTGACTGCACCAAAATGGAACGTTACAGAGAAACGGGCCGGATGTAGAACAAACCATTAGAACTCAGCTTTGAATCAAACCACAGATGAGTTTGTTGACAATCTACCTCAGTTTCGACCTCCGGTGGTCCAGACTTAATAGATGTGGGCTGCCAGTGTTAATGTAGACTGGACTCTGATCACTCAGATAGATGCAGTTAGAAACACTTGTGGCCACATATGTAACAGGGATTAGTGGACTCATGTAGTCAGTTTATTGATGGAAAAAATAAGTAAGAAAAACCCTGATCATTTATTTATCATTACGTCTGGTCCATTAGTGTTGGCTTGTTGAATGTATATAGACAATATACTGTATGAAGATTTGCTGTTTGTAAATTGAATCTTTTCTGATGAGATAAAATAGGTGATTGACGCCTTGTCAGGGGAAATGTGATGTTCAATTTGAACTGTCATCTAAAAGTTAACGTCATTTATTCGGGAGAATTGACAACAGATGAACTGAATGAAAATAACTTGCAGCCCTCATGTGAATGCCCGCAGTTTGCTTTGTCCTCTGCATCAGTATATGCGGATCATTAAACCACTTTAAAGACTACGTCTTGAACATCAGAAAAATGACTCGAGACACTCGAGACAGAGTTAGAGCACCTTCGACTGCCGGGTGTGAACTGCTCAGTCGCCGTTTTGACTGAGGTGTGCGTGTTTGTGTGTGTCCATCCAGTTGACCACGTGGTCCCCGAGCCCGGCATCAGCCTCATCTCGTCCTTTGAGCAGTGGCGCGAGTGGGCCGACAGCAAGTCCTGCTGCGACTACTCGCTGCACGTCGACATCACCGAGTGGCACAAGGGCATCCAGGAGGAGATGGAGGCTCTTGTTAAGGACCACGGTACGACCACGCCCGACACAAAGTCACATTCTGATTCACTATGATTTTATCCGAAATGTTTGAAACTGTTTATTGCAACCCTTATTAGCTAAAGGTCCCATGTTGAAGACAATTAGATGACTATGAATTTCTTGATTGTAAAGTAGGTTGAGGTGCTGTGTCAACAGTGTGAAAGTATGATGAAATGCACAACTGCGCCTGTAAACGAGCCGTCAGGATTTCGGTGAGGTTGTGATGTCACGCCTTCCACCGAGGCCATGGAGCTGATGACATGTCTTACTTTGTTCCAGTCTTCCCTTTCCCTCGTGTGTTTTTACACTTTGCCCTCTTGTATTTCTAGGTGTCAACTCTTTCCTTGTCTACCTTGCTTACAAGGATATTTTCCAGCTTACTGACGCTCAGGTGGGAATCTCCTCTCTTCTCCTTCATTCTTTGTTGTGCCATGTATTGCTGAGAAACATTGCAAGAGATGCTTGATACTGTATTTAAGGGCCAAATCAAATCAGGGAGGGAGGGAGTTTGTCGTATTGTACTGTTAACAACGACTGGTCTTGCTCAGATGCCGCCTCTCCCGCACTAAATCTGATTAGACTGGACGTGTTCTCGAAACATGAGACCTGCTGCTACGCATGAATCCAAATTTAATCCACACGGTTAGCCTAATAATCACAAGTGTTCATCACATGAAATATGAGAAGTGACAGCGAACAAATGAATCCACAAAGATGATGCTGTTTACTGTGGAATCTACAGTTGGAATAGACACAAATAACAAAAATCCTAGCTTGTTACTAACTGCTCCGTCGTCCAGAGAGCTCAGCTGGAGTAGCAACTGTGGTCAAAATAAATGCTGGTCTACCAAAGATGTTCACCGCATTAGGGTTTGAATGTGTTTTATCTGGCAACATACGGCTCAGTGGCAATAAGTAATAACTTGAACAAGCAGACAGATAGATTGCTAACCTACAATAAATCTGACATTATAATACCAAAGAAGTTGGATCACAGTCTTGATTTTGGATCGTACAGCGAGGGCTACAGTGCGAGACTGTTTGTCTTGGCGAAGCGTATCCTCGCACTGATTATCTGTGTGAGAGCGAGCGCATAACGAAGGCCGTGTCTCTTTCCTGACTCATGGTTAGAATGAATTAATCCCACTTGAAAAAGCTGTTTTGAAACACGTCTGTGTTGGGCTCTGCACCTGTGTGAGGAATGCTCGAGGCCCGGTGCAGCCAGAGTTTATCGCTTTCTCTCCCGTGTCAAACGCTGATGGCTCTTTTATTGTTACACGTTTGGCAGCCGAGAACGCGATGACTCATTTAACACGTCAGTTTTCCTTCGGTCCATGTTACAGTTTCAGCGTTGCTTCATAAACAATCGGCGATGGGAGACTCCCATAGTGTGCGAAAATCAGGGTCAGTGTTTAATTTAACCACAGAAATATTCAGGTTATGAACACTGTCTGGCTGAGATTACATTATCTGTTAGGGCTTCACATATCAGTGAAATTAAAGAATTCACGTAAAATACAGAAGGTCTGAATGCAACTGCAGTGTCCATTATTCTGTAGTCATAGTTGAAAAGAGAGCATGTTTTGTAATCACCAGTTGTTAAAGGTGCAATATGTGAGTTAAAATCATTCAAAAGTTAACTAAAACTATCAACAAATTAAAGTAATAGCAGTTCTGACATTATACCAAAGACATCTCTTTATAGCGTTCAAGAGATATCTTCAGATGTTAGCATGCTAATAAGCTAGCCGCGAGCCTGTAAAGCTCTTTCTCCCAGCGGTCTGAACCTCCTGTGCTAGTGAACACCAACATTCCCAAAGCAGTCCCGCCAGCAGCAGAGCTAACAGAGCTAACAGAACTAACAAGCTAACGGTAGCTGCATACATGGATGTCTGCCCGTGTTTGTTGAGCACAACAGAAGGAGAGGGTTTCCGGGATTTCATATTTTGATTTAAACAGAACTAAGAGTCTAGTGTCATGCTATTGACTGTATTTCACGCACCATGTTTAACTATCTTAGGTTTGTATGTCAGCATGCTAACGTTTTCTTAGTCACATTGAAATTAATAATTCTGTTCTGTACTTTTTTCTTTACAAATTTTTTTTTGGTAAAATACACTTTTAAAGAAAAGATGATGGGAGACAACAATCTGCAGAGCATACCAGCTTTTCTCCGAGAACAGCCAAGGATCATATTCTGATGTAAACAAAATACAGCTGAATAATAATTCTTTAAGTTAACTAGTCAAGTATTCATTCAGACAACCCACTGACGATAAGCATTCTTGAAAAAAGCAGAATTCAGGATCTGTCTCACGATATGAAGCTATTATTACTTAACATGACTTCTCTTTGCTGCAGGTGTACGAGGTGTTCAGTGTGATCCGCGATCTGGGAGCCATCGCCCAGGTTCACGCTGAGAACGGAGACATCGTAGCTGAGGTAAAGATGTTTCACTCCTTAACAGCTGGAATGTGGACATAAATAGATGCATGATTTGCTGCTGGATGTCGGCCTTAATTATAATGAAAATGATGGGAAACCAAGCTGTAATCCAAGTGTTTCAAGGCATACATGCTCCTGCACATGACTCAACATCTCACATTTCCACGGTGGTTTGTTTTTTGTGTGTGTGTTGTTGATTGTGTGTATTTAGGAGCAGCGCAGGATCCTGGAGCAGGGCATCACCGGGCCTGAGGGACACGTGTTGAGCCGTCCTGAGGAGGTAAGACAGACTTTCAGCACTGTGGACACACACTAGATTTCTGGTGTAAAGCTGATTTCGTTGTTGGAAAGTGTGGAATCACTTCATCTCACAGTTGTGTTTGAAGAAGTCCTTTTTTCACTTTCCAGCCTTCGCAGCTGTTTGTGTTTGGTTGCTTGACAGGCCGTGGGTGTCTCACTGCCTTGGCAAACACTTAGACATCCTCTTCAGGCTCACCTGCATGTGTTTAATGTGAATTTCCTGTTGGGAAACCCAGAGCATGTCCTTTGCATGAATCATTGCTGTTACTCACGAACACCTAGATGTGGCAAGAAAGTAGAGAACGACATTTGAAGCATGACTCATGGCAGTTGTGTTTATTGCGAAAACCTCTTCTTATGATCTTCTAACTCCTAAAATAAACACAGATGACAATCGCCAAATCTGTTGAATCAACAAGTTAGCTGTCATTCACACAGTGCGATCAGCATTCTGACCAGAACCAAAATGAATTACAGGTGTGGAAACATCCTCAGACTGGCAAACATCTGACCAGATGTGTTCATCAACAGCTCTACCAACTGAGCCAAACGGCGCCCCCTAACACTGAATACTTACAGGAGAGATTTTTATACCTATATAACTTCAGTTTGACATTTTTACGGGAGAGATTTTTTTCTGTTTTTTTTTTTGGGGGGTCAGGTCCGATTGTTTAAGACTTGCTGTCTTTCTTTGTTTTGAGTCCCTCTGGACTAATTGCAGGGGATTCAGATTGCCTGTGTGCAGGTGAGGAGACTGACTCCTGATTGAAGAGTGGAAGCAGCTTGGGACATATCCCTCCCAGCCAATCATGGTGTGATGACACCCTTTTTTGTAAAGGCCTAAGAGAGGTGGGAAATGGCGCACCAGTGGCTCTCACCCTCATCCTGAATCTGTCCCCGACCCATTGAGAAGCCAGAAACTCTGGTCTGTTTAGGCCCTATTGGATTTTCTTTGGGAATCCCTTAAAACCCAAGGCCCTGTACACCTTCAGTTTGACACTTTATTTCCCTGGGGCTTGTAGGAGGCATTTCTTGGTTATATCCAGAAGAGGCATTTGTTTATTGGGCATTTCTCCCTCGTTTTTTACGTTTTTTGTTTATATTTTGATGTAGGTTGGGCTCGCCTGTAAGCAAATACAGTACTGCCACACCCTTATACTTTCTTGTATTAAAGATATGATGTAGGTAAAGGAACCTTATTACAAATATACTTTTTGTGCTAAATTCAAAGCATATTTTAAATGCACTTTTAAGCATTTAAGTGTGCTTTGAGAAGAGAAGTCATTAAGTTCAACTTCAGAATACTTAAATATACTAATTCAATGAGTTAAGGACAAGTGGTATATTAACATCTCTTTGTAAAACACTATAGGTGTGTTTTCTTAAGTGTGTGTGTGTGTGTGTCTCCTGCAGCGATTAAGCAGTGAAGTGGAAAAATGAATAATTTTTCGCTGCTCTGCAGGAAGTTGCAGTAGCAAGCTGTTCCCGCTCGGTTAAATCAAATCTTGATTGTGATCCAAACGGCTGTTATTTTTAGTGACTCACAGAATGTTTATTAGAAACCTCAGGCAGAATCGGACAAAAAAGGATGTCTAGAAATGCTTGAAGAAGAAAGCAGAAAAAAAAGGCGTTAAGATCCAAAAGGTTTTAGACGTGCAGTTCTCTCCTGGAACAGTTTGTTGATGTTTGTCATTAAGAATCACAATCCTGCCATCTCGTCTTTCAGAAGCCGTTGGCAAAGTTTTGTTAAGTGGTTTACCATGTTTTTGTTGCTTTGGATGGAAAACAGTTTTTTAATGAAAGTAATGCATCAGTTTGACATCTTTGAAAGCGATGCTTCTTTCTTCTTAGTTCATTGCATCTCACATTTTGCAGAGAGGTGGATGAAAAGATTGATACCACTCACATCTGTACAGTAAGAAGCTACAGCCAGCAGCTGGTTAGCTTAGCTTAGAAAAAGACTGGAAACAGGTGGAAACAGCTAGCCCGACTGTCTGAAGATAACAAAATCGACTCACACTTTTGAAGCTCAGTAGATGACACCTTATGTCTTGTTTTTTAATTGTACAAAAACCAGAGTGGTTCTGACTGTTTACAGTCTTTATGCTAAGCTCAGCTAAGCTAACTGTGTGCGTGTATTAATTTTGATTAACTTCGGACTGAGAAAACATGGGTAATATTTGTAGTAAGATTAGTGGAAATTATGCAGGAAGAAGAAAATGGGTCAAACTCAATTGTCCCGCTGAGGTCGCTCATATGAAAACTCATCTCTTCTCCAGGTGGAGGCCGAGGCTGTGAACCGCTCTGTGACTGTGGCCAACCAGACCAACTGCCCTCTCTACATCACCAAAGTGATGAGCAAGAGTGCTGCCGATGTCATCGCTCAGGCCAGGAAGAAGGGTGAGACTCTACAGCAAAGCCTCAGTCTGGTCCGCTAGTATTGATGGCAAATTTGCTAAATTATATTGAGGTTTTGAACTATAAAACAGCTACTTAGAATTATTTTTTAATGCCCAGTTTACAACAGTCCACATCACATAGATGAAACAAACTCTAGAAGTATGGTGTCTGGTGGTGAAATGGGACTGGACTTTCAGGTACCGTGGTCTACGGAGAGCCCATCACTGCTAGCCTGGGAACAGACGGCTCTCACTACTGGAGCAAGAACTGGGCCAAAGCAGCCGCCTTCGTCACCTCCCCTCCTCTGAGCCCCGACCCAACCACACCAGACTATCTGAACTCCCTGCTGTCCTGGTAAGACCAAATCATTCAAAGGGTTACACATCCAGTGAAGAGACTTAATTGCAATACTGGACTGTGTGTTACAACAGACTTTCTGACCAATCACCAATGAACACAATGGCCCCCCTGTCCTTCCTTCTACTGTTTAGCGGTGACCTGCAGGTGACAGGAAGTGCACACTGTCCCTTCAACACTGCCCAGCGCGCTGTGGGCAAAGATGACTTCAGCTTGATTCCTGAAGGAGTCAACGGCACTGAGGAGAGGATGTCTATCATCTGGGACAAGTGTGTGGTACGTATACTGATAATTTCATTTGTCAAATGAAGCAAGGAGTGGGCAATATGAATACAAGTTCTCTTCATGTTATGTCATTTCACTTTAAACTGACATTATGTCATTTTGGAAAATAAATTCAAACTCTAATATTTACAACATTAATGAGCTAATAAAACAAACTCTGTAATGTATATATTTTCCATAACTGAATAAACACGCTGTTCTCAGAGGAAAATAAGGTCCCCTTGTTTGTCCCCCTGTTTGAAGCTAGAATGGTAGCAGGGTCCGCCACATATAAACAAAGTAAATAAGTATGAAATTGTGTTGTCCTTTAAGGTCAGTTTGTTTATTCAGTAATGAGTTTATGTAGTATGTTTGGGCATTCTCTGGCAATGTTTAGTGCTAATTAGCAAATGGCAGCATGCTAATATAAGTTGTGAACCGTGTAAATGTAATCAGCTAAAAATGAACACATTAGCATTGTCACTGTAGGCATGTTAGCATGCTTGTATTACCATTAAGCGCAAATCACTGTTTGGGGTCACAGAGCTGCTAGTGTGAGTAGAGCAACTTGACAATGTAATGTAAATGAATATCAAGTATGAAAAATTGCATTAGCAAATCAATGTTAACAGTAAAACATCCAGCACTCCACACTGAGCAGGATTTGAATAAATATGCGAGAAGCCACAGAGGTGGTCAGGACAAGTGAGACCAGCTAACAATAGCACAGGGAGCCCTGAACTCTTCTCACTCTCTGCTCTGATTTATTTCAGGTGACGGGTAAGATGGATGAAAACCAGTTTGTGGCAGTGACCAGCACCAACGCCGCCAAGATCTTCAACCTGTACCCCCGCAAGGGCCGCATCGCTGTGGGCTCAGACGCTGACCTGGTGCTGTGGGACCCGGACATGACGAAGATCATCTCCGCCAAGAGCCACAACTCGGTACGAAGTTCACACGATAACAGTGATGAATATTTACGTCAAATATTAAAGCTACTATGTGTGTGATTTCTGCGTGATCGGTGTCTGCGTGAGAAATAATGGTTGAGCAGAATACTAAAACAGAAATCAACAGGAATACATAAAATGTTATGTAACCATAACAAGTAAACAAGTTAACAGTTAAGACAATGCAGTGGGAAGGCTAAAATATAGGCTGGCTGTTAAACAAATATCAACAAAAAATACTACTTGATTTTTTCAGTTCCAGTTGATTTAAGGGAGAACACATTCAAGTATTTAATAGAATTAGCAACAGAATGTGGAGGTATAACTGTGTTTGTATGTATTATGTTGCAGTGTTTAGCATGCTAACCAGCTAGCCCCAGGCTGTAAAGGCTCAAGAGTTCCTGTGCAAGCAATTTAACCACCAACAATTCCCCGGTGCTCCGAGCTCCCTGCCTAAATTGCTAGCTGAGCTAAGTAGCTAAAGGCAGATCAGTCAGCAGCTATAAGCGGATAATCTGGTGATACGCTGCCCTGTATATGTTGTGAGTGTGAATTCAACAAGGTGCCATGGACCTGGCTTTGTGTGAAAAAAGGAGAAGGTCCTCTATGAAGTTGGAAACACACTATTGTTTGTTAGCATCATGACTATGTTTCTTAAAATGATACAAACTAGAGCCACAGAACCAGAAGTATGTGAATGTAACAAGAGTGTATAAATAGCTTTCTCATTAAATATAGATATGGAGGCCACAAATGTAACATTACTCTAATTCAAAAGAGTGGTATATATAAAGGTGCCTAATGTAGGAATTTTAGTATGAAACATTAAAACATGTTCTAAAATACCAACAGAATGTGAAAAGATGTATCTCTATTGTACTGAAGTTAGCATGCTGACCAGCTAGCCCCTGACCTGAAAACCTCTGTTCTCCCAGCTCCTGTGATACTGTTGTCAACCCCAACACTCCCCTGCTAGTTCCACTTGTTGCACTGCTAACTGAGCTAACAAGCTAACAGTAGCTACAGTCAAGGATAAAACCAATACAGTTAGCAGCAGTCAGTAGCAGCGTATCATCAGAGTAACTACTGTTTGTTTGGATGAACTCAAGCTGGCCAATTCTTACTCGTTGCACACTGAGAAAAGCAAGTGAGCTAGTGATCACACAAGAGATGCTTCTCAGATTCATACAAAAACACATGTACTATGCGATAATGATTAACGGTAAAGAAGACAGTCAGTATAATTGATACCAGCCAGAGGAGCGACCGGTTTATTGGGCCACTCTCTGCTGTATGACTGTTACTGCAGAACAGGGTGTGGGCCTCACACAGCGTCGAGGGAGTGATGTCATACTTGAAATCTGCCAGAGAGCTGGAACACATCGGTTCAGATTGTTAGCAGGCAGATCGCTGCGTGTGTGTGTGTGTGTGTGTGTGTGTGTGTGTGTGTGTGTGTGTGTGTGTGTGTGTGTGTGTAAGACAGAC
>CAEMYA010000029.1:4732369-4748024 GCA_903131615.1 Diplodus sargus
ATTTGGCAGCTGCCTTACAGATTGCGAGTCCCACGGAGCAGAAGGAACCTTGGCAGGTAGTAAATTGAGCTTTATGCCTCGTCTCTGAGCATTAGGGCATCGTTAAGTGTGAGAATTGAAGGAACGATTCAGGGCAGGAAAAGAGAAAAGCTTGTACCCACTGTCGCTTCAAGTCTCAACCTTTCCTCGCCTTATTCTCTCTCTCCCATTAGAGAGCTTTAAGAAGTGCAGCTACCTTATTTTTCCGGCTTTCTTTTCTTTTCTTTTTTTGCATTCCTGTTCATCGTAAAAGGTCCAAATTTCAAGTGATGGACAGCTGTTCATAACCGTCCGTCACCAAACAGTGCATTTAAAAAAAACAGAATGTCTCTCCTCCTCCAAATGTGACTGTTTTATACTCATCGAACTCCCTCTTTCCTTTCTACTCTTTATGTGCCTGAACCCACAGAAGTTGTACTGATAGTTTTGATTTTATGTTCTTGTTTTTGTTATTCTTATCGAGGTAAGTGAAGGATGTAAGATTTAAAAAAAGAAAGATGTAAGATAGCCAGGATTAACCGATTCAAAGGTGCCAGATTTTGCGCTTTCATAGGGCCTATCCTGTCGGTAGAGCCCCTGTCGAGGCGAGAAATGCTCGATATCTTGAAATGTTCTAATGTTTTAGAGTTTTTAACTTGTTGTCAAACTGCTTTTTAGTGTCATTCTGTAACTAGGTGCCTAAGGGCTGAGCACTATTGATTTACGCTTGAAAGTAGACATGAGCTAATGTACTTCTGACTAGTGTGCAGTGTTGATGTGTGAGGGATGGGACACGCACAGCGGGCTCCTGTACAGCGGCACACCTTACTGTTGTGGACGTGAAGGCGCTCCTGGCTGTGCTGAGCGCTCAGATGTTGTTGCTCCTTTTTTTTGCATGATCTGGTTTTCGTTAAGCCAAGCAACCGATTTCCTGTGTTAGTTTTTATGTCAGAGAGGTCTTGGCCACCAGTCACCATCTTTCTTCCCCTATGACTCAACATGGAGCAGCAAGCTCACGCTGACACAGACGTAGCCAGGGGCCAGTTACACTAATGTAGATTGAGGCTGGTCTGAAATTCCTTTGTCCGACGACGACCATCTCCTGCAGAGACCTGCTTGTGCTGTAGAAGCACATGAGCGATAGCTTTAGCTTTAGTTAGCTATTGGACACGTCGTTTAATGTCTCAAGACATTTGAAGTCTGGCTTGAAATGAGACTTAAAGGTGCAATATGTTTGTAGAATTTTAGTCCAAAACATTCAAATATTGACTCAAATTATCAACCGAATGTTGAAGAAAAAACAAATTTGACTTTGTGACGTCTGTGTATTGTGTTGCAGAGATATCTACGGAAGTTAGCGTGCTAACCAGCTGTCCCTGGCCCGTCTCGGTAGCTGCACTGCTAACTGAGCTAACTGGGTAATGGTAGCAGTCAGAGGTTACTCTGGTGATATGCCTCCACCTGTTTGCCTTGAGTATGAATTTGAGGAGAAGCCAGTTCTTACATATTGCACCTTTAAAGGCATGATATGTAACATTTCCGCATTAAAAATGTCTAAAAAACACCAACTAGACCTATGTCATACATTTCATTGAGTTGTGCACTTACATTTTCCCAAATATTTCCGACGATGTCAAAACCCTGAGAAATCTATGATTCAGGAAACCCCAGGTGACACGGCAGAGAGCGAGGAAGGAAGTTGGTGCTAGCTAGCTACGAGGACAACAACTCCCACGATCCTCTGCGTCTTTCGTTATTGTTTCGACTGAGAGACCCCAAGCAGTAAAAAAGCCATACCGTGCTTTTAAGCTGAAGCGTGTCCTCATGCAACTGGCCCCTGACTCACTCACTCACTCACTCGCACATACATTTATAGATACCTACATTTACACCTCTGTGATTGTGCTTTCAACCTCTCTGATCTGGCCGGAGTCCAACAGAAGGCAAAGTCTGTCCGCGTTACAAATGGTGCATCTATTTAAAGCATCCCGAACAGGGGAGATGTAACAAATGCGCGGCCCTGAAGCATTCACAGATGAAGACCAGATAGCGCCGGGAAATGGACACTCGGCAGCCCACACGTCACACAGCAAGGGTGTGTGGGAAATCACCCCCTCTGTCTGACTGTTGAACATCGCGCTGATACTTATAGCCTGTTCCCGCTCCCCTCTCTCCTTCACTGCCTCAATTTCATTGTACAATGTACAATGACAATAAAGATCTATCTATCTATCTATCTATCTATCTATCTATCTATCTATCTATCTATCTATCTATCTATCTATCTATCACTGCACTGAATGCACCGTCGCAACTTGGCTCTCGTGAGAGGAACAGTGGAGTGTGTTCTCGCTTGTCCTCGCAGTTCGTCCGTATCCGTCTTCCTCCACTCCTTTCAGTCCTCCCTCCCTCCCTCTCTCCCTCCCCGGGCCTCATTTGTTGTTTCTGGCTGTTGCCCGTGGCGACAGACCCCTCAACTCTCACAGGGTTCTGCTTTTTTGTTTGTCATGGCAACCCGTCCTGACCTGGTGCTATTAGTACAGCTTTGCGCCTGCCTGCACACACACACACGCACGCACGCACACACACACACACACACACACACACACACACACACACACACACACATGCAGACACACGTTTTTATAATTATTCTGTGACAGTGCTGCACCACTTCAACTCAAATTCTGTGCTGAGTTGCTTGGAGTCTGGACCCCGTTGCCGCTTGAAAAGAATCTATTAAGAGTTGAAAGCACACTACAGAGTATATTCGAGACACACACACACACACACACACACACTCACACTCACTCTCTCAAACATCAAACAGCCGTTGCCGTGATGCAGCACCCACGCCCGAGGAATTGACTCGGATATTAAAGAGCAGCTGTCAGCGCTGGCATCCTCGCCGTGTCCCATGCCTCCTCGATTGACACACACTGAAAACACACACTTATACTCCTTTAATGCTCTGTCAGCTTGGATGCTTTTCTATGCCATATTATGCTAATGATATATGAGTGACATGTATGTACGCAACGTGCTGCAGACTGAGAGGAGCCTCCCCTCCGTTCTGAGGTTGTTGAACACCTTCTTGCCCCCCCCACCACCTTTCTCTGTAAGCCTCTCCCCCCTTTGTGAAAGTGAAACTGTGTGATGGTATTTGTCTTGGTGGCTGTGGGGTTTCTGGGATGCTTGCTCACTATGGAAAAAAAAAAGTGTCAAATCCCGTGGATGGTGATGTAAAAAAAAAACTAAAAAAAAAACACACACACAAAAAAAAAAACCAAAACAGAACACAAGGACTTCAAAGAATTAAAAAAAAATGAGGAAAAAAAGGAACAAAACGTCTGTTTGTCTTCTTTTTCCCTCCGACATGTTTTATGTAAGACGCTGTCTGAGTCGTTTAATGAAAGAAGGGAAACTCACATGTTGCTACAGAGTTTAGAGGTTTGCATCATGTACAAAGGGACTCTTTGAACAGCGAGCCCTCAATCTGAACTGAGCGGTCAGTCATAATTCTGTCTGACTGTGACAGTGTTTGCACTTGATCTCCACTTTCTGACTGAAAACACTGTAGTAAACACAGATGTATAGTAGTTTTTCTTTGTGGTTGAAAGCCTACTGAAAGCCACAGAAGCAAACATGACAGGACAAGTCTGCAGCAGACAGAGTAAGTGAATTCAAAACTAAACGTATGAACAGTACTGACACAGTCCTAAAGTCCCAGTATGCTTCAGACGAACGAGGTGGATGTGATATCCAGCCCTGTGAGACAAACTCCAATAAGAGTAGAAACTATTTGAAATTGCACAAACACTTGTCACAACGCTCTTGATGTTCAGCCAAGTCGCTTTAATCGATCGCGTACATATGACACCTCTTTAAAATTCAAAATTGCTTGCGTGCGGAACAGACGCCAGCTTTCTGTGCAGGTGACTTTAATCGTTCCCCGTTAAGTCGTGTGCAAAACAGATGTGTCCGAACATCACACATGAAAAAATGCCAGAGGACGTGTGATACAAAGCCAGAACGTCTGGGTAGGGAAGAACAGGACACACAAATACAGGACACTGGTGTTAGGGTGAGGGATGATGCCAAAAGTCAGCGTCTGACATTTTAAAATGTGCGTCTGTAAGTTAACGGATGAAACATACACCATCAAATCTGACCAAGTAAAGTCAACTTTCAAAGTTTACGGTGTATTTGACAGAGGTTACATATGTCATGTAACTATGATATAACTATATTTACTTATTTTAACCCAAAGCATGATCTTTTATTTTTGTCACCCATCACCTGCACACACACACAAAAAAAAACTGGTGAAACCACTTTCCTCACAACGACCAAGAACGGTAGACTAATCCTTTTAATTTGCCAAAATGTTTTAGCTCGTCAAACTTAAAATGTGAATAGTCTATTATTCTTGGTAACTCTAAGGGTTTAGTTTTCTACAGGTTCTTTTTTTTAATGTGAAGTCACTTTATCACATTTTTTTTTTTTGTTTTTAGAGCAAAGTCAACTTTACCAACTGCCAACCTGCACTTTGTTGTATGCGCTGCAATTTGAAAGGGTAAATTTGTGCTATTTATGCGCAGATTGATGCGACCTGGTGACAAGGACGGTTTCTTTGAAGGATGTTCAAACTCTGTCTTCTTTGACGCACACGCACGCCTCCGCTGCGTGAGGCATTCACAGAGTTTTCAAACACTGTCAGATGATACAATGAGCACTCAGCCTGAAGCGCACCGAGGCCTTGATTTTTTTACCCGAGCGGTTTGAACTGGCAACAGACACTTCACTCAGATCTGGAAAAAATAACTGAATCAACTGCATCATGTGGTAATTACAAAATCAACAGGGGAACTATGTAGTTTTGTAACAATATAACGATTTACAGTATTAATGGGGTGATAATACAAACTTGGAAACATTTATTTTTTCCATGCCTGAATAAACAAGCTGTCCCCGGCTGAAAATAAGGTCTTCGGATCACTGTTTGAGGCAAAAAGGTGGCAGGGTCCGCCACATATAAACAAAGTAAAACAGTATGAAACTGTGTTGTTCTTTAAAGGTCAGTTTGTTTACTCCGTTTATTCAGTCATGGAAACAAAGATCAGACAGTGAATATCTTTCTCCTCTGATTGAAATTACTTCCCCAAAACTCTGCAGTGCTCCTTTAAATTGAACGCTGTGACTGGCGGTCTCCACCTCTAACCCAGCTGAGTGCTGACTCTGTCAAAGTCAGACCGTCCTGTCCTGAACCCGACGAGGCCGCCTGAGACCTTCTGTGTGCTGTTAAGTGTGTTTTGTGTCGACAGCCTCAGACACTAAGGTGAGGTGACCCGTAATGGCGAAATTAGGTGTGAATGTGTTTGCTGACGGACAGGCCTCATGCTCGGTGCATGCTGGGACAGTCTCCGGCCTGACCGAGTAACCAGGTCACATAAAAATGGTCAGTTGACAGCTCACTCCAGCAGGGTGGTGACGTCACAAACACCATGGACCACTGTGGTAATGCATACTGCATGCAGCACAGCAGCACTGGGAGGGTTCATTAAATATTAGCCCACTAGGTGGCAGTGCTGCCATCTTGTTCTTTCACTGCTCCTCCGCTTCCTCTGCCACCGCCTTGTGGGATCTCCTTATTATTTCAGTAGTGAGTCTGCCTATAGCACATCTTCTGCTGCTATTATAATAAATCACTCATTTTAGTGCATTTACTGTCCTAAGAGTGAAACGCATCCACTTTAAAAATACGTCAGTCGCGGTGATATTCGCGTTGGATTGATACAAAATTAGCCACAATTAACAATGTGGTAACCATCTACAGACCTGCCGGGGCCCCCCGGCTCCCGAGAGCTTTCGAGTAGAAAAACCCACAATTTCCTGAACTGCAGTGGATTAAAACTATTTCCAACATTAAAGCGTTTCTTCGACATCAGAGGCGCTTTCATGTTCGCTCCTCTGAGGCACATGGGGGAAAAAAAATGTGAGACGAGATGACAAAATATACTCTGAATGTAACAACAGATTTAAAAAGAGAGGAGGTATAAATTGCGTTTTCTTCTCGATTTGGCTTTGGGTTTTAATCGTAGCTTGCATTTAAAAAAAAAAAAAAATGGTGGAAGGCCAAACTCCAGTTCGCCTGCGTTTCCATCAAGAGGGATCAGTCTTATTCACGAAATGATGAAATCTGCTGTGCAGGATGATGTTGTGAGTGTGTGGTGCACAGAGGTGGCCCCTCTTGTTTACAGTAATGGCAAACGGGGCCCTCTGGTGGGCGTCCGTGTCGCGTTAGGGATGACTCAGTGGGGGTGCACGAGCTGTAAGTTTAATCATTTTCTCCACGCTCACTGTTTCTATCATCTGTGCGGCTTCAATCCGTCCATCCACTTTCTATCCGCGCTTATCCTGGTCATGGGTGGCTGAAGCCTATCTGGAGCGGGGATATTGCCTGCTCAGCCAGACGGCACCGGCCCATCACGGGCGGCAGAGCATTCATACTCACATTCACAGCTATGGATATTTTAAAGCCTCTGATTCACCTGAGCTAAATGTGTCATGAAGAGCCCCCACAGACCCCGGGGAGAACAACCCCCGCACACAAAGACAGAACTCGGGTCTGATGAGGACATGACAGAGGGCCGTGAACTGCTATCATATGCCGGTTAACGTCGTGGAGAGATCGCTGTCACGGTCGGAGGGCGAGGCCCCCCCAAAAAGATCTACGGCTCGTGTTGGATGTGAGAGGTGCTTTGGAGACATTTCAGCTGTCAGCTTAAATTTGCGGCTGTTCCAAAAGATTCCGACGGTGCTTTCACTCAGGAGCAAAATGAAAAAAACATCTTCAACCACTCGAACAGCATTATCCACTTCTTTTTCTGCTCAGTATGCTCTAAATAAAAAACGTATGTTGGTGCCAAAAT
Source organism: Diplodus sargus (assembly GCA_903131615.1). Lineage (NCBI taxonomy): Eukaryota > Metazoa > Chordata > Actinopteri > Spariformes > Sparidae > Diplodus > Diplodus sargus. The sequence goes on from CAEMYA010000029.1 coordinate 4,739,320, forward strand.
GTGGCTCGGGTCCCCTGGGTGGCAAGTTTTCCATTGATTTATGTCATGTCATCGTCTGTAACTGCTTTATCCCGTTTTCGAGGGGTCTCGGGGTTTGTTGCTGGAGCCAATCCCAGCTGTCTCCAGGCGAAGGCAGGGAACACCCCGGACAAGTCGCCAGCTCATCACGGGGCCCTCCGGAGCAATTTGGGGTTCAGTATCTTGCTCAAGGACACTTCGACATGCAGCTCTGCCCGGGGGAGCTGGGATCTGAATCAACAACCTTCCAATCATTAGCCAACCTGCTCTCCCCGCTGAGCTACAGCCGCCCCCCTCCATTGATTTACGCCTTAATGAAATATTCGTCCTCGCTGTACTAAAACTACATTTGTCAGGGCAAAACATAAATAAACCAATACATGAATGAATTAAAAAGTCAAGTCAGTTAATGCTCTTTTGCTTTTCCTCCCCACCTCAAATACCCAGTCTGCTCTGATTGGTCGGCTCGCACACACCTAAGCCAGCACCGCTAGCAACAAACTAGCAGCTAGGCATTTATTATACAAACGAGTGACTGTGACACAGTGTGATGTCAGGAAGTCGCGGGATTAAAGGCGGGACCGCTGACGAGGCGTTTCAGGCCCAGACTTTGTTCACTTTCAAGACCTCGCACATGCACATGAGGCAATAGAAAACACTGAAGGGAAGGGAGAAAACATTAAAGCATAATAAGTGAACCTCAAGTTTTTGTGGTCCGTCTACATCGTTTTATCACATTGAGCCTGCCACCGTCAGTGTTTTTCTCCTTTTTCCTCAGATAAATCGCTAACTCTTTCAACACGGCCTCGAGGTTGACATGAGATTTACACACAAAACTCCTCCGCCGCACACATCATCTCAGTGTTTTTCCTTTTTAGAGTGGACCACTTAAGCTGTCCCGACTCTGCGTGCACCGTGACCAGACAAGTGCGCCGACCTTTGGACAAGTGTGCTGACCTTTTTAAAGCTCAGTCTGGCTTTTAGAAAAAAAAGAAAAAAAAACGAGCCCCTGAACGTGGCTCACGCTCGGAATGGAATCGTGCCTTCAATACAGCCTCATTTTCACCTCCACAATCTTTTGTGATAAGACCGTCACTGCGCTACACCTACGAGTCCATCACTTAGCTCGCTCACTGTGAAATAATGTTATTGAACATTTTGACAGCCACAGAATTTGAGGCAAAAAAAAGAAAGAAAGAAAGAGATTTCATGCAAATAGCTGAAATGTGAGGGGTATTTTGATGAAATCAAGAGCAACTTGAATAAACCGGGAGACGGAACTGAGTGTGCCAGGTGGCAGCTGACAGTCTTTAAAACAAATGTTCAGTGACATGAGTGTAAATGCAGGAGATTTAAGTCTTTCCTGATTAATATGTTTTCATGGCCTTACAACGTTCAAACCACGCATTTCAAGCCCATGCACACACAATGGGCTTTAATAACTCCAAATGCCAGCGCTGAAAAGTGCTAATTAATTTCATTATTTCGACAGTGAATGTGTGGAGTCGTTCGTTTAATCCTTTTGTGTTGTTTTTATTTACCACACTCTTATTGTTATTTTCATAATCCGCTCCCAAGTAACACAGAAATGGGGAAAAGCCGGGGAGTGCTCGGTTCTCCTGAGCCTCTGCGAAACCATCATGCCTCGCTGAAACGTATTGATCGGAAGAAAAAAACCAAACAAAACAACCAAAAAAGCGTGTTTGTATTCCTGTTCAGTCGCCGCTCTGGCGCCGGGCCTGCCTCGCTGTCAATGGAACAGCTGCAGGACTCGTTCTTCTCTCACATCTTCAAGGACCCGCACACAAACACCGGGGTCGAGTTATTCTGAATGATTAGACTTCAGCTCAGGTTGGAGTCTGGAGGCGCTCTGCAGAGGAATAACGCACTGTCACCAAACGCGACATACCAATTATGATATTGAAGGTGCACACTGAGTCCGTGCACACAGTCCTGAGAACACAGATGCATGCTGGTGTGATTCCTGTCCCGTGATCACCTGTGTAGTTTGGGCTGCGACCACTGAGACAGTTAGCGGTTTGCTGCTTTCCTCTTCGATGAGCTTTCTGGGTAATTAAATGCTGTGTGAAGACAACCTGTCACAACCTGAGCAGGATAATGTGATCGCACCTCAGCCTTCATATTTATACAGTTGCCACTTCAGCACATTTAGCATGTATTTAGTTAAATATGTATAGATATATAGATTTATCTCTATACGTATCTATACGTCAGGTTGTAGAAGACTGAGGCAGCAGGAGCATTTGTTTGGAGGTGTTTTTCTGTCCGTTCACTCTCCTTTCAGCTCTTTTTTTTGTCTTCAGCTAACCCCTGAGGAGAAACATCTGGCTCTTCTTCTGGACCTTCTCCACCAGCTCCTTGCTCAGCAGGTTTATCTGAAATGCTTCCCTGAAAATGGCCTCCTGCTGCTGGAAAAATGGTCAATGAGAGCACCGAGACTTAACATAAAGTATGTAAAAGCTCCTCGATATTGTACCCGGTTAAGTCATTACAAAATAATGCTAAATTCTTATTAAAATATTCAAATGTTGGTATCCCCGGCTGATAATGCCTACACACAATTCCCACAGCTGAGTTGTTTGTGTTCACTTATGTCCTTTGACAATCATGTATGCAGCTGCCGTCCAGCCCATCAAACTGAGCAAATATTTAAATCCGCTGTAAAGGAAGAACATTTTGTAAAAAACCCATTTGGCCTTTGTCCAAAACTTCATAAGCGCCGGGACTGAATAATTCAACGGCCGTAAAATAAAAACAACCTTGTCCAATTTAATTCCAGCCGGCAGAAAATGAATCCATCACTCTTGTGTTACAACATATCATCTTAACGTTCAATGAGACAAAAAAATAATTAAAGTAAACAACACTGTGGGGATTTCTTTTTTGGTTTTTTGGCCAACTTCAACGGCTTACGCCGACGCCAAGAGCTGCGTTCACAAGTGGGATGCTCCATTTGGCACATTGGCGCAAACATCAGCGTGGGCACACACACACACACACACACACACACACACACCTGCGTCACGGCGTTTACACCTGAACACATTTTTTCGCACATGAGGTAGTTTCATTAAGCCATTATACGGTGGGTGGCGTGCTTACAAAAAACTTTCTCTTCACTTTTTTCCGCTCTGGCAGGCTGGCAGCCGCCGCGATCCGAGCGCTTCTGAGGGAGTCAATAAAACTTCAGAAATTGCTGCACAGTCACTTGGAAGATGCCGAGAAGAGAGAAAGAGAGAGAGAGAGAGGAGACTCAGAGGAAGTTTCAGGGACGTCTTCCAGCTTGACACACAACACAAACCACATCAGCAAACACATGCAAATAATGAGGCCTCCTCCGCTTCCACGTGACGCCACAGTTCCTCGCCGGCCGCTGCGCTCGCAGCTCGACATCGTTATTAATCCTGATCTAGAAATCATCGCTTTGCTAAGTCAACTCATTAGCACACACTTGTCTTCAAGTGATGGGAACCTGGATCCATTCATCACAACGTGGTTTGCCTTCTTATGACAGCAGCTGCGGCCCTGTTTGAATCCTGTGCTGCTTTTTCTCTTCTTTCCTTTTTTTTTTTTTAAATTGAGAGCTGTTTAATCGGAAGCTGATGCATCTATTTCCATAAATAATACCTGAACTGATGGGAGACACAATGACACTTGACTACACCTCACTCCCACACACACGAGCTATCCAAACAGGTGTAGACACACACACACACACACAGAAAGCAAGCCGTGGTTTGATGAGCCTCCCTGTGGCGCTGATACTGCGCTATGAGTCATTAGTTTTCAAGGTTTCTGTTTTTGCTTTTGCTCACAAGGCAGCATCTGCTTTGCAAAGCTGTGCGTTCTAGCAAAGGCAGTAAAGAGCTGAGATTGGGCCTGCGTGCGCAGACTTGACATCCGAGCATCAGAAAGAGTCGCCGGAGAAGAAAATTGAGTTTTCTGTGTTTATAGTTTCGGAGAGAAAATGACTGAGGGTACAGGAAAATGTGACGCAGGCCTTAGTGTGAAGCGCCGTTGTATTTCCCTTTAGTCACGCTGCTCTAACGGACAGCCGACACGTCTAATTCTGCTACTTGTTGCCTAATGCAGTGTAACACGCACTGAGTCCTTGGCTTAGAAAACCCAGAGCTGCATGCTTATGAGCTATCGCAGACAGTTTAGCGGCCACGCTAGTGTAAACAGTTGGAGGTTGTTGAATTTCAGCGCCGTGATCCTCGCCAACTGTCGCACAACGCCACTCCTCCGACGCAGAGTGAGGGCAGCTCTCCTCGCGGCCCAACCTTAGGTGGCTGTAAAACGACAAATCATTTGTCTTCGAGAAAACTCCGTCAACAAGCCTGCGCCTCTGTGATAAGCTCCCGCAGGTATTCGTCCCCGTTATGATGTCTGTAGGGCGCCTTTAATCCCAACACAGCAAAGGAAAAACAACTCCAAAGGAAGCAGAGGATTAATAGCTAAGAAGAGGAAGTTGTTCAAAAAAAAAGAAAAAAAGGAAAAGATAAGGCGCCTGAAACATGGTCGTCGATGCTCGAGACGTGTTTTTTAATGGAACACTCACGTTATCTCGACACGGGACCACGTGGCGCTTGTGTAGTAATTTTGCGTGATTCGGAGGGCTTTGTTCGGCTAATTAATGAAATCACCTAATCCCACTGAAGACAGAGTGGGTTGACACCTTGTAGACTCCCATGAGGTACAATGCAATCCAGTGCAATCGCCTTTGTGAAGCTTTCACTCCAGGTTTGAATTCACAGTCACGGGTGTTAATGAGGGTCTGTGTGCGTGCCGGCGTATGTCATGATAATCTTACAGCCTTTTGTTTAAGGTGACTCAACAACCTCTGCAGCCTCTGTTGCGCAGTGATTTAACTGATTCAAAGTTAATTACCCTTTTTTTCGAAATGTCATGTTTTTTATGTTCGTCCACCTCCCGCACAGCACAAAGGTAGCCACGCTGGGACTTTGTGAACTGAACACAATCTGTTTTATTTGTTTCAACAGCACTGGAGAACAAAGCACAGGTTTGAGATAAAGAGCAGCCGACTTTTAGTTGATCACTTCCCACTGCACCATCCAGTAGTTCAGCCCGACCAGCTGGAGTGACAGGATGGGAGCCATGACAGCTCAACTTGGACTTAAAGGCGTTGTTGATCACATTCAGCCACTGAATGTGGAAGTGGCTGTCAGTTTCTTGAAGCTCACGCGAGCCGACAGCGTTGATGCTAGTTGACGTTGCTAATGCTAGCTAACGTCACTAAGGCCAGCCAACTTTTAACATTAGGGCAGTGCAGCATGTTGGATGCATACTTTAGAGCTCAGCCGTTTTTTTTTTTAACCTCTTTTCCCACAAACTGGCAGCTACTAAACTACACTGACCACGCATGGATAGGCTACCACATGATACCACAGACACTTGTTGGGAATCAACTGTAAGAATTCTTACGCAGAGGTCGACAAAACAGTCGTTTTGGGACGGACAAACATTGCAACATCATTGATTTAAAATCACAAGAATGTTTTCAAGGAAAAGAGATGATTTATTCTGCACCTTTTGTCCAAGCTCTGTAGAATATCTTTAAATAAAAAAGATGAAAACAATCTGACCTTTAAGGCTGCTTCTGGATAATGTCCAGTCACAGAACAGATCGGAAATAGAACAGAAGACTGGAAAGTGTTGTGCGCACATTATTACAGAGACCTGGCTCAAGCTGCAGCAACTGAAGTGCGGGGCATTTTTGCCAAGGTGACAGAGCACAGGAATTCGGCACAGAAGAAGCAACGGAATAGAGCTGAAACGATCACTCGAATAACTCGAATAATTGGATTACCAAAAATGGTCGAAGCAAAATCTCTGCCTCGAGGCTTCGTCTAATTCCTCTCACCCGCGTTTTGCGGCCGGCTTAGCTCAGGGACCATGTGTCCACACGGACTGTTACTGTGAACACACACCACTACGTTCAAACCGTCTGTAAAAGACAGAGAATGTCAAAAGTTTGGGATCATTTCACACTTAAAAAAGAAGATAAAGTGCAACGTGTCTACTGCAGAGCAGAACTGGCGTACCACAACAGCACGTCAACAATGATTCAGCATCTGAACCGAAAGCATCCACCAGCTCACCGAGCGTCGCCGACGCAAGCTAACGTAAACATTGATGTTAGCTAATTTAACGTAGCCTAGCATCGCTAGTTAGAATGTATGGTATTTGTAGAGGCTGTAGCCTGATGTCGGTATGACTAGATATCATATTGAGATGTGGAAACTAATTTGTGTTAAATTGCAAGAGAGTAATAGCCTACACCAAATAACTCCTTTCCACACACACACACACACACACACACACGGGGAAATGAAGCCACCACCACATTAGAAGACCGTTCAGCCACAACAGACGGATCATTGGTCAACAGTATTCTGGGATCATCATCAGACTCCAGCACCAGTGATGAGGAGGATGAGGATGGGCAGCTAAGTCAAGCGGTGCAGAGGGAGGTCTTGCAGTATTTCGGAGAACATCCTCTCTCCAAGAAGGAGAATCCACTGCCACGGTGGAAAACAAATGCAGCACGATATCCAACCTTGGCAAAGTTGGCAAAGTGGTTCCTGGGTATCCCAGCAACATCGAGACCCTCAGAGCGTTTGTTCTCTGCTGCTGGGAACATTGCCTCAAAGCGTAGCCTTAGTTCTGAGCATGTCCATATGTTGACTTTTCTCCATTGTAATCACATGCTCTTGTAAAGGCTTGCAGTTGCACACAAATGCATCAAGGCCACTCTCTCTCTCTCTGTCTCTCTCTCACACACACTCACTCACACGCACACACAGCCCTATCTATCTCATCTAGGTACCTTTTGTACTGTTTGTTTTGTGATAACAGCTACGAAGGCCAAATGGCCTGGAATTCTTATGTATATTTATTTTCATATACATTTATTTTTCTCTTTTGTTTCTCTTTTTTCTTTTTGGTTTTATTCTTATATTTTTGTTCATTCTGTATTCTCAGATGGGTTGTTACAGGAGACACAATCCTTTTGCTCTTTTGAAGACAAAACTAAGGCCAAATAGCCTTTAGTTGTATGTCATAGTTTTACATGTTGTACGTGTTCCACAGTAAGTTGACATTACTGTGTTGTTATTTATTTGTTTCTGCAATGTCGGTTGACACTTAAATGCACCAAATGGCTAAGTTGCAATAAATGGGCTTAGTTTTGGGGCCAAGAGGTTAGAGTTGGAATAAATACCTTTTTCAGGAATAAAAGCCAATTGCTTGGTCTATTTAACAGGCCTGTCATTTTTGCTATGCATTATTTGGTACTGTTGTGTAATAATGCACAAGTATTTTTTTATTAGATTACTCGACTGATCGATGGGATAATCGGTAGAATACTCGATTCTAAAAATATTCCATAGCTGCAGCCCTACAATGGAATCCTCGTTTTCATTTTGATGCTGCGTGCTCAAACACAAAACGGATGGACAATGTTTTCCCAGAGGCTGAGCTTTTAATTTGAGGACAAAAAACCACGTCATCGTCACTGTCGGTCCCTTGATGCAAACTCACAAATATTCACCACAGAACTGTATCACTGGGTGTTCATGTGTAATAACTGCATATTGTTTATGTTCTACAGTATGTCTGTGTTGTGCAAAGGAACAACAAACTTTCATTTTGTCATGCAACCCTGTGTTGTATAATGACAAATGAATCATCATGAACCTTGAATGCAGAATAGGCAAAGGGCCGAGATTGTTGTATTTGCACGATTCTGGTTTCCATCTGTAGTCCATCTGTTGTCCATTTGTAGTCCATTTGTAGTCCGAGTCCATTAGGCTTGAGTTGCATGCAGGTAAACAGTCCACGTAGAGAGCAGAGGAGGTGAAGTGCACTAGTGGCGATCGTCTGGGGAGGATTTAGCCTTTTAGCCTTTTTTAATTTATCTGCATTCAAACGGACATATATTTTATCTCATGATTTATTTATTCTGTTTTTAACACTGGCCTATAACAAGTCACATGGCCCTTATATCATCATTCAGACATCCGCAAGTCACAAAACATTAGCCATCGCTCCCAGAGGCTCAACTGTTGTCAGACAATAGCTGATGGATTTCGAAATTGCTTTTAGTGATGAGTTCACCAACTCTTCAGTTTTTGGCTCCTTTAAACTAATTGTTTTGGTTTCACAGCCCTCATAAAGTGACTTTACGATCTGCCTAGCTCCAAATGGCAGACAGAAAGTGGAATATCTGGCAACCAAACAGCGAGATATTTCCCGTACAGGTCCAACAAGAATGACGAGGATAAATGTTCGACCAGCGTTCATCGTGCGGTCACTAACACGCCTCAGATGGGGTCAGAAAGCTGCTGAATGTGAGAGCAGACAATCTCTTGTTCGCTGTAACTGCTTTATAAGCTGGTAATCTGTCAGGACTGTGTGTCTGTCAGCCGGAGTTGGAGTTCTTCCGTCTCTCCGACAAGCACCCTAAAAAAAAATATCAAAGAGTGCGGCTTTAAAGACAACATGCAGATGGCGGTTACAGATGAACAAAGATGTCAGACGGGGACAGGCACTGTTTGAATTACTCATGCGTCAGTTTCGAGCACCCAGAAAATTATGTAACATCCCATATTTGCATGGGGGAAAACACAGTTCTGGAGGACTGC
>CAEMYA010000029.1:4748064-4760109 GCA_903131615.1 Diplodus sargus
AGGACTGTGCTGGCAAAAAAAAAAAAAAGCAGAGTAGAGAAGAGTCAGTCCTTCACTAAGACTCAGAGAGAAACATCTGACACGGTTTTAATTATTTGAGAACGCCAGCAGTGACGCTCCCAAATGTTAAAAGCGGATTCAGACACATCTTTTGTACAGCAAAGGCCAAACTGTACTGAAAGGTCCCACACCCCAGTATTGACTGATATTTCGCCCTCTTTCTGACTGTGCACAATATTTCACAATCAAAGCCTGCCAGCGCCTATTCCCTTCTCAACAGACGTCGCAGACACTCGCACTCCTGCATCAGCTTCCACTTTCTCAGAGCTGTCAGTGAATGCTAATTGCGCCGGGGTGTCTCGCCCCCCTGAAGGCTTTTGTGCAATCTGCAGAAATACCACTAATGTTTAAAGAAATAATGTTCTTTTTACAATGTCATTTCAATAAGATTGTCTTTTATTCCTCGCCACGCGCTGGTGGTTCTCCCTTTCGAACCCGGTGTCATTACTTTTCCCGAACGCGCTTTTTGCCTCGCAAATTGTAACGGGAAAGGTTTGTATTTCCTTTTTTCATCCTGCTGCCTGTCAGTCAGAGCAGACATTGTTGAGCGTAGACAAAATATTTTACATTCACTTTCCCAAATTATTTGACATTCGGGGCATTTACGCTGGCACACATGGCTTCAGGCAACAGGCTTTTCCTCTCCCCTGCCGTGGAGGTTCGTCAATACCGGCTGGCCCTACAGTCTGACGCCTCTGAGGAGTATAAATCTACATGTTAAAAACGTTCCCCGAGGCAAAACAAAAGCACAAGGTCGGTTGCTTAAGATCCCACCACACGCAAATCAAACAGCCTCTCCTGTTACGCCGAGGGAAAGGCGTAAGACCCTGGTTGATCTGTGACCGGAGGGGTTCTGCGGCACCGGCGTTCGCCTCGCTGAGAAACACCACGCCTTCAGCAGGCTCTTACTCTGGATTTGTGCGCTTTGAGCCTGATCGGGACCCCCGACGGACGAGGGGGAGGTCGAAATGGCGCCGCAGCAGCGCCACGAGGAGGCAGCCGCGCGGTTTTGGGCCAGGAGGACGGAGGTGTTGGACGCTGGACCTGGACTGGAGGAATGGGCGGTTAAGTGCCCCCCGGCTCTCAGGCAGCGACCACGGAGCACGTTGTGGAAGGCTTTCTTGAACTCCCGGCTGAAGCAGGGGTAGATGATGGGGTTAATGCAGCTGTTGAGGTAACCCAGCCAGAAGGTGATCTTAAAGACGGTTTCAGAAGGCTTACAGGACGGGAAGATGGATCCTGAAAACACACAAACGAGAGATAAATCAGAATGTGAATGAAATAAGTCACTTACATAATTCAAGTCCCATTATTAATACAACCCTGATTCCAAAAAGGTTGGGACCCTGTGTAAAACATCGCTCAAACAGAATGTGATCATGTGCTAATCAGTTTTGACACACACTCCACTGGAGACAGAGCAAAGACAATATATTTAATGTTTTCCTCATCAACTTCAGCGCTTTTTTTTGTAAATATATGCTTATGCTTAGTTGACACAGGAGCAACAACAGACTGGGAAAGCTTCAAAAACACCTGTTGGGAGCTTTCCACGGGTTAACAGGTTGATTGGCAACAGGTGATAGTGTGAGGCGAGAGGGACATCCTGGACAGGCTCAGTCGTTACAAAGGAAAGACGAGCCGAGGTTCAACACTTTGTGAACACATGATTGTATAAAGGATATTGCTACATGTGCCCGGGAACACTGTGTGAAACCACTGTCGGATCACTCTGTTTGTTTGCAAATGACTGCGCCCAGTTTTCTTTTCATCAGGACGGTGGTTGTTTAAAAACAAGTAGGCTACATTTAAAATGTGTTGATGTGTTGTTTTCATGACAATATCTACAAATGTGAGAGATTATTAAAAAAATATATTTTTAAAAGGTACAATATGTTGGATTTTTATTTAAAAAATATTCAAAATGAAGTTCCACAAAATGTGAAAATAGCAGTTTTACATTTATTATGTATATAGACTGTGTTGCACAGTTAGCATGCTGACCAGCTAGGACAGCCCAGTCCAAAGCTCCTAAGCTAGCAATGTAGTCACCAAGCCTCCACTCGCTCCTGAGCTAACTGGGCTAACGGCAGCTACACTTGGCAGAATGTACCTGTTTCTATGGTGATATGCTACCCCCTAATTGTTTTGAGTATGAATTTGACAGGTGGCCATTTCTTACATATTACACCTTTAATCATTTTCATTAGAGATGCACAATATGTTCAGCATTAACTGCAATGAAATTATAGCTGACAATACAAAACCAAATTGCTTTCAAGCACAGCATGAACACAGCCCAGTACAATAAGATGTGGTATGCAACTATGAAGTTGATTGCGATCCGCCAACAAACAGAAGAAGAAGAAGAAGAAGAAGAAGAAGAAGAAGAAGAAGTGCTGCTTCTGTTGTTACGCTCATGTCGTCAAACTGCTTCAGCTGATTAGAGCCACGCAGCGTAGACTAGAGAGACACACATGTCGTCGCCATGTTCCACAAGGGTTGTGAGAAGAGGGAAAAGGTCAACGACTTTTTAACATAACAAAACATATAGCTGTGAAATATTAATCATCCAGCTTTGCTCGCTACATTTGAACCTTTCTTACCCTTGGGTGCGCATAAACTAAGTTTTAGGAACATCATTTTTAAAATGTGAACTCATCAGGTGTGATGACTGGCTGTTAAGAACAAGAATCCAAAAAAAGGGATAAAGCTTCTTTGAGCAATTACTTTAAATAGATATTATAACCAAAGCTACAAAAGATATAATAGCCTGCAATCATCCTTTATGAGTAATAGCATTAGATGCTTTATAAATTGCCAGTCAAAGGCCATCTGCTCCAAGATCTAATCTAATTGGTCGCTTCTGCGGCACATGACTTCTTTTTCCAGCAAACTTCATTCAGATCTGCGGAGAGGTTTTCAGAGATTCTCTGCTAACTCAGAGCAGACGACAGCGGGCCATCTGTCTCCTCGGTGGAGGAGAGAAAAGCTGCTGCATTCCAGTCGCCGCCGTGCTTTTTCATATGCAAACTGATTTGCAGAGTTTTTTTATATACGGCGCCATTGACGAGCAGCAGTCACTTCACTTTAGGAGCCTGGCAAGCATACTGCTCTGAAGCGAAGGAAACCTGCAAGCGCTTTATAGGAGAACAGGCTTTACCATCTGAAGCGCAGAAGAAAAATTCAAATCAAACCTTCTGTGTTCTTTCAAGCCCTCAGTCTGAGAATCTCAGACTAGCGCCGCCTCTGAGGTTGAATGAGCGCTGCGCTCTGAGCCGTGAAGGTCTGTCTCAATTGAAATGCAGAGCTGTTCTCCGATGACTGGCTGCCTTAGGATGCTACACGGCGGCTGATGCCTTGTAGCACTACAGCCCATTAAGCCTCATGCTTGTTATCTATAATAGCTTTCATAGGAGGGAGCAATAGTTTGGTTCATTCCATTTCATGTCGCAGCAGGGCCCATTCTGCTCCAATGTGGTGTTTATTTGCTCTATTTGGTTGCGTGTAATTGAATTTTTTTGATGTCCCCACCGAGAAGCTCAAAATATATTGTCGAGACGCAACGTAAGGCGAAGGAGGTCCTTCCCGATGTGTTCATAGGGCAAAACATATTATCAAGGAACATTATACAAATGGTTCAGGCCTCAACAGCTTTTGTATCAAGTATGAAACTGAGCCACAGGAGGCTGGCTGTTATATCTTCATGTTAAAGGCTCAGTCTATATTTTTGGACATGATAGCAGGACGCCTGCAGAAGTACAAAGCTGCATAAAATGGTGGTAAAGTTGCCTCGAATTTGTGCTTCAGTAGAGTACTTGAGGAACTTTCATTTCAACGACCCCTTTGGACAGAGACACAATCTGTTGTAAAGATCTCTGCTGGCAGGGGGACAGATGGAGGATGGATCGCGTTTAAGAAATGTATTTAGATGCGACTTCATATGTGATATATGTGATCGGACCCGAGCACAGGCATTAATAATAACTGTATAAAAACAGCAGTCTTTTCGCTGATGGTCTCGTTTGCTCTTAGATGTCATTTATAATCATCGGAGGAATCAGAGAGTGTTTCACAAACACTTTAAAGTTTCTCGTAGTCACTTCAAACTGTTCTTTGTGTTCAGTGTTAATTCGCAAATGCAATAAGCAATATGCTAAACTAAGTAAAGTAAGAAAGTAAATATTACTGGCCAAACATTAGCATGTCAGCATTGTCGTTGTTGGAATTTGGCTCAAAGCACCCCGAGGGCGTACAGTAGTACGGCCTCACAGAGCTGCTGGTGTCAATGTAGACGCTTAATGTTCACATGTTTTTACACTTAATTTGAGTTTGATTAGAACCGTTTCTCTCCTGTGTTTAGCGATGTTACAATATACATTATGCTAAATAAAATGTCAGATAAAAAGTTTTTCAGAGCACCAGAGAACGCCTTTAAATTGCTTATTTGGGTCCACTGACAAAAAAAAAAAACATCAAAACATTCAGCTTGCAATGACACGTATCAGTGAGAGAGGCTTGAGAGGCTCTCTGCCAAAAAGATAATTAGGCCTCATTGCTTCACAGCAGACATTTTGTCTTGCCATGTTATTAAAAGCACAGGTGTCACTTCATGATGGCTCTGTTCTTTTCAAGTGTCACAGTTATGCATGACAGTGAGACGGCGAGTGAACATGCACCAGTCCTGGTCAACAGGATCAAATGCCGGCAGACAGTGTTTCTGCAAACCACTTTGTACAGGCTACGAACTATATTCACAGAGACAGGGAAACTTCCCCTAACCCTAACCAAGTGGTACTGTGCCTAATCCTAACCACACCATAATCACAGCGTTGTCGCAACATGTTGGAAAGTGAAACTAAAGAAGCGTGAAGTTGCAACAATAAAAAATGAAACGTTTCAACACACTGCCAATATTTTGTCATGCTTCACATGCATGCACAGTACCAGGACCCTGAAATCAAAACAGCCACATGGAATTCATTCATTTCGTCCTTCACTTCATGTGCAATTCCACCTGTGTCTTGTTAGCATAGTATCTTCTTTAAAAAAAAAAAAGACCTACTGGCTGAATGTTTTGGCACTCCTGTGACTGAAGTTGAAAAAATAAAATGATCATGAAAGTTTGTTCTTTGTCTTGTTAATAGTAACTTGAACAAAAAACGTCCTGCAGAAGGTCGTCCTCCTTGTCCTGGAGGTTTCAGCGCAGAAGAAATGTCCCACGTTTGGTATCAAATCAAAGCTTGCAGGTGAAAAGACGAATCTCCGTGACAACTGAGCAAGCTCCATCCATCCACTGATGAATACCGTGTGGTACGGCTGAGAAACCCCCGGAAGAAGTAGCAGGCGGACTTTGAGTTGGTATTGTTGCAGATTTAATCCCTGTATCAAAAGAGCCGTTAACCAACTAAAGACAGACAACAGCTCGCACTTTTTTAGAGCGACCCGTTAGTTGACATTTGGATTACACACTGAGCCTTCAATGTGGCTGCCTACGAATGTACACACCTGCAGATGAAAGAGGAAAAGATAACACGTATTTGTCGAGGTGATGTGTTTCATCTCCCCCATCCTGTATGATGGAGGGTTCCCTCCTTCAATAATATTACAGTTTATGGCACCAAGTACGCGTTTCATTTATAATCTCAGCGAGCAGGGGAGGTAACGACCGGCTGCTCCCCTTAAACACACACTGCCCTGCGCTGACACGCACTTATCTCAGTCAAACCATAGGAGTTATTACAGAAGCAATTACGATTTTTAGATCAGGCTTCAGAAAAGGTTGACTTCTGTCCTCTCTAACATCTATGATAGCAGACTCTGACTAAATGTATGTGTAATGTATTGAATCTAAAGTCTAGAGTATCTTGCTTACACAACATTTACCGCTTGCTGAGCTCCCGACGTTGCCAAATGCAGCTCATATCTAAAGTGACGACTGAAAATGACAGCATGATCCTTAATTAGTTCATTTATATTCAGCTTTCTGAGCTGGCGAAATTTTTAATGAACAGTTTATATACTTTTATATATAATTATTCATATATTTAGCTGGCCTCTCCGAGTATCAAATAAATCATTAATGTTCTCATTATGACACTGATTGATTTCTGAATAATTTAAATCCCCTTTCAGAATCAGAGGATCATTATTTGCTCAAAAAGAGTTGCAGCCGATCAATCATCCATCCATCGCCTGTAACTGCAGCCTGGAGCTGGGATTTAAACCAGCAACCTTCCGATCACTAGCCAACCTGCTCTACCCTCTGAGCTACAGCCGCCCCCGATCAATCATCTCAAGGTTTATTACTTTTCTTGAACTTTCGTCCCGTGTTGTGCCTCTCCCTCTCTCAGAGCCACTGCATTTGAGTGACAGAGGCAACTGAAAACACTTCACTTCTCCTTTCTATGGAAGCCTTTCAAAAACTCAGAAGGTTGCTGAACCACTTCTTGCTGTTTTGAATTACTCAGACTCTTCTGTTCATCGGAATCGGAAAAAAAAAACATTACAGCCGCTGCACTGTGAAAAAAACATTTTTTAGCTGTTTTCTAGAAGAAAGATTGATTGATTTGTACGACACGTCAATAAAATGAATATGTCTTTCTTACGTTTCTTTCATCATGAGGTGCATTTATCTGTGCCAGGCGTGGGAGGCAGATTTGAACTCCACTCTCTGGTTGAAGTTTCAAGCCTGTTGCACCTACAACCCACAGCCACTAGTGATGCAAATGTGTCCCGGCACAGGATGGAGGGCGCTCTGCAGTCTCATCTCTACAGAAAGACTGCTGGAGGTCAGCAAAAACAAGATCTCCGACTAGTTTTAAAACGGCAATAAAGAGCTTTTCTCTTTAACTTGACATCCTGAAGTTAATACTGGCTGCACAGTGTGATGGCTGTAGAAAAACTTAAACTGACACCATCTGCGCTTCCAAAATGCCACCTGGCCTGCCACAGCAAGGAAGCGTGTCTTCCTCTTGCGCGACCAAAACAGGAAGAGGCATTGTTTTACGCTGACTGTAATCCCCAGGTAACGGTGAAACAACTGGAATAACTGTGGGAACTCTACACTGCAAAAAAGTAAAAGAACCCCGCTGATGGAGATAGATAGAAATTTTCCCACTTATGAACATAACCTGGTGCTACCTGTCACAGCGCTAAGATCAGGGTTTCGAGAATGAATTGTGATTCTTGCAGTTGTTTTTGCTTTGGACAATAGCCATGATGCCTCCAAAGTTTTACTTCCTTGTTATGCGGCCCGCTGAGTATCCTCAAAATACGTCCCGTTCAGCCCACATAGACTTTACATGTTGATGAATCAAAGGTAATGATATGTTAATGTTGGGAGCTGCTCTCCCCAAGCGTCCAAAAAGCATTGGCACTGCAAGATCAAGAATGGAATCACAACCCAAGTTAAAAAACCCGTTTTTGCTGTCCTGCAGACAGAATATTTCGTTTGATCCGGATGCACAGAGGAGCCTTTGAGGAGTCTCATTCAAAACATTAAAGAGTGTTAACCTTCCAGGGTTTTTGACAGATTTCCAAGGATTTGCTTCCGAGGAACAAACCCTCTGCTTTGTGCTTGAATATGCTTACAGGACATGAAAAGGCACAATGAGGAGGTTATGTCAAGATAAACACAGAATAAGTTAGCAGTTACCTACCGATGGGTAAAACCAGGAAGAAGGGGAGCCAGCACAGAATGAAGCACCCGACAACAATGCCGAGAGTCTTGGCTGCCTTCTCTTCTCTTGAGAACTTCAGCAGCCTCGGCAGGGAAAAAGTGCTGCGTTTGTGCCTCGCGGTAACCTCCTCCTGCTTCCCTCTCTGAGAAGCGTTTCCTCTGTGTATCCTCAGTATCACCCCCTCCGTCTCTACCTCATCGCCCTTACTACCCTTTCGGAGGGTTTTGGTCTCTCTCTTTGCCACGGTGTACACGCGGCAGTACATGGCCAGGATGATGGCCAGAGGTATGTAGAAAGATCCCAGTGCTGAGAACAAAGCGTAGCCGGGCTCCTCCGTAATACGGCACACCGTCTCATCCTCTGGCTCGGGCTCCCTCCAGCCGAACAGAGGGCCTACAGATATAGCAGCCGAGACTCCCCAGAGAGCAGCCACCGCAGTCAGGCCTCGCCTCCCCGTAGCCATGGCAGGGTATCGCAGCGGGTAGCTGACGGCCAGATACCGGTCGATAGAGATCACGCACAGGCTGAGGATGGAGGCGGTGCAGCAGAGGACGTCCAACGCGGCCCAGACGCTGCAGAAGGACCGGCCGAACACCCATCTGCCGAGGGCCTCCGAGGTGGCGGAGAAGGGCAGGACGGCGGAGCTGAGCAGCAGGTCCGCCGCTGCCAGGTTGGCGATGAAGTAGTGTGTCACCGAGCGCCAGTGGTGGTGGAACAGCACGGACAGGATGACCAGGATGTTGCCGAGGACGCCGAACACTGCGAACAGCAGCAGAACCATTCCCAGAACCACCGCCTTGGTTACATCCACCTCCGGGTGGGCGGAGGAGCTGCAGTTGGGACAGCGGTCTGCCGCAGGGAACACACTCAAGTTCTCAGCAGGAAACATTGTAATCTGATGGGCGTATCGAGTTCTTTCTTCATCGGTTGCTAAATCCCTACAGCTTCAGTTACTCTTCTTTTTTTTCTACCCTCCAAATGCACAAGATGAAAGCTTTCCCTGCTGCATAAACTCCCCCTAAAGTTAATTTGTCGAGGCTCTTGCCAAAGCTCCACCAATCAAATGGCCTTGGCCGGGATTTCCTTGGCAGTATGTCTTATTTAGGGGGCTAAACACCGCCGCACAGTTCGTCATGTTTAATCCAGAGTATCTTAATCGAAATGACAAATTCTCATGTTTTAAGAGGCAGTCGCTGATGGATTCGGGATGTCATGTTCAGCCATGCTGGAAAGGCTTTAATGCAGGAAACCTGTTAAAACAAGAAAAGAGATAAAGTATATTTAACACCACCTTCATGATCCAGGGCTTTTAGAAGCAGGCTCATTACCTCTTCCTTCTCTTTTTTCCTGGCGGCCGTGGTAACACATCAGGACGTCATACATACAAAATAGAACACATTTAAGGTGAATTGCTAAAAAGAAAAAACAAAAAAACCCATCACACAGCACCCCGTCATGATTATAGGGTAAAAATATCCCTCAATAGCTTTTTTTCAGAGGACACAGTCTGTCTGTTTTGTTAGTTTTTCCCCCTTCATTACAGATGCATTAGAGACAACGGAGGTTACGGTTGAGGGAACTGAGTGGCGTTCACAATTACTTTTTCATCCCACAAACATTAAGGCCTACTTGTCTTTTTGCCTCTGCAAACAAAAAGCTGGCAGCCATTAAACATCCCATTATTAATATGCAATTTTTGTTTAACCTTATTTAATGAGGCAGGTCGATTAAAGGAAAACATCTATTTACAGAGACTCTGAGGAGGCAGCTGTGGAGCAGCGGGGAGGAGGGTGGGGGGGGTTACGGTTATGAAAGAAAAGAGGAAAAGACGAAACAAGATATAATCAAAAACAACAGGGGGAAGACAAGGACACCACAGAGGCAATAATAACCCCAGGGGCAAAAAAAGAAAATGATCTGTGGCATTATGAGAAAAGCAGCCAGTCATGCAGGGAATGCAAAGATAAATGAAAAAGCGTGGACAATTTTTTTTTCCCAGAGCAGACAGTCGGAGCCTGTGATGACTTCCTTGAAGGTCTTGTGTCTGCTCTTACTCAACCGCCGGATGACAGGACGGGAATTGAACCTTGAGGAGGGCACTATATTACCGTGGTGAAGGCTCCGGCCGCTGATAGTCCCAATCAGTACCGCTCTCAGAGTACGTGTTGGAGATCTGGGATGTCACTGAGTGAGATAAACGCCGGCGAGGGAAAAAAAAAAGAATGAAAAAGCATCCTAGATAAAGCCTTCGGAGAGCAGTCACGCTTGTCAAATGTTCGTGCTGGATCAAAGGCTCTCGATCATCCCACATCCCGCCACGAGGTGGAACGAAATTCACCCAAACAAACACTTGATTCTGGGTTCAGTAGCCCGAGGGTGAATCGAAATGAAATAGGTGTCGAATGGATATGTCGGATTGTTTCAGGAGAAGGGGCGAAGGGGGGTGAAATTTGGAATGCATTTTTCGCTTGTAATGAGATATTTCTCGGTGAGGCGCAAAGAAGTGCCTGTGCAAAGAGATTAGCCGCGTTTAAAAAGTTTTATTTCCTCGGCCCACCTGTGGGTGAGGACTACTGTGAGCAGTGTCGGGCAGGAAATGGATGCAAAAAGAGAAACAAGCAGAAACAATCCAACAAAGGTCAGGCAATATTAAACAGGGAGGATGTCACTCAGAAGCTCTGCAGCACAATGCTGCTTGTCCTAAGGCAGTGCAATTTGAATTTAAAGACAAACCGTTAAAACCGGTAAAAATCAGGGCAGCAAGTCTGACACATTTACGTCCTGAAGCTTCTTGTCTGACATATTGTATGCATGTGCTGTGTTGGCGCCTGGCCTGAGGCTGAATACACTCTGAAGTATAAACTCCTTTACAGCTCTTCATGTTTCATTCATGCATGTATTAGTATGGACGGGGCAAGGCGACAGCGGCTCTGTGACATGAAGATGAACAGCTGTAAGACGTATTAAATGCTTTCCAGCCCCGGCCCTGAGAGTCCTTAGTGCCTCTTACTCATATTTTTTCTTCCTCCGGGAGAGGAGCATGATCAGGCAGAATGGAAATGTTGTCAAGCTGCTTCTGTTTTGACAAAAAGGGCGTGGGCAGTCATGAGATACCAAAACAAATTCAAAAGCAGACACGGCACACGCTCACGTTTAAACAATGGGGGAATTGTCATGCCTGTGCATCTCTCTACATCTGAAGTGAGAACAGAAGAAGTCCTACAGCGCTTGTTGAGTGTAGAATGTCGAGTCTGTATCGAGAATAAACTAAAAGTCAAAAATCCTGTTCACGGGTTGATTTGTGCCCATATGGACAGAGCATTAAAATGTTACGGTGTTTATATATATATATATATATATATAATCATGTTCAAATCATGTTGAAAACATAATATATCTAGAGCTAAGAGCTTGTAGAAAGACTAAAAGTCTTAGCCAAGTTAGCCCAGTTAGCATGCTAACCGGCCTGGTCTAAGGCTCCAGTACTAGTGAGTTGCCACTCTGAATTGCTGGATGCACAGCTAATTGGGCTAACTGAGCTAACTAGCTAAACCACAATTGGTGATATGCTCCCTATGTTTGTTCTGGGTATTAATGGGATGGGTGGTCGATTCTTACATAAGGGCGTCAATAACGTCTTTTCACCCCAATAAGGGATCTTGGGGCTTCCAGAGACTTTGATTACGCCGGGGCCAGTTTATGGTTTGTTTATGTTGTATCTTTTACATTTTAGGAAAATGCTGCAACACAGTTTTGCTGTGAAACTCCTGAAGTGTCTTGTGGACTACGAAACATCTATTTTTTTGAGCGAACTGTTCCTTTAAAATACCATGTTTTTTCCAACTCATTGGAAAAATAAAAAAGGAGATTAGCTAAAAATGTCCTCAGACATGCCATTAGTAATCATTATTACTAATGGCATCTCTGAGGACATTGTCTTCCTGACCGGCAGCTCATACCAACGGCGAGTCTGCATTCATCTCTCACTCACTGCAGGATATTTGATAAAAGCTATCAGTGAATATCATTACACCCCCATTTACATCTGAAATCCAAAGTTCTTATTGCATTAGTGGATCTCACGCAAAGATGGTGCTTTGCCCTTGAAGAAACTCTTTGCCTTCTGTCTGAGTGGCCATTACAGAATTGAAACAAGTTGGCCAATTAAATCTATGATTGGACTCATAATTAGGATTGTGTTTTAGGAGGGAGAATATTTAGGGAGCTTATTAAGTGGTTTAATGTAGCCTGACTGTGGGCATATTCAATCAGTACAGCAGTTTATAGGCAGAAGACAGAATTA
>CAEMYA010000029.1:4760904-4813366 GCA_903131615.1 Diplodus sargus
GATAAGCAAAAAATGTCCTCAGACATGCCATTAGTAATCATTATTACTAATGGCATCTCTGAGGACATTGTCTTCCTGACCGGCAGCTCATACCAACGGCGAGTCTGCATTCATCTCTCACTCACTGCGGGATATTTGATAAAAGCTATCAGTGAATATCATTACACCCCCATTTACATCTGAAATCCAAAGTTCTTGTTGCATTAGTGGATCTCACGCAAAGATGGTGCTTTGCCCTTGAAGAAACTCTTTGCCTTCTGTCTGAGTGGCCATTACAGAATTGAAACAAGTTGGCCAATTAAATCTATGATTGGACTCATAATTAGGATTGTGTTTTAGGAGGGAGAATATTTAGGGAGCTTATTAAGTGGTTTAATGTAGCCTGACTGTGGGCATATTCAATCAGTACAGCAGTTTATAGGCAGAAGACAGAATTATTATCTCAGGGGGAATGTGCACAACATTAACATAAGGTCTCCTGACATTATTTCGTCAGGAGCTCCTGTTCTTTTAAAAGCATGTGTGTTTTATTTGCTGCCCCTCAGTGACATAAACTGAGTTTATGGATGCTCCAATTTGCTGGCAACTTCGACTTGGAAAAGTGTTACAACGTGCCACATTTTCAGCCAAATGCAGACTTAAAAAAAAAAAAAAAAAAAAAATTCTTAGTAGAGTTACTGGTAGGATTCTTCTGTGCATTGTGTTAAACAAATCACCTTTATTCGTTTTTGGGGGAATCGCATTAAAAAAGGCAACACTTGTAGGTGCTAATTACCAAGCCAAGCCATTTATTGGAAATGAGTCCCATGCAAGTAATGGCCTGCTGAGAGGAAGCAAGGAACTGGTTGGAAATAAAAATGTCACTATCTGCAGAATGTTCATTAAAAATTATATCATTAAATAAATTATATCAAGTTTAATTTCCATCCTGTTTCCGTCTAACTTCCCCTCCGCAGGCCATTAAGCTAAAGTTAGCTCACTCACTGCAGCTGAGTTGTTGCAGCTTAATTTCCAACCAGTTTATGTCCAAATTCCTCTTAGCAGAGCATTAATTGATATGGGGTAATTATTCAAGGTAATTATTGTGGTCATTTGAGGTTAATTACAAAGACATATCAAAGATGTTGTTTGGTAACTCCCTATTATTTATTATGCCATATTTGGACCAGTCAAATTAAGTATTACCCAAAAAAGATATATATAATGAAACTATCTGTATAGAGATAACTGGTTTCATCCCCAACACTTTTTATGCTGATTCAAGCAAACTGTTTCACCTCCTCACCTTTAACACGTCCAATTTATTACTGTCTCTCATGCAAAAGAGCTTGTGCTGCAACCAACAATCATTTCCAGCCTTGCCTCTCATCTGTTGTGTACTTGTGTAATGAATCAATGCGTCGTTCGAATACTGTGTGGCTTCATAATGTGCACATCTTCAAATTGCTTGTCTCATCTGATCAACAGTTCAAAATCCCCCACAGAAGGAAAAAAGAAGAAGATATAATCCAGAGAAAAACAGCAAGACAGTGTGGGCAAAATTACCGAAATCAAAATTCATATTCAAATATTCAAAATACTTCTGCACAACCACCCGAGACAAAGGCCTCGACTTTACGTGACTGGAATGAGCCTCCTTCAGGTGAACAGATTTCAAAGACACACATGAATCTCCTCCAACATGCTGATGTGTTCTGCTGCCAGTGTGTGGGCCCCTGTGGAGTTCATTTGTTTCTACAAACATTGTAATATAACAGTTAGCGTCAGGCCTCTGGAGCGGCGCTCCATCATGATGAATTACTGCACATTTAAAGTCCATTTCTGAAAAGCTGCACGCTGCGGGAAGGGTGGGTGGGTGGGGGGGCAGTCATCGACTGAGGCTCATAATTCAAAAAAACCCTTTTTGACATTAATCATTACGCTTTGTCAACCTTGAACACCACACACTGCCTTACAGAAACGGGCAGTTATGTGTTTTGATCTTGAGCTTTCTTTATGTCTTTGAGGGTCTAAAGATAGAGGATGCTGCTCTACAGTAAAGCCCCATGAGGGGAAATGTGTAAAGATAGAGATAGATAGATAGATAGATAGATAGATAGATAGATAGATAGATAACTTTATTAGTTCCCAAGGGGAACAAATACAGTACAAATACAATAAAAAGTGATATTAAATCAAATAAACCTGATTTTCATCCATCTGAAGAGGTTTTGTGTAAGTGTGTATTCCCAAATTGAAGATGTATCCCAGAGGATGATGAAGTTCAATCTCTAGGCTTAAGAACATGAGCCTCTGCAGTCTTTTAAAAACTACAATCACTCACCACTGTCTCCATATTCATTAAAGATTTATATTTCCATCCCCAATCTGTGTTTTGCACTGAGCCGGCCCACCTGATGGAGGGAAAATGTTCTGAATATAAATCAGAAAGAGGCTGCAGAGGGAAACAGCCTATTATTCTCCTCAGTGCTCTTTACTTTTATCATGTCTGAATACTTTTGAAGCACACGAGGATAAATCACTTGACGTTGGACTGCATGAATTGGTTTTATCAACCGACGGTGAAAAAAAACAAAAACCCAAACACTTCTCACAACGTGCTCATCAGGAGCCTATTATAAAACAATCAGCACGCTCTCCACCTGATTAAAAACATCATCGAAATAATCAGAACGATTCATTATGGCAACCTGAAGTCAGTCAGCCAGTGAGGTTTGAGCTGATGAGAGCAGAAAGAAATAAAGGAAAAAGAAATAAAGTCTTACCTTGTTCAGAGCGCACACATCTCACTGCAGCGAGTTTTGGAGAGAAAAAAAAAAAGAGGGGAGAAACATTTCAGGTAATTTTCTCTGAAGGCGGCCATGCGTTGTTGTGTCCGTCACAGGCAGCTCGTAGAGGAGCTTCCCTCCCTCCACCTCCAACACCACAACCTCCTGCCTCCTCCTCCTCCTCCTCCTCCGGTGAGGAAGACAAGTCACACTGAGTGGACTACCCGACCTGATCCTCCCAGGCCCCGCCCCCTGGCCGAGCCCGCTGCCACATCTGTACCCTGCACCAGTGACCACATCACACCTTCAGGATTTTAGGTGAGTTTCCAAACAACCAGGGCGGTTTTGACACACGAACAGGCCTACAGGAAGCGTAATGGAGTAATAAAAGATTATAAGGTGCAAAAAATGCACTTGTTAAAACATCAACTTAAATTGAAATTTAAATTGAACTTAATGAATGCGTTTTTTTTTTTTTTTAATTTTGTCGGGGAATGCCATGAAAAGACCCAATATATGGGGTTAGAGAAGTGCCATTGTTTTGACATTGAAAATATGTGGTATCAAATAAATTAATAAATAAATAGATCTAGATAGATAAATAGATAGATAAATAGATAAATAGGTAAATAGATACATCTGAATTGATAAATGGAACATTCACACTGAAACACTGGGTAAAGTTGAAACAATTATTGAAAAATAAAACAAATAAAACGCATTTTAATGTTTTTTCAGTGCCAGCACAACTTTTCTAATAGAAATGTCAGACATTAAAATAATCTATTTTTATTTTGTGATTATGATCTTCAGCTTTTTTGTTGATGTTTGTCTTTTTATAATGATCTTATTATGTATCTGCGTTTTTAGTCCCTTGTTTTGGGGTTTGCTTTGGCAATAGCAATATCTTCTTTGTTTTCCCAGCCAAATTCTAACCTCAATGTTCCAGCTCCATACAAAATAAGACTAACGCTGGTAATTTCATTCAGTGTAACCATGGGTTGTTTTTTCTGACTCCTCATGTCACAGAGCTGTTAATCACCTCCTTAGAAACATGAGATTTTACTAAGTGTGTTTTTACTCAATCACCGTCCTGCTGCTTAGTACACAATAACACACCAAATTTGTATCAATCCACAGCTGAAATAGACCATTTTCTCCAGGTGCTCAGCTGTATGATAGAATGATTTAGTCATCTTTTCTGATATTACATTTATATATGTCTGACATTTACATTTATATATGTCGCATACAGGACAGTGAAGTCAGACTGACATTGTTAGCTAATCATATTTATCATTATCATCATCACATTTCTACAGTTTCTTTTTGGTGACTCCCTGACATTTTGTACAGCTTGATAAATCCCCCATGAGCAAGATGAGATGTCCTCACCAGAGAAACAGTGGCACTCATGGTTAGTTTAAACACTTAAAAAGACGTTTGTTCCATTTTCCTGAGGAGCACCCCTTTAGACTGCGAGGATAATGACTGTTGTCTGTCTGGAGCAAAGGCAGGGGTAACCTGACATTGTGACTATGCTGCAGAACTTGTGATGCGTCGGCTCAGGTCACGGTTGGTCAACCAAATGTCTGACTGTGACACAGGAGACTGTGGTTCTTGGTTTCTGTTAGCCGCGATGACAACCTCTCTCTAAACTGTCTCACCTCAACAGAGGAGTGTTATTTGCCTCAGGGTGCCTTAACTTTGATCACAGCGGAGACAAAAAAAAGATTCATATGAGTAGTTTTGAGGGGCAATAATGAACATTTTATTCTTGTTTAGTTTTGTACTAAACTGAACTGCCAGATTTTCATGAACATTACAAATATATATTCAGAGTCCCCAGAGACTTACACTGTTTTTGGTGGCCTCTGACTTCTTTTGGCAATGCCATCTGTCCAAAATTCAATCGCTGCAGCAGCAATATCTACATATATCTAAATATCTAAAGGGCAGATGGCCATTCATTTTACGACTGGTTCATGCTCCCCAGAGGGTAGACCGCTTTCTAATTCAGACCCGCCGAGCTTTCCTCTAGCACCAACGTTAGGCCAAATCTTTGTACACTGGATATAATGGTATGAATCCATTAGATAGTGAAAGAATGCATTCACGCTCCTATGAGGATAAATCATTCTAAATACCAATTGTACTTTAACCTGATGCCCAAAGTAAGATTATAAGGATTGTAGTATTATTAGTAGACTGCAGTTACAACTGAACCTTGTGATTGTTGAACATGGGCATCAATCTTGTACTGTAACAGCCTCCACTCTTCGTTTAATGCCTTCCAACAGATTTCGGAACCTGGCTTCAGGCCTTAGTAAGGTCCATCCCTGATGTTGCGTGATAAGACCTGACTCACAGTCAAGTTCCTTCACGCCAAACTGGGGAATCAATTTCTTCATGAGCCTGATTTTGCACACTGGGACACTAGTATAGTTGAAACAGGAAAGGGTCAAGACACAAACTGTTGCCACAAAGTTGGAAGCACACTTCTGGGAAGACTTTTAATCAATCAGAGGATGAGCGATATGAGCTGCTCCAGGGGCCGAAGGGAATGTCTCTGTCCTGGTGGTGCCTCGCTCTAATATGCGGAGGGATAGCAGGTGCACTGAGCCGACCCTGAACAGGGCTGGGAGTTGTCAGGTACATCACTGGTAGCTCTAGGATGACAAATAGGCTGTATCTTCTCTCAGGTTATTATTTCAGGTTGGGTTATTTATGGTCTCTGTGACGGCACTGTGAACTGACCACAGGTGTCTCAGATGTCGCTAAGGGCCCTGGCAGCAGTGTTCACTTTATGTTCTTTTTTTCACATCTTTTCTCACATCTCGTCTAGAATGTCAGGGTGATGCATTTCTCTTCAAACATCAGCATCGGTCTCATACGCCCATTGCCGCCGGGTGTATTGATCTAGTGTATGGATCCGGCCAGTCTATGAGTTTATATTGCAACTTTCAGAGTTCATTTTGTGGCTGTCCTTAAAATGGCCTCTGAGGGGCTTTGTGTCCCCATCTGAGTGTAAAAAGGTTGCTTTAACTTGCACAGAGCTACACATAGCAGAAACAACACATGGCGGTTAGTAAGACAGCTAATACTACTACTACTACTAATAATCTCTGAATCATTAAATTATTGATATTATATGTTCAAACCGGTATTGCAATAAGTGTGTAGCTAGTTCACACAGTGAGACAATATTAATGACAATTCCAACGTTTATTATATGACAGCCTATAGTAATTCAATTATTTAATTAATCAGAAACTCTTCTTCATCCACAGTGAACAGCAGCGGTTCAGGTGGTGGAGGAAGTAGGACATGAAAACAACATATGTTGGACAGTGCGACAGACAAAATACGTTTCAACAGCTGCTGCACAAAGTATGTTGCTAGTTTAAATAATGGAATCATTAAGCCCCCCCCCCTTTTTTTTTAATATGACGGTCTATTCTGAGTCACTTATTTCACGCATGAAAAGCTCACACTCATCGACATCTCCGGGTGAACAGCAGCAGCTCAGGTGGTGGGGTAAGCTGAGAGAGTAAGACAAAACTGTAAGTAAATCATTTTTTAAGTACAAAATAAGTCATTTTTATTATATGGAAAGGTGTATAATACAATAATGTAGCTAAGTAAAACATAGCTCACCTCCTAATTTTTCAGTGTTACAGTCTGTTCTAAGTTGTTACAAGTCAGAACCTTATACCCACCTATGTGTTCATAGGAGGTTGAATAAGGTAAAATAAATAGACACAGGTTAGTAAGACAAGTCATCTTCGAATCATTGAGTAAGTAAAATGAAATTACCAAACACAGTAACAACCCTTAATTTGTAGCTAGTTGTTGTCGAAGGTTCTCAGTCTTCCAGGTGATGGTAAATCCAAGGTCTGTATCGTAGGCAACTGGACTTGTTTCAGACGTTCACCTCTCACCCAAGTGGCTTATATAGTTCTAATATAGTAACTATCTGGAGGGGAGTTGCAGGCTTTTAAACCCTGTGTAGGAGTGTCCTTGCAGAGTTTTTAAGGTCACGCGTGAGGTCTGAGTCTTGAGGGCCACTTGAGGGTCGCTGACCCAACCGTTGGGTCAACTGTTTCAACAGGAATCCTTGACGACTCTCAGAGGACACTCCCACACAGGGAAAAAAATGAAATGTCTTCAAGACACTGAAACAAGTCCAGTTGCCTATGATAAAGCACCTAGATTGTAGCTAGTTATGTAGCAAATACTACAGTAGTAGTCCTACTATAAACAGGTGCAGCATAAACTATGTGGGAGGTTAACACAATAACAAGCATTACGTCAATGTAGTCTATTCCGAGCCGCTTTCACCAGTCAAACTCAACCTTGTCCAAGGTTGAGTAAGATAGACAGAGGTTATTAAGACAAGGCATCTTTGAACTACTGAGTAAGGAAGATTAAATGGACAAACGGCTTACCGCAATTACAAACATTAACTTCCCTTTTTTCAATAACAATCAGTCAATTCTGGGTCACTTATCTTACAAGACAGAAGCTCGCACTCACTTACTTTATCCACAGTGAACAGCAGCAGATCAGGTGGTGGAGGGAGATAAGAGCAGGATCAGCACATAATGGTGGGTGAGACGGCTGAAATAATCTGTGCATTACTAAATAATTGATTTTTATATGATTAAAACAGATATGTAGCTAGTGTAAACGGTGGCAAACATTACTTTCCCTCATTTTTGTGTGACAGCCTAGACCAAGTCACAACCAGAAGCTCACACTCACCTTTATTTTCCACAGTGAACAGTGGCAGCCCAGGTGGTGAGGGGAGATACAAGGTGAGAAAGACAATAAATGGTTAATAACGCAAGTCATCTGCATGCAGAGATTGGTGTAGTATGCAGCTAGTTAACACAATGTCTTCATAGTCTGTTCTAAGTCACTGTCTTCACGAGTCAGAACCTCATTCACATCTCTTCTCCATCCAAGGCTGGGTAAGATAAAGAAAGATAGACAGAGGTCGTTAATACAAGTAATCTTTTGAATTATTGAGTAAATGATCTCTTTTATCAATGACAGTCAATTCTAGGTACCTTATTTTACAAATCGGAAGCTCATAACGACTTCACGGTGAACAGCAGCAGCTCGGGTGGTGGAGGAGGATAGGAGCAGAAACAACATGTGGTGGCCGGTAAGACAGCCCAAATAATCTCTGAATCACTAAACGACTGATATCTCATGCTTTATCGTGTGCTAGCAGCTTCACACAACAATAATATAAATCATTAGCCCTGTCTTTATTAAAGTACTGTGTATAGTTAATCAGTAGGTGCAATTCGTCAGGATTCTGAGAGAAAAATTGGAATAGCTTGTTTGGATATGATGTCGCATCACTCTGTTGCTATGGGGCAGACTGCAGATGGAGAGCAAGGAACCTTAAAAAAAAAGGCTCTTTTCTGTTGTTGTATGTGGGAGATGCATGGACGGGCAGATTAAAACCCATCGTATCTATGTCGTATGACCTTTGATCAAGAAATTAATCCACAAAATGAAAAAACACACTTCAGAGAATGAGCGAATGATTTTCCCAAATGGGCGCATTAGTTAATTTGTTGTTTACTCAAGATAGTATAAAA
Organism: Diplodus sargus; assembly: GCA_903131615.1. Classification (NCBI taxonomy): domain Eukaryota; kingdom Metazoa; phylum Chordata; class Actinopteri; order Spariformes; family Sparidae; genus Diplodus; species Diplodus sargus. Next base: position 4,769,288 of record CAEMYA010000029.1, read on the forward strand.
CCTCATTTTTGGAGGATAGATTACGATGATTACCTGCGTCTCGTGACCGTTGTGTTTCAGTGACTCGTACTGATGCACTTGCGGTGAGCGTGATGATGTTCATTTTGTTTTCTCTCTAGACTGTCAGAGACTCTTTAGAATGACGCACACCCTTTTCCAAATCGTTCATTAATTCTTGATCAATACCATTTCCATATCCAGACTAGAAAAAAAAAAAGAGTTAAGCGTTTTAATGATTCTCACCAACACTGTCAATCACAGCTGGTTTCTTTTTAGGGAAATGTGTGGCATCAGCAGCAATATGTGTGTTGCATCTCCGGTCTCTGTTGTTATGCATGGGATTTTAGGCTCAGGAGCAGGTACCTCCCAATCTCCAGACACAACCCAAATCCAACCAGACCATAAACACAGCACTGCCACAACATTAAATTGAAAATCGATCCTAAAGAAACTCATTGTTTGCAGAAAGGTACATTGTGAACATTTATTCTGACGACTGGGTCGAGTGTTCAATCTTCCCCCTCTGTAGCATTTCCCTGGGGTCCTACTGTTGGTGCCGTGGTCACAAAGACAGCATTAGCAGCATTGCTACCGCCAGCAACCAGGCTACAACCAAAGCAAAAATGTAGTTGTCTTAATGTTCTTATTCCTGTAAATGTATTTCAAGTGATACTAAAAGCGTATCCCGGCCAAGTCCAAAGGAAATTCAAAGCTGTTGTTCAACCATTTGGAGTACAAGGTTTTGGGCAAGTTTAGTGATCTAGCCGGACAGTTTTTAATAAGTTAGCAAGTTATGTTACTTACTCACTCTTGTTTTACCTCTGTTTCGATCACTCTCCCTCTTCACCTTCTTTGCCACCTCCATCAGCGTTTCCACAGCTATTAGAGTCGCTCCAGCAGTACCTGGGGATAGCGACCAGCTAAAACAATGCCTCTTCTTGTGCTGACAGATGCGCTTTTTTTTTCTGAGGATGGCGGATGGTGCCATTTTTCAACAGCAAATCAGTATTCACTTCAGAATGACAAATCGTCTATAGTCAGTTCAAGTAGCGAATATCTTCTACCTTATCTGCTTAAGAAGTTTTGACTGATGTCAAAATAAGTGCCTATAAATATAAGAATGACGAGGGACACACATTAAGGTGTGTGTCAAGTCACTCTGTGTGAAGATCTTAGAGATGGAAACGCTGAAAGGCCTAAGGCAGTTGTTTTTTGGGAAGGAGCGCTCGTCTCAAATCCTCTCTCTGAGCCCAGCAGCTCATTTGCAAAGGTCATGCGAAGTTCTATCAGATGTAGACTTTGAGGCGTTGCCCTGAAATGACAGCTTGACAGTTTTGTTCAAAGTTCAGAGCATCACTTCGGCGCTTAAAATGCACTTAAGACTTCAATGAGAGTAGCGTCTCTCCTTCATGCCATTTCTTTCCCTCCTTGATCTGTGTGATTATCAAATCTAAGGCGAGTAAATAACCTGTGATCTGCTGCTTGCAAAAGGAGAACTCACTCGGGTGCTTCTGTAATAACAGAACAATTTGCCTTTGCTGCTCTGAATATTCATTCATTCAACCTTTATTTAAATCGCTGCGCCGATCAGACCCGGTGGTCAGTCGTAATCCGGGCGGGCAGGACTGTTTCTGTGTCGAGTGTTCTGCTCCTGACTGGAGTTTTGTGTGTTAAAACTTCTCAGAAAAAATAATAAAAATGAATAAATACATACAAATAACCTCGTTCACTTTTAAAGGTCAGATTCCTCGCCCTGAGCAGACAGACGTTTCAGACCGCCGCTGATACCTCGCCGCAGCGCCCTCACAACTGATGTTCTCCCACTTTCGCCGACCTCAGACATTAAACTGCTGACATTTCTGGGGAAATCCTCCTCTCTCCTTTCACTGCCTGGAGAGCGCAAACATTCAACGGCTCCTGCCTTCACTTGGCAGAGGGAAATACATTCGGTTTGTTATCAGCCACAGTTGGTTAAACGCTAAATTATTCATAGGGAGGTAAAGGCTTGCCCACACGAGATTAGCGCGCCTAATTGTTCATCCAGTTTGCTGCTCGAATGCAGGAGCGGGGCTGCCTCGACACCAGCGTCCTGGAAGATTTCCTAAATGAGAAAAAACGGAGACCTGACATTCGAAAAAACTATTCACCGAACTCCTTCAACTTTTAGAAATACTTAGCTAAGCAATAATGGCCGCCTGTTGGGGAAACGAAGGGGAAATTAGGCATCAAATTGGAAGAAGGCAGCTAATGTTCACTCCTTAGTTTTCCTGTAAAACACAGGGAGCTCGAGCACGTTCACCCTCTTTAAATTTTATCGACATTTAAGAAAATAGCTATTATCTTATTTTCAATGTAAACCAAACCCCAAAGCTTTTAAAGTCTTGAAGGTGATTTTGCAGTGACTCTCTTTAATCCTAATGAAGATCTCCTGCATGTATAATCAGCAGCTGGTGCACCTTTATCTGATCTTACTGTCTCATGTTATTCCTTAGTTCTGGCTCACTGTCCTGTGTATTGGACTGTTTTCAATATTCAGTGAAAAGAGGTACATAGGATTCTATTATACTCCCCCACAATATGCAGATTTGTTGCCTCCTCATTGCATTGCTAGTGAAGACATATACAGTAGTGTCCAATATGGTGTTTTATATCATTAATAGTTCTTGTGAATCTTCTGCAATGTATGAAATATTGCACAAAATATGTCGGCTTTGTTCATATAACTTAACTTTTGGCTTAAAGGTTCAGCTTGTTTGTGTAAACATAAAGCTGGTATCCTGGCATATAGGGAGCTCTTGGCTAACTGCTCTGAGGCTTTTCTGATTTTGTTTCTCCTCTGAGTCACTCTGGAAAAGCTCGAGGCACAAGGTTGTGGGAAGGGTGGGGGGGTTTGCACTGACGACTGCAGTGGATGAATGTTTGTTTGCCACGCTCACCTCGAGAAAAAATCTGAAAAGTTTGCTGAGAAGACATACCGGCACCATACTCTGTTTTTTTATAATCTGAAATAATCAATAAATGCATACTCTGCTTTTTAGATTCTGTTTTGGTATTGAAGCAAAAACACAATCAGTCATGTAGCAACAAGGTGGGAAAAAAAAAAAAATCTAAAAGAGGCTACAAAAGAGAGTTGGGTGATGATTCTCTGCAGGTTTGGCACGAGCAATAAATAATCATCATCCAACTTTTTTTTAAGCCCCTTTTAACTCATTGTTTTGTTTGTCAACAGCTTGTTGCTAAATGTCTTGGCTTTGCAGCTAAAAGGCAAACAGCTAGCTGGTAAAGCAGCTTAATTAGCCACAGTAGCACATGCACAAGCGAGTCGGCCATCTTTGTTAGCTACAGTATGTCTGTCAACATCACTAAGACATACCACGTGCAGAACTGACATTTAGTTAAGTTAATTTAACTTAATTGCTGGTGAGCGCTTATGTTGCTGTCATGTTGTACTGTTGTTAAATGAAAATTGGTTTCTTACAATTCCCACGTCAAATAATGCCTGGTTTGACCAAAATAGTGCATGTGCTGATCTCCGCTGTAGCTAACTGTCCCACATGGCGGACGCACTCCAGCATGCGCCACTCAGATCGAGCAGCTACTCACACTTGATGGTGACAGAGACCAAACAGGAGCTTAAAGTCTCTGGGCTTTCATTTACTGTGTAGACACACAACCATGACTCTAAATGAATGCTAATGTCGCTCTGTGTCTGCTGGATGTGCGGATTGTTAGCTAACATTCTCGCTCTAACTTCTTAACAACTTGGTAACAATCCAGGGCTGTGTCTTCACATTAAAAGGGCTCTGTGGAACTTGTGTGTTGCGCTAAAAGCTGGTCGTTTGACTATGCTAGCTATTTCTGAGCTACTGTTAGCTACTGCTGCTCTCTATTAACGAAGAGGAGAGAGGCACTGAGGCGAGGCAGTCAAGGCCGTGAATACACTCACATTATTCGGACTGTCGCGGAAAGTCCAACCCAAGTCTCTGATGAGGAAATCCAAAGTCCAACAGCAATCGACCAATACAAACTGTCCACAGGCTTGAACAGGCAACCGAGAGAGACGGGAATGTGTCCTTTTTCATGTCACATAACAATCTGCTCATGTAACACAAGTGATGAATCAGGTCAATGACAACAAACTGTTGAATAGAGCCCCTTCAAAGCTCCTCAGCCTCTGTGGGTTGAAAGTCAGTGATTGCTGCTTTTTTTACTGCTCAGGTACTGGGTAGCGGCAATGGCTTCATATGATGATCTGCAGTTTTGAAAATGCGTTCACGGAATCTTCCTTCACCTGTTACTCTGGTACCAACAGGCACTCATTGTCATTTTCCCAGCATGCTCAGAAGCCGGCTCAACATAATAACTTGCTGTCACACAGGCAGCAGAGTCTCAAGCGAAAAAACTGACACACATCTCTGTGCAGCCTTCTTATACCACGGCTCATTTTTCTGATAAGATACTGATGGTGCACTTACATCCATCAAATGTATGGCACGCTGTTTTCACTCCCTGCGTAGACAGAGCAAGGTAGAGATTCCAGAGAAGCGATGTCAATCCTAATTTGATTTCCTGTGCGGAGATGCTGGTGGATGCCGGAGACGCCTGGGGACTTGTTGGGGAATAAAAGATATAGGGGGGGGTCCAGTTAATAGTGGGATGCACTTAGAGACGGGCAAATGGAATTTGAAATGAGCACTTTTTGTTTGATTAACTTTAAAAGCCCCTGGGGTTGACAGAAGAAAACCAAGACGGGTACATCAACAGTGGAGACGAGAGGAGGAACATCCAGGGATGGAAATGAAATGAAATGAAAGACAGCCCGTGGCGTGCAGGTAATGGCAGGGACCTGGTTAAGTCAGCTTGAGGAATGGCCTTCTAATTACTGCCAGTATCGCTGTTGCTACATTTAATTGATTAAGTAAACAGGTAACTGGTTCCTTCAGTCCCAGCATGTACAGCTCTGTTTGCTCAGGTTGGATATCATTCACTGTCATGTTTTTCACACAAAGGATTCCTTAGAAGTGTATCTCTTAAATAACAAATAACGATGACGATGAGTTATTAATTTGTTTACAAACCCCACTTTAAGTTCTTTAAATTCTACCGGTTTACACACACACACACACACACACGCACACACACATATATACACATAAATACATATATATTTATTCTAAAGAAAACAGTGGAGTCTCCCTTTACTTGCAATTATGAATCATCCAATATTAAGTGAATGTATTCGCATGAGTCTCACGTACATGCACAACAGGTTGCTTGGTGCATGTTAAAGAACTGCTGATCTAAGTTTAATCCACCGCCGTTCAAAGGGGAGCTGAATAAACGAGTAGACATAATGAATGAATAAATGACAATACACGCATGTCTTTTCTTTCCAAAAATATATAGTGCACAGTAATTGCACATGTCAGTAAAACAAACCACCACAGACATGCATGCATGAGCGCACAAACCAGATTCCACGGATGCATTCATGTACTTCATTCTGTACTTTTACACTGTCTGCGGAAACGTGGCCAAAAATAAGCCTTTTGCATGACAAACACACAAATATGCATACATGTACTGTGTGCACTGTGAACACCCGCAGCACTGTAGATACATGAATCTGCTGCATGAGCAGTTATACTCACTTGACAGCCGTGGAGAGAAGTTTGACCGTGCGAGACTGGTTAAAGTTCACACAAAAATTTTTATTCAGTCATTAATCACCCCCCTCACTGATGGAAAGTCAGGTGAGATTTGTTAGTCCGCAAAACATTTCGGGATCTTCACAGCAAAACACTGTTGCGGTCAATTTGGGATCCGTGAGCATCTTGGATTGCACCAGACGAGTTGTACTGAACATTTATCTTTTTATTTTTGGGTTATTTTTGTACTTAAAAAAAAAAAAAAAAAAATCCCCATCTACTTCAGTTGTTTAGAAGAAGCCTGCCTCGCTGTATTGCTGTGAAACTCCAGAAATATTTGGTGGATTTTCAAAACCTCAGCTGACTTTCTGTCAGCATGAAAGTAAATCGCGGATGACTGAATTTCCTTTTCTCAGCGAACTTATCCTTTGAGCGTGGTGCAGCCACCGAACACTAACGTCCAGCCCTGCAATAAACCCTGACTTCATGAGGATTATGATTGTTGTGGCAACTGAAAATCAGCCACTTGTCCAGTGCAGACGAGAGCTGGTCAAAACGCCAACTTTGACACAATATTTAATTTCTAGTCACGCATCAGCAGCGCATAGATGACGACTGAAGGGAGGCAGTCTTTCCTCTGCTTTTATAATAACAGACACAGTTGTAGCATAGTAGAAAGATTACATTTGATCTTACTCCAGTCAACATACTAATGATCTCCACATCCTCCTCAGGATACATATATAGACCTATACATGTCAACCATACGTCAACCCTAAGGTCATCACACTTAAAGGCAGGAAGGGGCTTCATCAACCCCCTCTAGGATGAACTCCTTAACTGAGTTCCCAATTGTTAGCTCTCTCATACTATACATCCATTCATAATCTGTAACCAGATGGCTGTCATTAGACATAACTCACGTTGGCAGCCCACAGACAAAGGATTTCACCCTGGACATACACATTACTGTTACACAATATTTGTTTATGACCAACATATCAAAATAGTAGAGGGACATTAGAGAGTTTCCCTCGCATGATATTGTCACATCGAGTCACAAATTTCCCCATTCACCAGACTAATAAAGGAATTTCTGATTCAGAAACTCTTTTAGAGAGATGTTGATCAGAGTTCATGACCATTTTAATGCTTTAGTAATATGACCCACTGCTGCTGTGACAAAATTATTTCCCAGTCTGGGTTTAATAAAGTAATTCTATTCTATTCTATTCTATTGTGTGAAGGGTTTCCAATATTGAGTTCACTTGCATTGATGTAAATGGGTCAACACCTGAAAGATTTGGAAATGGGAAAGTCTCAAATGTACAAACAGTGACAATATTAATGGTGCAATATGTAAGATTTGGCAACCCTTCTGAATTCAAAATCAAAACAAACAAGTGGCAGCATATTGCCAGAGTAACTAACAAACTGTAAGTACCATTAGCTCGGTAGCTCAGTTCTCAGTTTATCCATTGTCATGATTTAAAGGGTACTAAGACGATGTACTGAGCAGAACGAAGCCACACAACACAGTAAACGCGATACGGGCCGGTCGAGGTGAACAGCATGTCCTGCCAGCTCTGCCACAGCCAGCGAGGCACCGTGTTCATCTCAGGAGTTCTTCTTTATGGCTGCTGGAGCAGAGAGTGAACATGTCGTGAATATAAAGAATAGGCTGGTGCGGGCCGTGTAATGTTTTCCATGGCAGCAGACATACCTTGGCGCGAGGCTGGTATTCACTTTCAGCCCTCTCTGATGACCAGCGACTGAAACAGGTTTTTGCGTTATTAAAGTGCCACGAGGCATTTGATAGATGGTTCACTGCATGTGCCCGGTGTACCTCAAGACTTTCTGTTAACTTGATCCTATCTTTTTTATTAAATGTATCTGACTGGCTATTAAATAATAAAGAAAATCTGGGACTGTCTGAGTTTTTTTTTTTTGTTTTAAATACCAGCGAAATCGCTGACCGGACGTTTGTAAAACCTCTAAGCAAAGTGTTTTCTGGTGTTACTTGGATTTTAGTTTGCTCCCTGAGTTTAATACTGTTCATGACTGCCTGCGTGGTGGAGGGTCTGGTAATTTACTTTCTGATTTAATGTACCAACAAAGACATTTTGCTGAGGTGTACGTGGTATTTCATGCCATTAATTTTTTCCCCTTACTTGCCCAGTTCTGTCTGGATTTCTCGCAAGATAGCACATAGTCTGAACTGTGTTGTCTTATTTATGATAGTACAGAGTTCGTATTTGAGCACAGCAAGTTCTCAGTGAAAGTCCCCGGTTTCCTGCCATCAATAAAGACAGACAGACAGACAGACAACTCCAGGCTCAAACTGTTCCCTCTAGTTATATGCTTTTTACTCTTATCAATGCCAACGGCTTCCCAAAATGGTGTGGGTGTGGGATGTGAAGGAGTTATTGTGATTTGTTTGTGTGAATAAAGGATCCTCACAAGTCAATCTCAGAACCCTAAGGCTGTTGTCTGATGACGATTTAGACTCTTGGGTCGACAGCCAATGTTTCGGGCCCTCTGATGTAGCCAGCACAAATCTGGATGGCAGATAACGGATATCCAGGCCGGGACTTCCTACTCATCATTTTGACTAATCTCTTTAAACAGATACCCACGTATGAATGCAAATCAAGTAAAAAAAAATAAAGCTTATAGAAATGTCAGATTTTTTTTCAATAACTGAATAAACAAGCTGTTATAAGAGGAAAATAAGGTCCCCAGAATGCTGCTTAAAGCTACAAAGGTTGCAGCGCCCGCCACATATAAACAAAGTAAATCAGTATGAAACTTTGTTGTGCTTTAAGGTCAGTCTGTTTCATGCCAATTTTAACTGGTTATGAAATTTGATTCACAAATCAATTTGATTTTGATGCCTCTTCAATATGACCTACAGATACAAGACAATCAGTGACAAGATCGTTTTTTGTTATAAAGTTAAATGAAATCATAACAATAATAGGGAATATTTTACAATGCTTCCTCAACAAAACTGCCATTACCAAGCAACTGCATCTGTTAGCTGTAGGTTTACATGTATGAAAGGTACTTAAATGAAGGTTATTTTGTTTCAGTTTACATCTTTTAAAGATGCAATATGTAACCATTTTAGTCAAAATCATCCAAAGATTAACTAAACTAATCAACAGAATGTGACAAATTAACAGTTTTGACGTCATTACATCTATGTATTGTTGCAAAGATAATTATCAAAGTTAGCATGCTAACTAGCAAGCTCTTGCCTGTCACAGTCCAAAGCTCCTGACCTAACAGTCCCCACTGCTCTGGGCTCCCAGTACGGACCACTAACTGCACAGCTAACTGAGCTAACTAGCTGATGGCAGCTACAATTAGCTTCAGTTGGTGGCTACCTTGGTGATATGCTTCCCCCTGGTTAGTTTGGAATATGGATTCAATGGGTGGCCAATTCCCACATATTACACCTTTAATCTCACACAAATAGAGAGTGTACTACCAAGCTAAGCATCCTGCAAGCGTTTAAAAAAGAAAAATAATACTAAATACCTTGCATCTTAGATCAAGATCTTTTTTTTCAGTAGGTGGTTGGTCTCATCCCGCTTTGGTCCACAGGGGGCACCAGAAACAACACAAATTGACAGTGCTTTTTACTTTGACTGAACTAAAACGAAACATTCAGCCTTAAAGGTGCTTTGTGTTTCGTGCTAATTAGTTTTTTTAGTATATGATATTACGCTATGGATAAACCATAAACATTAGTTCACATTAGCATTGTCGCTACAAATGTGCCGGCATGCTGATTTTAGCATTTAGCCTGCAGAACTGTTCACAGACTACAGACTCTATTGTGTGTAGAGTCTTAGTCTTCTTATTTAAAACTCTGTTAATTATTACCCACTGTAAATATAAGCACCCAGCAATCTGCTTGAGCTGTACCTGGAGCTATTACGTCTGTGAGTTGCGCAGCTTCGCGGCTCGCCTTGGAAAGCCAGAGATAACTTATTTATAATTGTATCAACATTTCCCTTAACTGTGTGAACTCTCTTCCTCTTCCTATCTAATTCTGACTCCCACTGATGGACGTAATGCTGCCTGAAGGAAGTTGGGTAACGCTGTTAATAGTCTGCAAAGGCTGCTGAGATTAATTTAGCACTGAAGCAGTCATTTATAATATTTTTGATATGATCTAAGTGGAATACACTGCACTCAAATCAGGCCGATTAAATCTTCACAGCGGCTTCAAATCCAAATGTCTGGATCTAACAAAGCCTACTGACACTCAGTATAAGTGGTTGACACATGATCACGAAACCAATTTCAGTTGGAGGTCGTTGGTTTGTGGAAATTCGCAGCTGACAGTGGGGCCTTTTAAAGCACATACAAGATAATATGGTAAAAGTCAGTTAAAGTAATGAACTACCGGTATGCAGATGCACGGGGATGGGAGGCGGGTGGGTGAAATAGTACACCTTTAATGAGGAAAATATTAATTACATTACCTGCAGCGACCCCCCAGCAGGAATCATAGGCACGTCCCCTGTGCGCATTTACGCACGAGGCACAGCTGCTTAACCTCATTGATTATTTACACATCTCGACAGGCCGACAGGATCACTCAGAACCTTGTATTAAACGATGTTCTTCTCCACATCCTAAAAGTCTTGCACACAATCCACGTTCATAAAAGAGCCGCCCTCGTGATAAATCGGGGGCTCCATCAAGAGCTGTCCGAATGCGTTTATTTCAGCCGTGAAAACTTTCACTCCGTTGTGCTCTGGAGAGTTTCCTCTGTCCTGTCAAGTTCATAACTACAGCTTTTAGATTTGCTGCTGAAATGTGCCACTATTTTTGCTGCAGGGACACATTGCATGCATGGAAACATTTAAAATACTGAAAGCATCCTTTCCTCATCATTAAAGTATGTTGTTAGAGAAAACACTCTGTATAAAAGGGTTGAATCCATGCCGGATCCTGCCTTCTATTGAGGTTAGACTTGGTGGCCTATTTTGGATGGATGAAAAAGTTATTTCAAAAAACGGAGAGAGGGAGAGGAGGGGAAGAAAAGAGAGAAGAACATCATGTCAGTCAGTGATGCCTGAAGCAGCGCTGTCCATCGTACTGAAACGGAGTGGAGGAGATTGATCAATCGAGAGATAAACAGAACTCACTTGGTTTTGTTTCTTAGCCTGCTGGCTTTGGTTGTTGTTCTACATAAAACTTTGGGTGTGGTAGCAATCCATAGACAGAAAGGGTGACACCAGGCAAGTGCAGGGAGGGTTGCAGAGAGGTAGAAAGAGAGCAAGAGAACACAATAACATTGCTCTCTGAGGTCATTAGAACAGGTAATAATTGCTGGTCAAATATTAGCCTTCCCTATCCTTAGCCTCACCCACTGGCTATGATCTCAGCTCCACGTGTATGAAATTTGGTGACTGCATCTTGCAGAAGTCTTGCATCTTCTTCAGATTGGTGCACATCAGAAAACAGGGTGGACTGCTTTTTCAAACTACAATACCTTCTAATCCTCAGAAGGGCCCTGTACTTCTTATTCTCAGTAAATCCTCTCAAATCTCTGGTTACCAGGGCTGAAACTTACTGTCGAGTAAAAATAAAGATAGATTTTAACAACAATGTGGCTTATTTCTGGCCTAAAATGTCTTCAGAAAAACATTTCAGTGAGCTACTTTCATGACAGATTGTTTCCAAACGAGCCGCCATGTTTGTCCGGTTTGAAATCATTGACGTCCGACAAGTGGGCACTTGACCAATCGGGTGCAGCCATTAAGTGTTTGGAAGGGTGTAGCCTGTGGCGCTCAAATATCCAATGCTAGGAAGGGACGGAGGCCCTCGCATCCAAAAACTCAAGTTTGACACAGCAGGAACCCCTCTAGCATCACTTCCTGAGAGTGCAGGGTCCTGTTTGTGACTATGAATCAAAAGCAATAAATAATGTTACATAACTAAGTTAGAAGTGCAATTAAAAGAGTGTAATTAAATAAATTGTCAATAGAATTTGAAAAAATAACAGTTTTGACTTTCTGATGTTCAGGTGTTAGATAGAGATATCTAATGAAGTTACCATGTTAGCCAGCTTGCCCGGTCCAGAGCCCCCGTGCCAGCGATGTAAACACTAACACTCCCCTGGTGCTCTGAGCTCTCAGTCCAGACTGCTAGCTGCACAGCTAAATGAGCTAACTAGCTAATCGCCACGACAGCTGTCGGTCGCCCTGGTGATGCTGCTTTGGACTGTTTGTTTCGAGTATGACAGGCTGTCAATTCTTACATATTGCACCTTTAAGGTACATAAAGGACACATTCACATCACTTACGATCACTTACGGGAGTTCAGTAGCTTATGTAACTTCTGTGACAGCTGTCAGGTCATGACACAGATAATCTGTTGATCTTCAAGTCTGAATGTCACAGTGCTGAAGGGAGGATCCTGTATCCTTTACTACTGTCTGGCACACAGCACTTGATTGTGTTCCCCATTCAGCAGCTTTTGTTTCCTTTGGCTTCATCTTTCATTTGAACAGTGACTTTATTCTTAGTAAGTCACTTTACCAACTGACCTCTTTCCAGTCATGTATTAATTACTCTGTCAGTTACAGACATCTGTATCTTGTGTAACCTGTGGTAAAACTAAGTGTCGACTCAAACCCGTACTTTATTTTTCAACTGTAATTAATTAATTAATTATTCCACACCCAAAAGAGTCATTGGCAGTTTAGTGATGAACTTAATATCGTTGTTGGTCGTTAAAGTAATCCTTGGTCAATATAAGCCTTCCCTACCCTTGCCTCACCCGCCGTCTATGCCACAGTGAATCTCTTTTCTATGACAGAGCTTAAAAATACAAAGGACTTTCTGTGGGTTTTGAAGAGCGAGTCATCCTTTCATTGCACAAATTGAAGTGTCACCATACAAAGAATAGAAATCTGATGGAAATACTGAATAAATGTGTTTATTTATTTGGAGAATCACAGCTCTTAGCGACAGCGATAGCACGAGCCGTCAGAACTCCACATCAGTTTAGCACTAATTATTTGACTGTCGTGACAGGCAATTCCTCTTCATAGAAAGCTCAGACAGAGGGATCTCTTTTTTTTCTGAAATGACTCTGCCATTTACTGTCCACTTAGTCGAAATGCTGCAGAGGCAATCAACAAATAGACGGGAATGTGATTACTGTAGAGTGTGAGGAGGGGAAAAACAGAGTTCACAGTAAAAGGTAGGAAGCTGCAAATAAAGAAGAGTGAAATGGAAATTCAACAAAAGAAAAATAGCTTAGTGTGGCCTGTTTTTTGAGGACTGTGTGTCTGGAATTTGGATTGGAGAGTGAAGATGTTCCACTGTGTCTCTCATAACAGCCTGCGCATATTTGTGGAGAATTGCTCAAGACGAAAACTTAAAGCAGGCTGGTAGATCATGTTACACTCAATAGTTTATATTGAGACAGAAAAGATTTTTTCTTTGCTGAAACACCATGTCAAGAAGACATGGCGGCTGTTTTTTTAAACACAATCAGTAAAAAGCAGCGAAAGGCCAAAGAGAGGAGTGCTGCTCCACTTTTGGAGAATGCTCAATATTTCAGGATGGACAGTAAGCAGTTTATTCAAATTCTGTCATTGCATCAATGTAACAGTGTCACAAGGTGACATGTTACATACAGGTTTGAGGTACCCGAGTGTTACTATTTTATTCTAATTGTAACATACTTCACTACTGTTCAGAGGGAAAAGTTTTTCACATAGGCCTAGTACATTGTAAATATTTTGCCCCATTATGGACTTTTTTCCTATCTATAGCTGTTTTGTTTAAGAATTGAACTACTAAATGCTATAATTTTATATTTAATATTTTCAGACAAATTATTGGAGTGCATTTCAATGAATCCCATCTGTAGGGAGAAATGAAACTGCCAGAACCTAAAAAAAATATATAAATCAAGTAAATACATATGCCACTAAATGCACCAAAATTTAACTGAAAGTAGTGTAGGCATCTTTTCATTTATAAAATGTGACATCAATTAATAAAATAAATACATACTTGTATAAAAAAGTCAAGGAAGAAGAATACAGAAATAAATAAGGAAATACATAGGTAAATATGAATATTAATATAAATATGGATATGTTATGGATATCAACATGTTCTAAATAAACTTATACTTACTTTTTAAATATCTGATGTATGGTTTATTGATTTATTTATTAAGCCATATCTTGAATCATTTAATTATTTGATTACTGCTTTCAGAGTAATGCATAATCAATAATAATAATGATGATGATAATCCAGTTATAATTATACCTGAAAAATAACAACATCAGTGAAAGAGACTATTCTGATGCAGAACTGTTGTTGTTCATACTTTCAGAACATTGAGCTGATAAAACCATTGTTGCCTACTTTGAATGGTGTGGAAGTTTGACTTCTGTTGTCATTGGATGTTTCTACACTGTAGCAGTTCTTCTTCTCCTCTAGTGAATGACCTGGAGTCTTCTCGCATCACACCACTGGTCGTTTCCTAACAGCAGTCAGTCAGGATGTGGACTGAAGCTGGACCTGCAGCCTGTGAATGAGCTCACTGTGACTTGAACAGGACAAGAAACAAGACGCGAGTTCAGCGCGCATGCGCAATCCTTGTAAATAAGGAAGTTGACGTAGATTTTCCAAGTTATGTGGCACTGCGGAGGAGCAGTGTGCGCACCATAGAGATATTTATGCTGTTTTTATAACTCGAGTTTAAGGTAAGAGCCGAGCGAGGGCAAGAAACGACCTTTAACCGTATTGTTAAGCTGCACGTAAGGTCATGTTAGCAAGCTTTGGACGGCCTAGCGTTAAGCTAATGTCGCTGCAGCTAATTAGGCTAGGCAGGTGTGTTTACATGACGTGTCGTTGTACAAACAACGAACTATGCAGGACACTGAGCAGAGAGCATGGCATGGTACAGTTATAGTTGTTGGCTGGACAAAACCCTCAGCTACATGTTATAAACACACAGGAGCTACCACTGTGTTATCTGTCAGTAATTAGCCCCGTGCAACACTGAGTTAATTAACAACATGGAGGACTTTCTTTTGGATATGATTCAAAGCTGTTACCGTTTGCTCTGGTTTCTTTTTCTACGATTTACTGTGTTCACCTTTATAACACACGGCACAAGTTGCTGGAAAGTTAAACAAAAAGGTGTCCTACAGTATAACGTTACTGCACCTCAGATTTATGCAAATGCATCCAGTAATGCTTGTGCATTATGTTAATGGGTGACACACGTCATTCAGGAAACTATGTGAGTATACACAGATGAAAAACACAAAGATTCATTTATGAAGTCTAATTTAAGTGTAGACAGGACTTTGGTACATTAATCCACATTCACCCAGTAGTTTCCCTGCAAGAAGTTTCCAAAAAAAATTCTGATTGTTTCCCCCTTGTTCTGTTTGTTTGATTAAGTTTTTAAGTATTCTTTTTAAAAATTACTTTTTACCTCCCTTTCCTCATGGTCCACAAATAATACTTCTAATCCTGCGACAGTATAGCCTAGTTCTGGTAAAGAAACGCTAGACACTGTATTGTATATGAATTATTTAAAAACTGTGAAATTTAAAGACACAAGTCTACCAGCATCGGTCTTTCAAACACAATATGTAATTTGTACACAAGTTCAGAATGTGTAGGGGTAGAGCCAGTGTCTTGTTATCAGAAGGCAGTTGGTTCGATTCCCCATGTCTGCATTTTGAAGTGTCCTTGGGCAAGATACTGACCCTAAACTGCTCCTGATGTGCTGGTTGGCACCTTGCATGGCTGCCACTGCCATCAGATTGCGAATGTATGAATTACTGTAAATTGCTTTGTAAAGCGTCTGCTCAATGCCCTAAATGTAAACTTGTCCAAACCCTCAAAATCACAGAAGTGAGCCGATACTAAGGACATGACCTCCTTGTCCTCAGTGATAGCTGCAACTCATAAGGGAACCATACTAAATATATAATACGTGTGAAGTAAAATCTAGCTAGATTATTTTCATCGTTTGTTAATCTGTTGTTTGGGTAATAAAATAGCAGAAATGTTGTCTCCCAAAGCTCAAGATGACATCTTCAAATGTCTTGATTTTGCCACAATGCAAATAAATTTAGTTTACTCTCATAGAGGAGTAAAGTAAAAGTAAAACTCTCGCACACAGTCTAACTTGTGAAATGACATTTATTTGCAACATTTCAGTAGTAGACCTTTTATCAGACAAAATTATTTTGCCTGGTAGAGGTCTACTACTGAAATAATTAAGTCAGGATAATCAAACAGTAGGGAATACGTAGCAGTGAAGCTCTTCTGGAGGCTCTTGTGGACCAACTCCTCACTATGACACCTAATAATGGTTCATTCACCCATCTCCTTTATCAGCAGCTATATCTAGATATGTTAATAACAACAGATAAAGGACAAGTTGCAGCAAAATCAACATGATCCTACAGTCTTCTGGGAAAGTGTTTCCACAGAAGTTTTTGTCTCTCCCTCTGAAACCAATCCAGATGAATATTAATGAATACTCCCATTTGTTTGTTGTCTTGCTCACATAGTATAGGTACATCCAGAAGTCGTCTTGTAAACACTTCCCTCCATTTTATGTAAAATCTACACGATTCCCTTGCTGCACGAAGTGCTGCAACTTCACAACAACTACAACCTGGAGCCTTCCTCGTCATCACAGAGGCTCTGTGGCGAGTTGATGTGACAGCTGCTAGCAACACAACAGAATGTTTCTGAAAGCTCCTCCATACTCTGTTCAAGCCGGAACAACAGTTTTTATTCATGGATTTACTCTCCCTTGGGGCGGGGAGGCTCAATTGCACAGATGCATAGAGCCAAAATCTCCAACATGAACAAAACTTTAGCCTTGAGGAAGATCGGATCTCATGCTCAGTCACACACACTTCCCTCAGCGCGGAGACAAGCGATAATCTGTTAAATTATGAGTCATTTGTTTTTATTGATGCTCACTGGCTTGTGTGGAATAAGTACATGAAATATTAATATGAACAGCAGTATCCCTCATGGCTCAGAAGGAGGATTAGATTAATGCTACTTTTTCTCGTCAGAAAAATAATTGACTTGTGATTTCTCTCCACCCGTGTCATTATCGGTGTCTTGTAGGTCTGGCAAAAAGTTCCCAGACAACTCAGACAGACAAACATCTGCAAACATCTGCTCCTTTTTACAAAGCAAATACGTTAAAAAGAGACACTCGGCTGTCTTTAGCTTGGTTAAATAGCGAGAATGAATGTTGCATCAGCCGATGAAGAGTCACCTTTTTAGCTGTCATTTTATTTGATTTTTTGACTTGCCCAAAGCAAAATTGAGTGGCAAAATATATCAGACTAGAACTGCTCAGTATGTCAGTATTATATCGATAAATTGTGGTATGACGTAACTGTTGTCTTTTGTTTTAAAGACTTCATAGCTGTAAAGTGATTACTTTCTAAACTTGCCTCAACCCAATTAACCTCAGATTCCAGCAGGCATATCTGCGTTGTGTTTGGGCTGCGACAAAGGCGCCAGGAGCTGACTGCAGATATTCTAGACAATGCCTGCTTTTTCAGAAACATCCCATAAGTGGCTGCCTGCTCTGCTGTATGTAAATAAATGTCTTCTTTTTGACCAAAGCCAGAATGAAGCTGTGTCAAATTGCAAAGATCAGACTTAGCCAGGCAGGAGGCTGGACACAGACTCGGGACCTACAGCTCTTACAGCAAGCACTTATCCTCCCTGCACAACTTAAATGTACCATGATGTTGTTCTTGTCCTTTTTTTCTCAGCAATTCAAAATAATCTGGAATATTTCCACGAAGTTAATGCTGTCCTTTCCTGCCATCGCGCTACGTTGAATTAGCCAGCCATGCATGCGCGCTGACACAGCTCTTGGTTTGCCTTCTGCTGGCACGCAGCCACCTGCTGAGCAGCAGGAGAGAAACTGCAAATGCTTCAGGGATTTTATTTTATTTTTGTGGCAACAAAATGAAAGGAACAGACAGCATTAACTAAGCGTTAACTAAATAACATATAACTTGAATTGCAGAACTAATGCGTTTAAATTACTTGTTATCTGAGTACTCTAACAGATCACTCTGTAACAAGTTACCCCAACACTGTTTGTGATTGAGGATCCTCCCCCAACAAAATAGTTATTGTTTTCAAAAGAAAACCTGCAATTTCACATTAATTTGGATTATTATTATTGGCTTACCATGTCTATGTACAAAAGTGGAGCAGATAACTAATTGTTATACTAATTAACACTCATCTTAAAGACAAAACTCTCTTATGAAGTATTCTTGTCATTTAGCCATTTAGTGATTTATGTCATTTGGCTTACATGGTGCCGACACAGCCTGGGTGCTTTGCTTAAGCCTTAAAATTGTATGCAAAGCCCCTAATATATTCTTACAGAACACAGTAGAGTGATAAAATGAGGGCCAGAAATCAGAGATTACTGTGGAGATATCATGGATGATAGATTACCACCTGCATGTCTCTCTGTCCAAACAGCTCCTATGCCATAATGAAGGCAGCTAGAAGCAGTATGTTGGGTGCTGGAACATCCAATAACAAGGTCAAGTATTCACGGCTGGCTGCAGATGACGAGGGTTACATAGACTTACAGGTGAGACAGCTGTTCTTCTTCTTTGGTTACTGACACTGTCTCTGATGTGTCATGCTGCTCTATGGATTGTGTGGGAGCCTGGTAATCAGCAAATCATTTACTTGCACACAGGCAATTAATTGGTGTTAAATCCCAATGAATGGATTCTTGGAAATGTGCCAAATCCTTTTGTGATTAACCAGAGGAGATATGAGGAGCTGCAAATGACTGATCATCTAATTGTCTCCGTCTCTGTCTCTGTCTATTGTCTTGTCTTTTTGTCGAACAATTGAACAGTTCAAGAAAAGCCCCCCAAAGGTCCCGTACAAGGCGATTGCACTGGCAATATTCCTGTTTCTGATTGGCTCCTTACTCATAATCTTCGGAGCTCTTCTTCTGTCAGGAACCATAAAGGTCGAGGTGAGTTTGGCCAGCAGGCATGAAGTCTGTTCTGGCAAATTGCATGTTTGAGTCTCAGGTCCAGATTTTGTCTGTGGAGCCAGACTATAATTAAAATGCGTCCAGAGTGTATACATTGAAAAACTATCTCTTGTTCTTTGCCAAAAAGCTTACTGTCAAGCGTGGTACATTTTCCCATAATGCTTGAGTGCCTTAAAGCTGACCGTAAATACCCTGACAGGCTTGTTCTTACAATGAATTCTCCTGAAAATCCATTTGTGACAAAAATGTTTCTGTCTGAGCTGCCTCCCTCCCTCCTGTCTGTTCTGAGTTAATTCCTGTAGGAGCGTATATCTCTGTTCATGTTGCTCCTGTGTGTGACAAGCTGTACATTTTTGGTACATCTATGAGTCCAGAATGTGTCTTCAAACACCACTGAAGGCAGTTTGATGAATCAACTCTTCCTTTAGGTTGTCTTGGTTGCATCTTGGTGTTAAAAGAGTAGGTTGACATGTTGTTTGCACAATTTGCTGTCTTGTTGGGAGTTACATAAGAAATATGATATCACTCTTATGTTAGTTCACTTTAAAGGGATTCTTCACCCCAAAATCAGAAAAAGAGTATTTCCTTTACCTATAGCTCTGTTTATCTAACTAGATTAATTTAGTGGTCGAGTGGAGATGTCATGGAGGTGTCTGCTTGCTCTCCAATATAATGGAACTATTCTTGTGGTGCTCAGGGAGCCAAAAAACAAATACATTTGAGAAGTTAAACAGCAATGTCTCTTTTATGACCCACTTACTCAAGATAATCCACAGACCTTATCTCATGTGGGAACTGTTTTATTTCTAACAAACTACACCTGCCAACAGCATCACTTCAAAAAAAGGAAGCGTGCATCTGCTCATGGACAAGAGGCTCGAGCTCATGTCCAGGTCAAGACCAAGGCTTTGAGGGCTTAAGATTAAGTCAGATCCAAGATCAAGGCAGGGCAAGACCCAGACAAGACCCACAGTTTGACAGCTTAAGACCAAATCAAAACCAAGACAGGTGTGAGTCCCACAATGCATGACATACAATAAAATGTGGAACATACAAACCGTAGGCCCTCATAAAAGTGATCTGATCCACATTTGCGTGTGTGTGTCACACACACACACAATCATGAAGGAGCTGAAGTGAAAGCCAAACTGCCAAAATTAGATATTATACACATGAAAGATCAGGTCCCCCATGTTTCTACAGTAGCTCAGAATGGACAAACCAAATACCGGCTCTGGAGACGACATTTCATGTTTTCAAAAGGAGTTGTGTTCAGTTGGTTACAATCTGCAACCACACCGCTAAATGCCACTAAATCCTACACACTGAAAGTTAGTTTTAGACATTCTATTGCAATTTTTGGTACTTGACAGCTTTACAACTCTTGTTGCTACAGTATGAAAATATTTCAGTCAGTACTGCGGTGTGATGACTAGCCCTACTTTTGAAAACCCATCAATAAAGCTTACACAGCCTGTAAAATGTCAGTTCAAGCAGTAATTAAAACACTCACGATGCCGTTAATCTTGCCTTTAAATAGCTGTAATGAAACAGTTGTCTTGACATTTTTCTGCCTTGCTGCCAGTTTTTGTTTCTGCTGTGCTCTTGATTTTCCTGGCCATAATGTTTGGTTTTTTTTAATTGCATGTTAGAATATAACTAATGATTTTCATACCATGGAGTGCCAAATTTTGGTGGATTCCCTGCTTGGGTTTCTGCTTCCCTTAATTCATGCCTACATGTGGGAGATAAAAGAGTCTGCACACATTATATGTGTAATGATCAGTAGGACGTTAATTTTAACGTTTTTTTCCGGTCTGCACATTGTGTTTGCAGAAAATTTGAACTGACATGAAGGCAGCATCAGTATATTTGAACTGCTACTTGCCAAATAGCCCACACGAGGTGGTGCAAAAAATACACAAGGCACAAGCAATTGAAAACCAAATAATGAGTTTTGGTTTAAAAGATGTGAAGTTTAATAGTTTTTAGAGTGTTTCTGGTGAACTTGACCTATGTCAAGGTCTTCAGTTAACATTATGAAAAACTATGAGCCCAGTCAACGATTGCAGTTGCATGAGAAAGGAAATGAAGCCCACATTGAAACACAAGTTAGCCCTTCACTTAAACTACTTAGATATTTAAGAATTGGCCATCTGTCAAATTCATACTGAAAACAAATGGGGTTCGCATATCACCACAGTTACCACAAAGTATATACGAACTGTAGCTACTGTTAGCTAGTTAGCTCAGTTAGCGGTGTAGCTAGCAGTTCGGACTGGAAACAGTGGCCATTTTCTATTTACATCATGCTCAGGGTGGGAAGCTAGAATGCTGGGAAACTGTTATGTTGCTATGCACCAGGTTACATATCGTATAAATATTGGGAATTGTTCTTTGGTCATTTCACTGATTCCTGATTGATCAACAACTGATACAACAAAAGGATGATATCCAGAGGGACATTAGGACATATTACAAGGTAAAACAACATTGATAACTCATTAGCTAATGGTAACCACTTCTTAGCTAATGTTACTGTTTGATAGTGTCACACAAAACAATAGGAACGTTGTAAATTAATTCTAAAATATCAATGCACAACTTGGACATGTGTATTTAATCCTCGAAGAGAAACACACTTGATGTAATCAAACTCCTGGTTGAATGCTAACATTAGCTAACGGGTGTTAAAACACGTTGTTTTTATCTTGACATATGGCGAGATGTCCCTCTTGATTTTCACTATCCATCATCTTTTCAGTTGCTGACCAATCTAGAAGTGGTGAAATAATTACAATTTGCCAGATTCCCTACGTTACTACATTACCAGGTCTCACAAGCTGGAACACAGCAGCATTATCTTATCCCAGCATACATGACGTCAGAGGAAAATGGCTGCCCAGTGAATAAGGTTTGTCGTCATCAAATGACTTAGTAGCACGGAAATCTCAGTAAAGTGATGGATGACAACCGAGCCAACCTCTTTTAATGAAGATGACTAGATGCAGTTAAAACTTGTAAAAACACAGGAAGTGAACTTGTGTTCCGATTTTTTTTTTTGTCAAACTACAAAACACATTTCAGTGTATTTGTATTTGTTGTTTTTTTTTTAAAACTTTTTTCTCATTTTGGTGAAATGACCCTTTTAAACCCACCTCACATACATGTCAACACACACTGTATGAGCGGTCAGACAAATGTAATGTTAAAATGCTTAACAATAAAGTGATAGACGCATTGTTATGGCCAATGCAGCAGCCCACTCTTTAAAAACCACAGGGAGAGGACTGCAGTAACTCAGTGCACAAGACTGCCATCTGGTGTTGAAATGAAACACTTGACTTGGCGTCGATAGAGACTGCCTGTGCCTCCTGGTGGTTAGCTGCTATGCATATGAAATGACTTATGATAGAGTGATTTACATGAAACCAGACCTCAGACAGATGAAGCCATCGCGCCCGCGTGCCTCCTGCACACCCTTTTCATACAGAGGATGTTTACATCGAGCTGGCAGGCGATGTGGAGATAAGTATGTTAGAGCCTGCTGAGCACATTAAGCACTCTGTGATGCTTCTTCCAACATCTCATTTCCATTCCAGTATTGCAGTATGTGATGTTTGTCAGTAAATAGATGTGAGGTTCCAGAGAATCTTGGATTATCATTGCAGAGAAATGTCCCCCTGTGACCCCTAATCACAGGTTGTTGTTGTTGTTTTCAGCATCCAGACCGCACCATTCCTGTCATCATCATAGGGCTACTGGTTTTCCTTCCTGGATTTTATCATTTGAGAATCGCCTACTACGCCGCCAAGGGTTACCGAGGTTACTCCTATGATGACATCCCAGATTTCGGCGACTGAGCCAAACGACAGCTGCTGATGCCACGCTGTTCAATCAGAGACCGCTGCCTGATGTTTACTTTGAGTTTCTGAATGTACGTAGCAAATAAAGCAGAACTTGTATTGCTGTTCAGCATTTTAACGGTTTTGCCTATCGGTTTTACAATTTTGTGTTGTTTACTCACAGCTGTGTTGTATCATCCTCAACACAAAAGCTCGACAAAGTCTTTATATATCCAGCAACAGCAACCAAACACTTGTAGTGATTGCATCGAGTCGAAGATGCCACATCTGCTGCTTATCTGTGACAGTACAGCTACGCGTTGCTGATGAAGACTACTTACCGCACTGTCAAGACATGATAACCAACCTCAGATGAGTGGTGACAGATTTTATAGAGACTGTACAGATGCCTTTAACTTACTACTGCTTGAAGTCCGTGACCCGAGTTACTGAGAATCTTTCTTTGCACAGTTTCATATCTTAAACCCATATTTAATATAGTCAGTATGATATGTGGAATCTCTGGCCGCTATATTTCTCCAGAAAGATTATATTTGCAGTACTATCCAAAGAGTGATTACTTTGTTGAAGAACAGTATATTTTTTAATTGAATGTATTACTTTCTGTATTAAGTATTACTGTTTGTGCATATTCATTTGGTTTTGAATATCAAAGAAATGTGTATTTTTACATACATTGCTTAAGAAATAAAAGTAGAACTCTGATGCAGAATCTGAAGTTTTATTGTCGTTCTTGTCACAGTTGTCTCAGGATGTGATTGTGATGGCGAGCTACAGAGGCACATTGTGCATTTAACCACAAACTTCATGAATGATACTTACACATTACCAGTGACGGTATGAAGTAACTTAGGACATTTACTCAAGTTGTTTGGTTTCTTTAAAAAGAGACAGTGCAAATAAAGATAATAAAAACAACATACACTCAGGATAATACCTTATTGAAAAGAAGAGAAGAAATTTTTTTGTTGTTGTTGTAATCCCCTGGCCAAGGGCTTAAAAGACTTCCTAAATTATGACAAAACAAACAAACAATTGTACCGCTCATATTTATTTATTGGCAGAAAAAATAGTTATGACACTTCAGTTAGTTTAATATCAGATTAAGACTTCATCAAGTGCTACTTGGTATGGGTGACTTATACTTCTACCAAGGTGATATTTTAACATATCCTTTTAAAAGTGTTACCACCCATGCTATACAGTAGATACACATGTTATGGCCACAACAGACACAGTTGGCTCTATCTTGTGACCAGCAACACATTAGAAAGTACGTCACACCTGAGAACGAGTTTGCCAAAGGAAGTGAATTTTTATTTACGGATAATACCAAATATAACCAAAACTATGGGAGTCTGGAGACCTGGCTAAAATGAATAAACAGATGGAGGAAGTCTGGACCAAGACCCACAACTTCTCTCCCTAAACTAAGAGAAGACTGCATCAACTAAACTAACAAAGCAAGCCACAAAAACAGGACTATCAGACCTCCATCCTCAAAAGAAAACAAGACACAAACTGAGGACAGAGACAGTCTGAAGCGGTCAGGACTGCTTGGTCTGTGGAAAAAGAGCTCCTGCCCCTCCACCTTCCTTTAAATACGAGGCAGGGCTACGTGCCTGATGGGCAGCAATTCAGAGGAGAAAACACAGGGGATCAGTGTGAAACACATCACATATATGTCAATATATGTATAATTTTTACTTTAAATCATTCTTTTGATACTCAAACACATGTAATATTGGATACTATAAGGCTTTTATTCAAGTACAATTTGAATGGTTGACTAAAGTAACAAAATGTCTTCTATGCAACTATGACAAAACTGCACATCACATGCAGAAAACATGGCAGTGGGTTATTGGAAACACACACAAAACCCCCAATACTTGGTAAATACATAAAAAATGTATTTAATTTACAGAAACATGTAGAAGCAGGGGCGGGCGTCCCGCGTGCAGAGGCTTCATCCTTGCTGCAGCAGCCCCGGATTCAAGTTCTGGCCTGGGGCCCCCTGCTGTGGCCCCCTGCTGTGCCCCCCCCCGCCAATTCTGTTTCCTACCATCTCCAAAGCTGTCCTATCAATAAAACAAAGGCCAAAAAATAAATAAAGAAACAAGTACAAGTACACATGGTTAAATAGATATCCAACTTCCTTTCTTCCTTGTACTCTGTCAGGCCTGCTGTTTTTTTTACTGTAATGTAAAAACCATGAACATAGAACAAAAAATTCATTAAAAAAAACATGCAAAGAAACACAAAGAAATAAACATATAGTGTATCTACCTACAGTCTATTGGAACAGCTTTTTATTAAAAAAAAAAAGATTTCCCGTGTGCAGTCAAAGGGCCAACCAGTGTGACTCTTCCTCCGCCAACATCAGGTAAAGGACACCCTCTTGTGGCTACCACCACCGCACTGGGTGCCATCAGGGGGATTAGGGCGCTGTAACAAAGTGGCCTTTTTATCTGCTGCCTGCACAAACACGGACTCTTTCATTAGACCTCGACAGTAAAGAGGTTATTGAGGCAGCGTGGAGGCGGACTCGTGTTTAATGTGGTCCGAGCCTTTTGAACGCATCAGTCAGGGGGAGGGAAGAGGAGGGGGGAGGACGGGAGGTGCTGAGAGGGAGGGAGGGAGAGAGAGAGAGGGAGAGAGGGAGAGAGAGGGAGCGGCAGAGTGCGTCGATCCCTCACTGTCACCTGTACGTGAAATGAACACCTGTTGCCTGCGGAGGAGTTTCAAAAGAGAATAATATAAACCGCTCAAGTTTCAGCTACAGCTACTAGCAGAGGAGCCCGGCCTGCTGTGGGTCAGACAGACAGTCAGTGTCCACACACGGAACAGAACCGCAGCACCACTTGGACCGAGAGGACTAAAACAGAGGAGTGATGCGCTTTTTTTGAAAAAAACGGAAGTACCGCGGCGGCTGCCAGGATCCGAGCCACAGGTAAGGATGGGTGTAAAGAAAGAAAGAAAAAAAAAAGAAGAAAGAAAGCAGCACTCCATGATTTTTCTCAAAGTGTTTCTGACTTCCAGCAGCTTTTTGAAAGGGATGAGACATTAATGCTGCCAGCTCTCTCTCCCCCCTCCTCCTCCCCCCTCCTCACCCTCAGTGCTCTGAACTGTGTCATGCATTTAAACGCCGGTAATGAAGTTTTTCTACGGGGGCCTTTTCTCGTTGTAATGTGGAAAAAAAAAATTGGAGAGAGTGAGAAACGGAGAAAAAAAAGTTTGTGGAGCCTTGAACCGAGGCGAACCAGGCGTACACACACACACACACACACACACACACACACACACACACACACACACATAGAGACTGGCTGTGTTAATCATTCATAGGCTGTGAGCTCTGTGTGTTGTTCTCCTCTGGCGTTTACAGTTATAATTGTGCTCTCATGGCTGATAACCTCTGTACCGTCGCTCTGACCCCTTTACAGCTGTGGTAAAAGCAGGTCAAAGGCAGAGAGACTGGAATATGTGCCACCATGCAGTCAAAAACATGCTGTCATATCAAATTCAGGGCTTTAAAAATGCTTAATTATTGACTACAGTTCATGTAATTTCGTTAAAATCAAGTAAGCAGGTGTTTTTTTTATGGTTCATGGCTCAGTTTTTAATTCTATGTCCTGTTGATGAGATAGATGTGAGTTCTTCCATGATTGCATGTAACTTAAAGGGGCGCTATGTTGTTTAGAGAAATTCAGAGGAGGAATTCTCAGAATTATTATTTTCCCCCCATAACTGACTAAACTAAACGAAAATAAGAACATCGTTTGAAGCTAGAAAGGTGGCAGGGTCCGCCACTATAAACAGTGTAAAACAGTATGATATTGTGGCGTCCTTTAAGGTCAGTTTGTTTATTCAGTTTATTCAGTCATGGCAACAAATTGAGTTTGTTTATTTATTGTGTTTCGACATAGAAAAAAAAACTTTTCGAAGGACTTTCGTGTCATAGTGCTCCTTTGAAGGGAAAAAACTTGGAAATATTTATCTTTTCCTTGTATGAATAAACAAGATGTTCTCAGTGGAAAATAAGGTCCCCACAACACTGAAGCTAGAAAGGTGGCAGGGTCCGCCACATATATACATATATATAAAGAATAATAAAACAGAATGAAGCTGTGTTGTCCTTTAAGGTCAGTTTGTCTATTCAGTTTATTCAGTCATGGAAACAGAGAGGTTCTGAATATATAGGCATGAAAATCAGTCAGTGAAGAACTTTCTTTTCTCATTGAGATTCCTTCCCCAAAACTACATTGTGCTCCTTATGAAACTTTACCGCGGCGCAATATCTGAGCCGGAGCCAGAATACGAAAGACTTTTTTCTGCTGCTCACTTTGTATTGACATCAGTGTTCATCTTTATTTCCCAGATTATGGGAGAAATACTCTCATAGCTTCCCCAGACTCATTTAATCATTTCACATTCTATTCCTGGTGTAATTGGGTCTGTTAAAGTGCCAGATGGGCACGTCAGAGGGAGGAGGTGGACGGAGACTCATATAAAGTACTTTTCTACGAAGGACATGGACTTGAATGACATCACCTGAAAATATACGGCTGTTGTAAACACTTCAGATCTGATATTAAAAGCAGGCTGAAGTGCATGCAAAACACTAATAAGCCCTCACCAGTGTTTTTGCATGCTCTTTCCCCCGGTGCATTTCTCATGACGGGAAAGCCTTGCTGCAGTGTTGACTTAGAATCCATCTGAGAGGAGATTAACTCGCTGACTCGCAACTTGACAATAATGTAGCTTTGACGGACATTGAAGGAGACATCGAGATCATTGTGATGAATTATCCATGTCTTGAACGTCTGTGTGCATAATGACGTGACAGGAAACCAACAACTGAGGACATAATTAAAACTGGCATTAATATTAAACACACCGGTAATGACCTTTAAAAAGTTAAAGTTGTTGCTTTTACAACACTGATAGTTGTGACTGGGGCAAGATTGAAAGCGCGTTGACATCTGGAAGCATTCTCTGTTGGGAGTTTAACACTCAAGACACAGTCATCTTCAGGCTCTGATTCAGATGTTGCTGATTGGTGCAAACGACAGTGAGATCACCTTTTTTTGAATTAAGCCCCACCCACTTCAAATCAGCCAGAGGAGCGCCGCTTCCCTGCCGTTGCTCTGACGTGAACCTCCAACTGTCTCACTCTGCAGAGGACACGTCTGTAACTTAACTTTGTTCAGCCTCGCATGCATAAAACAACCTTGGCCGATGAGCCGAGGAAGCTAAGCTAAGAAATAGTGTATAAAAGCAGCGTGACTGAGAGAAAAGGGAAAGGGGAAAGAAACACCGCTGCCACAAGTTTAACCAAGTTTCTTGGGTTCGCCTACCTGAGCTGGTTTCATAAGAAAATAATAAACGGGACATGGAGATGTAATCTTGGTTCACTTAGCAGCAACGCACTTTTTTTCATTTCCTCTCCTCACATATCACAAATGACTACAACTGTTGCACTACGGCAACTCTGAGGGGACACGCCACTTAATTGTGCTCTTTGGCTGGAGCCTTTTAAATCCCGATGTTACGATGGTCAGGGATTAGAAGTCTGTGACTCTCAGCCAAGATAGTGTACATTACTGCAAACCATGGATATGATGGAACCTTGCTTTTCTTTATGTTGCGACTTTTTCTTTATTTAGACTCAATGTTCAGTTTGATGCTGTGGCAACACTGTGCCTGTGGCGTGGTGAGGTTTCGCCACAAAAAAACACTTCAGAACAGATCGAGTCTTGGCTTAAAATACCTGCTTTGGTTGTCACAAACGCAGCGAGAGATCAAGGTCTCATTAAGAACGTCAGTTTTCTACTTACCGTACCTTTCTTATTTCTCTCCATGAATTCCATTAAATTATTTACACGGCTGGATAGTGTGTCACACCAGACATAATTAAAAAATGATGCTATGTGAGCATATAAAACATTTTACTGACACTTTTCTTTTACAGTTTAAAGTCTCTTCAGTAGCAATGCTGCAGCTGTGTGAACGGTAGAATCCAGCAAATTCCCAACATTCCGTCATAAACGACACCCAGGATGCCATGCATATTGCAGTAGTGGATTTTACTGGGCACTTTGCGCGAAGTAACTCCAGAAATGACAGCAGAGGCCAACAGTGTATCCAGTGGGTTTTCATGCTCACACGTGTTGAAACCGTCTTGAGGTCACTGGCTCGGCAGCCTCTCTCGCCTTGCTTGAACTCCACCGACACCTCCCCTAACTTTCACGTCAGGAGGTGGAGGGGATGGCGATGGCGGGAGGGACGGCTGCCGAGCGAGAGGCCGTTGTTTGAGACGGCGCGCCAACATTGTAAGCGTGAAACCGCGAGAGGTCGGGACAATTTCGTGACACGTTTGTGACAACAAAACCATTTAGCCCTTGACTGTTACTATAATCTTCTCCTGACCCTAACCAAGTGAGTGTAGCATAAAGAAACTTCAACATATCAAAATGTAAGGTTTTTCATATCTCCTGTGATAGGGTTGCCTTCCTGATATTGACTTCCAGTGGTTGTTGCAGTCAGGTTGCCTCCTCGAGTCAGGAATCTAATGGCCATTACAGAATCAGGGACAGTAAGACTGGAATGATCTCGTGCGGTAAAATCTCCCCATTTTATCCGACAACAGATATGCCTCGAATCAGTTTGTCAGCGGCCAGTCGCATTGTTGGTAGCTGAAGGGAAAAGGTGCTGTTTTGGCAGTGAGGACGAGCAGACAGACAACAGATGATACCTCAGCTTATCGGACTGAGATGTAAAGACTCTGCTGTTATCAACAAAAAGCAGATGGCTACGTGCAAAACGTTCAGTTAAAGAAAAAAGATCTCAAATTAATTAAAAAGACAAATAAATGAAATGAAATGTGATGTCAGTCTATTTAAATAACTGAGGTGGCATTCAATGGTGGCAGTTTTATGTTTGGACTTGGATTTGACTTTATAGCCTGGACTGAAGTCGAATTTAATATTTGCAAAACACTGACTTCGCCCTATCTGTGCCCTCAACTGAAGGCCTTACCTTTTCTTTATATGACTGAAGTATTTTTTCATGGATTACAGAAACACAAAGATTGCGGCTTTCATCTGGATTTGCCTGTCTGCTCTGTGATTCATAGAGAAGATACCTAATGTTTGCAATCAGAGCACAGAGATGCAATACCCACACAGCGGAGACCTCTTTATTTTTCCCTCTCTCTTTTTTCCTCCTGCCTTTTCAATCCGTCCCATTTTCTCTTAAGTGCACATCAAACCGAGCCAACGCAGAGGGTTTTCTATTGTGATGGGTAGCTTGCGTTAGAATCTGAAAATGGGCTTTTTTTCTGAGCCATGCGCAAGCCACGGGGAAAATAAAATGTACACTTACAGGCGGGCGGACGAAATAATGTAAGCACCTCGTGGAGAGGAGCTTAAGCTCTGAGGTAACTAAATCACAATAACAATTACTGCTGCAGAGGTGGGTTAGAGCTAGTTGAATGCCGATGAGCGGCATTTTTCAGCTGCGAGAGGCAATCAGCAGGCAATCAGCAACCTGACGAGAGATTTCAAAGGACAGAGCAGTTTACAAAAATCTGCGAAAATGTGGCAAAGAGGAAACGTGTGCGATCAGAATATGGTGCATATAAAGTTGATTGGAATAAGTCCAGGTTTAGTCCCAACGACTTCATAAGTAAACTTCACGCCAGTCACAGGTCTGATATTGCTAGATTTAATTTTAGTACCTTTTAATGCAGAAGCTTAATTAAACCTCAGGCTGTCAGCCTGTGTGTCACTGCCTTACTTACTTTTTTATTGCTCTGGGACTTTAACAGGTCAAGCCTCCTCTCGGTTGACTTGACATTTTTGATTTCAAGTCTCAATTCAAGTCCGTAGGGAACAAAGTCCAAAGTTAATCTAGTCTCTTAGTCATAACAAGGCCCGAATACACTGCGCAATAACAGTCTGAGTAACTCTCTGCAGTGAGGAATGTACAGCAGAGCTAAAACCATTAGTCAGTTGATTTATTGGGCGGTCAACAGAAAGTAATGTAATTATTTTTTTATGATTGTTTAGTAGTATAAGTAATTCATCAAGCAAACATGCAAAAAATACATACAACTGGATTGGAAGATTTTGAATAAATATCTCTGAGTAGAGGAGTGTTGGTCGGACAAAATTATCGACAAGAAGACATCAGCTTCAGAACATCAAGATGTGCGTTTTTTCAAAGTTTCATGATATATTCATGCCGATGTGATGTAAAATGTATGCATCCATGTGGGCACTTAACATGTCACGGAGGTATTCTTTGTCATGACATGCCGACTTCTGATTGGTCGAGCAGTCGACGTGAGCCTCAGCGGCAGTCACTTCTGGTTGAAGTGTCTCGCTGTGGTTTCTGGGATCGTTCAGCACCGGCTGAAGTTTTCACCACAGTTCCCTCACAGCTGTCACAACTGTTTATTGGGACAGCCCAATTACTCAGCGTAGGGGCCCGTAAGCCTGACTCGAGTCGACATCTCTGCTCAGTCAAGTTGAAGGGAAACACAAGTCCAAAGCCATGTAAAGCTCCAGAGGAAGCTGTGTGAAATCTGTGTGAATTTAGGGCCGGGTATTGGACCTTTATACTGTTATGGCACTGACAGAATCACGTTATCACACTATGAAAACTGATTTGATCGGTACACTGAGCACAATATGACAAAAATATGTTGCAACTCTAGGGTCGCTCAATAGCCATGACAACCTCAATTATCAAACGGAGCTGCTGGGAGGCGGTGTGGTTGCATCGTGGGTAATGTAGGCGGCAGGTTCTGACAATGCGTGGTGAAAAGAGATCAGTTTGCTCCTTTGTGAGTCTCATAGTGTTTTCGGATCTGTGGAGTAGACTTTTTTTGCGAGCTTGAGTTTAAAGCACTGGTTTTCCGTTAAGTTTTCTAAATTAATTTGTTTATCCCCTCTAGGTCAAAGCCCATTAAGCGTTTGACTTTGTTTCCCCTCCTTTACTCTCACTCTGGCCAGAGGTTAATGTCCAATTAAGCCTGCTGGCAGATACAAACAGCTCTGAAAACCCATCCCAACCCACTGAGCAAATACCCTGCGCTTCACTTTCCCTGAAGAACACAGAACCAGCTGCTGTCCAAATCAATACTTGGGACATTATGAAGGAGGGTGTTTGAGAATAGCCACAGACACAGACAGACGTGCACCACAGCAGCGCTGGTGTAAACGAAATGGCATTTGATGAGGGGGAAAACAAATGCATAGAAGCTCCTTTTATCTTTTTGGCTTCAAGTGCGCCGGATTAAGTGGAGGCAGAGCGGCTGATAAATCTGTTGCCGTGGCTCGGTCACGATTAATCAGCTGCTCCCCATTTTTCTCCACGTGTAGATTAAAACGGCAACAACACAGAATTTCAACAGCACGCCTGTCACTGACGTTTCTATTTCTGTCAGCTGATAAATCTGTGCGAGACGGGCCACTTTCCATTGTGCGCCAGCGGCTCATTTATTATAGCTTTAAACATTTTCCAGAGTGCTGTGCTGTCACCGCGCTTGTGTTTATGCATTTCCTGTGCAGTGACAGAGGAAGGCAGGATGGTGATTCTGCAGGGGGAAGTGTCTGGAGACCGTCGGTGTTGCCATGGCTGAACGTTTCACCTGCACAGGGCACTTTGTTTGGCGGCTCTGTGAGTTTTTTTTTTTTTTCGGTGCAGATTTAATGACACAAAATGTCCCGCGGCTTAACAAGGTTCCTTTTTCTGCCTCTCATCTTTCCTCTCGCTGCGTTTGCCACAATTTGCGGGCTCCCTTTCTAACGATAACAGAGTTCTTTTTTATCGTTGTTGTTCCACTTTAACGCCGCGCTTCTTTTGCCAGGCGCACCAAATACGTCTCACCTTATTAGAGCAATAAAAGCATAAACAACATTTTTATTCATCTGGAGCTGTCCGTGTTGGAATGGCAGACGCGGAACAGAAGTGTCTGGTTATATTTTTTAATTAGAGACATGATGAACATCATTACAGGGTATTCAGATCTTATCATCTCTCTATTCATAAGAGTTAGCAAGAGGCAGTCGTTGAAGAATGAGGAGAAGATGCCGAGCATCTGTTAATTATCCGACTAACAGAGATGAGAGGCTGCTGGCTCAGTCATGGCAACAGGCAGTCTTAATTTGTGCATGTGTGTGAGTGTGTCTGTCACATTCGCCCACTGTGTGAGGATGAGAAGCAGCAAAATTACAACGGCGGAAGTTTTACCTCTGTCTCAGCAAGCGCTCGACGGCTAATTAATGATAATAAATGTTGTAAGTTCAGCCGAGCTCTGTTGTGCCGCATTGCTTGAAGCCACGCGGGTGAAGGGCAGGAGACAGGAGCCTGACAGGCGTCTGTTGATCTTCCACCAGGTAGTGATCAGCAGACGCGGCGCAGATTGAGGATTTCATTTTTGACTTTCACTTTGATTTTGTGGAGAATCTGTGTACGCCGCGCTGTTTGCTGAAGCATGGGAGTATGTTGGAACAAGGCGCTGCGGCTGTTGACAGCCAGTGTAATTGTTTTTCACCGGTGAAGGCTTTGCCCCTGCCTTGAAAATGAAAAAGCCCATAAAAAGCCTTATGGATGTGGCCTGTGCTGCTGGGACGAGGGCGTGTTCGCTGCTTACAGTCACAGAGGATGACATCATTCAGTGTTGACCTTTCTTATTTACAGTGGACCTTGATCGTGAAGGTTATAAACACACACATGTTTCTATAGATAGGCAGGAAGTATGCAAAAGAAACATATGGATGTTTTAACAGCTCTCACTGTGTCCCACATTCAAACCACTCTGTCAGGGCTGCAAACATCAATTTGAATCATTATTGATTATTCTGTTTAGTCTTAATGTCGGATAATTGGGAAAAATAGTCAGTTGTTCAAAGTCCTCAAAGTTTTTCATTTTCCTGTTGTACTTGACTAAAGGAAACAATAGATATTCACATTTGAGAAGCCAAAATCAGATAATTTAGACATTTGTCTTTCTTTAAAGTGATTTAACATAATCAATCAAATGCTAAAATAGTTTCTAGAGACAAAGGAGACATGTAATGCAAATGTTCAGGCGCATCATTTTATTTTACTTCTAGAATAGGTTTACATGCTTTAAAGGAGCACTATGCAAGTTTTGATAGGCCTGTCAACACAGACGGAGACCTAGATACGTGGAATAGCAGTTTGCAAAAGCTAACATGAGTTTTTGATGCACTTAAAGGCCACGTGTTTACATCCGTGTTTGCAAACATACAAAAGTACAAATATAGAACATTGTTTATCCAGAAATTTACAGTTCAAGAATACAGAACTATATAAGCAAAAATGTCACTAAAAAAAGAGTTAAACAGTGCTCCTTTAAGACTCCAAAAACAGTTTTCAGATACTGTCCAGTACAGCAGCACTGTATTCTTGCTGTCATAAACACTTAATTTTATTTGCTCCTGTGTCTCTAAGACCCACACTATAATACCCAGTCTCCTTTGATTGGTCAGCTCACACACACCTGAGCCAGCACCGCTAACACCAACGGAGCAGCAGTGCTACATTCAGGCATAAAATGATGCAACTGTGTGACACGGTGACCTGGTGTGATGTCACAAAGTTATGGACGTAGAGGCGGGACTACTCGTGAGGTGTTTCAGGAGCAGTGTTTTCTGTGGGAGAGAGGAGCACTCATTGGTGTGACTTTGACGTTTTAAACTTTCCTTTATAAAACTGCAAAAACTAAAACACATAATAGGTTCTCCTTTAACTGATTTCACATTCAACACCTCTTTGATTAGTCGACACATTGTTCCAGCTCTCAACACCATACTGTACTACCTGTTTGGCCGTACGTGTGGATTTGAAGCGATAAACGTCTCAGATGTTATTACCTGTTCTCTTTGCCTGTGATATATCACGTCTTAATGTTGCAGCGTTCTATAGACACGATGCCAAGAACACATTTCCATTATAGTTGAGGTTGTATTGCACTCTATGTGCCAACGTTGACATCGCATTTTGTGCGAGGTAGCATTCAAGAAATTACTGTTATATTACAACAGCCTGAAATGATACAGGCCACGTGCTGTCAGTCAAACTATAACTTCCAATTTCAATAAGAGATCTCCTAACATACACTGAGTGAGTTTTCACCAGAAGGTTGTGGGCCTCTTGTTTATCGCTGGTACCTGTATGAGCTTTCATTGGAGCTGTTTCATGTCTGCCAGCAACATTTCACTTCTCTCTCGCTGGTTGGCCACTTTACCCGTGTTGTATCTGTACGCTGAGGAATAAAAGCATCCATTGACGCCACACTCGAGTTTTCAGTCACGTACTTTATCTCATCAGTACTTTCCA
This sequence comes from Diplodus sargus, assembly GCA_903131615.1. Taxonomy (NCBI): domain Eukaryota; kingdom Metazoa; phylum Chordata; class Actinopteri; order Spariformes; family Sparidae; genus Diplodus; species Diplodus sargus. The sequence continues at coordinate 4,804,261 of CAEMYA010000029.1, forward strand.
CTAGATAATTGACAGTGTTGGTACATTTACTGGAGTGCTGTTTCAGAGAACTTTACTTTTACACCAGTCCACTACATTTCATGTTATAACCAAAGTTTTAAGTCACTTTTCAGGGAAGATACAAAACAATTAATCAGCATATACAAATGTAAAATGATATGTACTGTACTTATAATGGATAATGTTTTAATAGCCGCACTGCTCTTCTAACTTTGAGAGAAGTCCATAACATTTTTTTTCATTTAGCAGTCATACAACATTTCTTAACATTCATAAGTCTCTTGAATTGACCAGTAGCTAATGCTTGCTAACGTTAGCGATTTTAAGGGAAAGGTTCGCCCAAAAATGAAATTATATGGTGGAGGTGGAGGTGAAGTTTTAGCCATTCACAAAACATTTCTGGAGCTTCACAGCAAAACAGAGGTGCAGCATTCTCCTAAACACTGAAGTAGAAGGGGACTCGTTTTAAACCGTGAAAAAACACGGGAAAATGCAAAAAAACAACTGAAAAGAGGATAAAATGGCTCCATCTGGCATAAACCAAATCTCAGAGATCTCAAATTGAGTGAAAGATGTTATTTACATACTTTATTAATCCTTCACTGTAGCTGCTCCGCTAAAAGCGCACATCCTGTCTGCACATGCAATTGTATTTTCAATGGATCACGTCAGGGTGAGCTGTAAGGAGCCATTTTCCGCCCCCCCCATATACTTCTGTTGTTGAGGAGAGTGCTGCAGCGCTGATTTGCTGTGAAGCTTTAGAAATCTTTTGTGGACTACGAAATCTGACTTTCTACCCAAACTGGGGTGAGTCAATCATGACTCAGGTTTCATTTTTGACATCCCCTTTAAGGGTACTAAAGGTGTGTAGCAGACATTAAATGGCTTTATGACTCTCCATGTGTGGTGCTGTATAAGCAACTTTGTGTTTTAGTTAAATGCTTTGAATGAATTGAATGCAGTGGGCACCTAGTTTCACTTTGGATAAAAAATCTGAACAATGTTCAGTGTTGTTTGTTCAGGGAACAGAGACCCAGTTCTCTGCTCTTATCTGGCACGCTTCTTGATGTTTGCCTTAGTGAGTGTGTAGACATGTGAAGTCGAGCATGCAGCGCTTGTTTGAGGCGTTGCCACCGAAAATTAGTCATACTCTTTTACGTGGGTGTACAGTCATTAACTTAGCTTTATGAGATGGAGTAGATGTGGGCTAAAGGAAGCAAGGCTGGACTGCTCTGTGGATGCAGAGCGGACGTCAGCCCATTTCCTGTCTGTGTGATATCAGCACACATGTAGAAGAGAAGCACTGGCATCAGCAAGTGAGACATTTAAAGGTCCCAAATTTTAAACAAATACTGTCAAAGTGTCATACTGCTGAATGCAAGAAGAAATAAAGCTTGTATTCAGAAACTGTGCCACAAGCAACCCGTCAGAGCTTCTGTGAAATTGTGATGTCATGAGTCAGGAACACAGTGGGCGGTGCCTGCTCAGGCCTGTGTGAGCTGACCAATAAGAGCAGCGAGGAGCACTCAGACAGCAGGTGAATCGAGGCGCTGCAGCAATAAACAGTGTGAGAGAAAAATGATATCGTTTATGGAACATTTAAGCATTTGAACTTCTTCTAGTACGCACCCAAAATATGAGCATGAACCTTTAATAATTTAAGGAGCAATTTCACACACATGTTTGTAGCTTCGACCATAGCAGGCGATTGATGGTGAAAATGATAGATGACTTTTAATGTGTGTGCATCTTAAATCTGGCCTATCATGTTGGCTGCTTCACTCCGGTTGACACATTTTGATAAAACGCAGCCAGGGGTGGCTTTGACGGGATCGAATCGGTCGCCAGCATCCTGACATTACGTTGCACTCCTTGATGCCTGATGCGGCCCACGCGCTCCCATCAGCTCAGCTTATCTCCGTCCTTGAGTGCTGAGTCTCCTGGCTCCTCCAGCCAAACGTCTTCATTGATGTGTTCTAAATAAAACACTTAGATGTCGCTCCGCACGTGACTCTCCAAAGATTTATGTGACATTTATGACATTTACTTTCAGAAAAGGATATAGGGGGCCAGGGAGATTTCTGGCAGCGGAGGCAGCTCTGCCCATTTGTGTAATGATATGGGATGAATTCCAGTTATTGGAAAGCTGTATTAAAAAAAAAAAAACTGGGCGCTCCTTATGACAGAAGCGGCAGCCCTGCTGTAGCCTTTTTAGTTTGGAAATCTGTCACAGATGGCTGTCTCCTTGCACACAGCCAAGGAAGTAATGTGATTGTGACAATTGTGTCTCTTTTGCCAACAGATTGAACATGCTGCAGGTTGTGTGAGTGACAGATATGGGGTCAACCAGATCATATTTGCAGACTTTCACTGTGGTTTGCCTGTTTTGTAAGTATCTCCACAGTTTGTCAAGATATTTGCATCCCGCTGTACTTTCTGCTAATCTTTGCTATGATATGTGCACACCATTGTTCCTAATTTTTTACTTCATCAAACATAACCGTTAACTAACTGAAAGTATTTCGTCATTTTGCGTCTGACAAACCCAACAGGGGCCACTGAAGGCGTGAGGTCGGACGTGCGTGGAAAGGCCGGAGGTGTGGTGGAGCTGGAGTGTAGCTTTCCTCCATCGGATCCGGCAGCTGTGTCCCTGCATGTGGTGGAGTGGGTTCGACAGGGACTTGAAATCCCCGTCCTGATCAAATTTGGATCCTACGCGCCTCGTGTCCATCCACAATATGAAGGTGAGCTTCTACGGATATGACCGTGACGCGTAATCCAACTGAACATCGTAAGGTTACCACCCAGATCCCAAAGGATTCGGGACGCTGGGTAAAAAGGAAATAAAAACAGAATACCATCATTTGCAAAAGAGCTTTGCTTACTGACAAAGGTTTTACGAAGTGCTCTTGAGTATATGATTATGTGTTTGACAAAGTGTTAAACGTCGCCCCGTCCTTGCTTGTTAACAACGGCATCACATTCATAATAAGCAGATATTTGCAAAATATCAATGAAGTTGATGAGGAAAACATTAAATATATATTGTCTTTGTTCTGTTTTCAGTTGAGTACATATCAGAGAGGATAAAGAATTGATCACATTCTGTTTTACGCAGCGTCCAAGTTTTCTGGAGGGTTGTATATGCGTTCTTATTACCATTGAAACAGCATACTGTGTTATCATACATGCTTAAAGCAATTCCCCAGCAGTGCAGTGGGAAAAGGTGATGCAGCAATACTGACAATCTGCGTCTTTCCATGTGGCATCTATGCACACCGGGGTCAGTTTCTGTCCCTGTCCTCATCTCTTGTTTGTGCAAATGTTAATAAGTACACTTCACAGTCATATTGGGTCAGTTGCGTTTTGTAAATGGTGCCCAGTAAGCTCACCCTGTCCCCCTAAAGTTGCTAATACCCCCTTTCATCAACCAAAATATAAGGTATTCAAGTGAATATCAGCTACATTACCTTCATTGTATTCATTATATATTGTCCTGGACTTGGATGTTGAGGTAGTTGTTTGCCATACAGCATTGGGTGCTGTTGGACCAAATTGATGAGGTTTTCTCCTGTTTAAACCTGAACATCCGCTGAAACAAATGATTTCATTGGTCAAACATATATTTGCACAGCTCGAATACACTCCCAGTTATCTTCCGCTATGATACCGTAACCGGTATCTGTGTCTCCGCGTATACTCAGCACCACACCTTAATGGCCTTTTCAGAGCAGCCTCGGTGGGTGCTACTTTTTTTAAAAGGAGCTGAAACTCTCACATTGCATCACCACCTATTGTTCACCCGCTGCCCACAGCCTCGAGAACAAAGAGAGCCTGTGAGGAAAAAAGATCCTCAATGGACCGCGAATACCTGTATGTAGCTCCTGTTATCCTTTAAAGTCACAAACAATGGGACTAGTGTGGACAAAAGGAAAGCATGTCTGGGTGGCTCAGATCTTTCTTTTGTCACAGTCGTTTTCTTTTCCATACAGCCGCCTGCAGAGAAATTCAACCTATCCACCTTTTCCAAAGAATATTGTGAATTTCTGTTGGAGCAACCATGAGTAGTTTTGACCAAAATGCACTTTGAGAAAGAAACTGCTCGAGCAGGAACGAGGATCCCACTTCAAAGAGCGAAATGAAATTCTTACTGTTTAACATTCAGGTGGGAGCAGATAGCAGACAGCTAACTACCACTTGTCAGTTATTTTCAGTAGCTTCAGCACCGGCAGATAGAATCAACATTTGTGAAACAATTAGAGATTTCAACCTCTTAAGCCCTACTTACCTGCTGTTGCATCATTCATTTCAATCTCGTCCCGTGGGGCTAAACATTGTTCAAACCTACAGAGCTCCCCTTGAAATTCTAGTGGAGATCCAAAGATACCAAATGTGCCAGACTGAATTTTAGGTTGCTTTGTTAGAAAAGTGGTGCACAAGCCATCAAGAATATTTCAACTTGATGGAGTTTTAAAGATTTTTTGTAACCATCGTGGGCTTCAACAAATCGCTGGAAGAGGCTAATACAGCATGAGATACTCTCAGAAGGCATGGAACGAGTCTATTTCCAATTTTGCCAATTTTTGAAAGATACTTCATGGGAGATAAATAAAAGAACCACACTGGTCGACCAACAGAGAACGAATCACATTAATCAAAGGCGAATGACCTAAGATATGGGATCCCTAAGGTCCAGTTAGCAGGATATGGGAACTTTAAGATCCAGCGGAGGCAAAAAGGCCCGGCCCCCCTTCTCCTTTCTGTTTGCCTATTCTCGACTACTTTCCTCGGTCCCGTCACGCGGGATGCTATCGGAGGAGGCGTGGACGAGACACAAGGAGAGAGGAGACGTCTGAGCTTCAGCGCAATGGCAAAAAAACATGACGGGTGGCACAGCCGCGGCGTCTGTCCATTGTTTTCTCCTCGTCTCGGGCTGTCAGACAGGCGTGACAGTGTTGGTTCACAATGTATACGTTTATTTTTAATTCGGCTAATCAAGTCAGGGAGTCATGAAATGATTGTGCCAGCTTCTGTACATTTATACCATTTGCCACCTGGAACACGACAGCTTTAGAGTTATATCGGCATACGAGCTTCCCAACTTGCGCGTGATGGCCACCACGAGAATATGGTCTGACAGCGTTTGCCCAGTGACCTCAGAATCAGAATTTGGGCCAGACATAAAAAGGCCTTTTCGGAGGATAGATTTATTGTTGATTCACCCTTAAAGTAAGGAACTTTGCCAGCCTCATCCTTCAGGCCGCCGTTTTATTACAATGTAAGAAAACCCTTTGGTGTCGCGGCTTTATTGGTTGTACTGACACACAGTAAAGAGCACTAATCATCGCTCTTAGGTGTGTGTTTGTCGAAGGATCAGAGCCTGCATTCAGCTGAGCCAGGGCCTTTCTCATTTGAGTCGAATGCCACTCCCTCATCTAACCCCCTGAGCGAGCAGGAAATACGATACAGACATTTACATAGCAATAAAGTCAGGGTGAACCTTGCCTGATGAATTATCGTAAGTGGGAGTGGGGCAGACTTTAATTCCAGCCCGGGCTCATAAAAGACAGTAGCCTTTTGTGGCCGACTCCGAGGACGATCCTTCAACGCGCCGCTGATGTCACACTTCATTACGCAGGGTGTTAGTCTCAGAGGGAAGTTGGGCGATACTGTTAGTGGAAAGCCCTAAAGTTTGCGTGCCCTTTGGCTCATGAATTGCACTCCTTAGCACTCGTAAGTGAGCACCTGCTTTAAAAAGGACGGGTACGCTAATCACACGCTCTCCGGTGACAAACAGAAGAGCTGCTGTTCTTAGCGCGCACAAAAGGCCTGAAAAAGGTGCTTTGTCCGATCTGATGCTGAGCTCAGGCTTTTCTCACAGGTACTGGCCGGTGTGAAGGTAACAGGTGCAGCATGGGAAAGTAACGCTTCAGAGATGGAACCCCCCTGGTGTGGATTTCACCTCCCCGGGCCGCAGCGTTCTCGGGTGTCGTAACGGTTCTTGCTGCGGGACCCTTCAGGAGTCCAACTGTTGTTTAGCGGTTGGGATTCGTACGTGACTCCCTCGGCTGCCGAGGCTCGCTTTCTGAGACCATTCCTCCCTCATCGCCACCTTAAGAGGATAAAAGTTGAACTTCCCTGATTGCGGGTCACCTCCTCCATTAATATTCTTTGTGTTCGAGCTCTTGTGCAGCCCCACCGGGTGTCAGATACATTAGATTTCCTTGCGATTGCTCCCCTGAGAGTGTTAAGAGCTAAAAGGGTTTAAATGTATTTGTTGTAATAGAGCAGTAAAGATCAGAGGATTAGTGTCTGCTCTGTGAAGAGGACAGAAAACGTCCCTCAGCAGCCATACAGCTGCTGACTCCATGAAAATACAGCTGTATAAATACACTGTTAGCATGTAAATCCCATCACAATCAGCAGGAGCAGGCTGTGTGCAGGCGTAACACATTACACACTGCTAACACGGCTAATGTGCTTCCTTTCCCCGCGTGGACAAACATGAGAGTTTGCAGTGGGATTATTCACGTCCGTTCTAAAGAAGCGAGGTGGCTCTGCTTTTTAAAAAAATTTCTGACAGGGAGAAAGCTCCTAAATTCAGATTTTAAACCATGACACAGTCAAGCTTTAACAGAGCAACGAGTGAAACCTTATCTGCCTCCTTTCTCCAGCCGAAACCCGAACGGCTCTGCGCGAGCCTGCCAAGAGCTGACGGCATCTCTGAGAGAAAGATGTGGGCTCCCTGCCCGCCGATACCACATTCTCAGGGACATAAAACGTCGGCGTTGTGCGAAAATGGTATTGAATTTATATAATTTTTCCACGCGGAGGCCTGTCCAACCAAACAAGACACTTCCCCCCCCCCTCATTGATTCCACCCTGAAGACGATTTGTTTTATCATTTAAAAACTTCATTCCCGAAATGTTACGTGTCCATTCCGGAAGAGAGAAAATCAATATCTCCGCAGCGTCCTTCACTCTAAATGAAACACACCGTGGCCTTTGTAAATGTTCCATTGTCAGCGAAGGGCCCGCTCCGTTTTTTAAGATATCTCCAATCTGTCGTTGTTGAATTTGTTCAAAATGTGTATCAGAGTTCACTGTTTCGACGTTTTGGCATCAGTGCTTTTCATAGTGCTTTTCACTGACATAGACCTAAACAGGAATCAAAGCAAACACCACCAGCGCCAGTCAAAAATCAAGGTTTAACAGTGTGTATAACAAAGGGAAGGATCAGACTCAACATGTTTTTATGTGTGAGATCAGTAAATAGCCAATCAATTAAAAAGGATCTTCAGTCTGCAGTTTGATCTCCTCAAACGACGCCACACAAAGGTTTTTAATTGGCATTTCAGCTGAATGCAGATCATTCTTCACTAATCCTTCTGGAAGCGAATATCTAAAGAAAGGTAATGACCGCTGCGTTTCTTAACCTAGCGTGAGTCTTTACCGTTTTCAACCCTCGCATCTGAGAAGGCTGTATTTCTGACATCACTCAATGGTTTAGAGTTTCTGTCACCTGAGAGTGTATTGAAGGGACGGAGCCTCTGGGGAGGGTGGGGCGGGGGTGGGGAGGGTGGACAGGCTTCAGCTGGAAACAGTTCGGCACATGAACGCAGCGGTCAGCGGTGTGTGCGAGAGACGAACTGATTGTCAAGCTCGGGCCAGCCAAAAAAGCTGCTCTTTGGCCGATTTAATGGATTCAGTGAGCAGAGGGGAGGTGGAGCAGGGAAGGCAACATGAGGAGGAGGAAGAGGAGGAGGAGGAGGAGCTGGTTGTGGAGGTGGAGGTGGGGTGGGGCTTCTACCTGTTTACAGTGTCGTTTCCAGGCCCTGCCGTAGCACCCGTATCTGGTTACCTGCCTCATGATCTGTGGCATCAGTTTAGTTTCTGTTCCAGCAGAGCTTGAAGTCAGTTTGTAGTCACTGACAGCAGCTATATTGGGGCTAATTTATAGCAGGAGATTAGATGCTTTATGACTAAATGTTTGAGAAACACCAGCACAGGGAAGATTTTTGCATTTATTTATTTGGATTCATTTGGATGTCTGTAAAATCTCAACTACCGATCGACCATCAGTGTTTTTAGACAGGACTAATACTGATACTGACCCATGATCGGATCGTACATTTGCAGTGATAATATAACTAGTGACAGGATGTAACTGAGTACAGTTTAGTAGTACGGTACTTTTACTAGCACAATTTTAAAGTACTTGAGTATTTCCATTTCTCTCTATGTAGCCGATGACTTGAGTTGCGGTTACTTGCAGATTCTAAATGATTTAGTGTTGATGGGCTTTTTTGTTGTGTTGGAGTTGTGAGCGCAGACAGAGAGCGGTGCAGCATTGGAGCTGAAAGTTGCATTTTAAAAAAATATATATTTTATCGGCAAGTGGACACTAAAGACACAGATACCAGTGACGGGAAAAATGCTATATATCAGCAGCTAGACTTGCTGGTGTACTCAGAGCAGTTTTATTAAAGGGTAACTCCACCCATTTAACTCATTCAAGTGTGTTTACAGGTCCTTGGTACTACTGAGGTATGTGAAAACAGTAGAATAAAACAGTGTGGCTCCAGAAGAAGCTGCATGTAATCTGAAAAATTAACACAAGTGATGTCACTTAGGGGGCTAAGTTGCATTGTGGGTAATGAGGGCACCACGTTTTTAAAAGCTGGTCTAGCATTGCACTCCTATAACACTGTTGGCCCTTATTATTGGCAGTTTAAAAACATTTTATCACATTTTAGAGCGGTACCAGAACCTTTTTTGTTCCGTGCTTTCTTCCTCCTTTTTTGAAACCTGGTGCCTAAATTACCCACAATGCAACATTTCACTGAGGTTAATTTATCAGAGAAGACACTACACGTGGACAGGGTGAAAAGAATAAAATAATAACCAACTGATATCGCCATGAATCTTCCCCAGATGATCACTCACTGACTTTTGTGTGACAAGCGTTCTGATATTTCACGATTACATATGCAAATCAGGCATTTTTAATTAAATATGCACTCATTTCCACTGCTGGAACAGAAATCTGAATGTGTGTTTTTGATGTTTTCTCTGACCGGTGCACGAATGAAAATTGGTGTAACCT
>CAEMYA010000029.1:4837415-4848840 GCA_903131615.1 Diplodus sargus
AAATCCTTCCAACACAGCTGAAGAGCTCATTTTCTGCCTTTTAGCTCTTTAAGCTCTCTGCACACTTCTAACTTAGGATTTTTTTTTGTTTTACATTCATGCTATGTATCAGTCAAGGCTACAACTGCCACTTCCTTTTCTTCCCAGCTCTCTATGTGGTGTGAACATTGTGCTTTTTTTCTCCCAGTATCCCGGATGGACGTTGACCCCAGAGGGCTCTCTGTTCATGGCCACGGTCAACGACGACGCAGCGGGCGTGTACGCGTGCACGCCACACAACAGCTTCGGCAGCATGGGTCCGTCCGGGCCGACGAACGTGAGGCTACAGGTCAGTCCAGGCCAACTCTGAGTGTGGAGGTACTTTATGTACATTATTTAAAGGAACAGTTCAACCAAAGGTGAAAATGCAGCCGTCTACTCACTCTGACGCTGATGGACAGTTGAGTGAAGTTTGAATATTTATTGAGCTTCACTGCCAAACATTCTCCTAAACAGCTGATGTAGATGGCAACTGGCTTTAAGACATAAACAAAGAAGAACGAAAAAAGGCCCTCGTGTAGCATCGAGATCCCAAACTGGTTTGAAAATATGTAATTTACACTCTTTTTAAAGCCGAAATCTTCACTGTAGTTGCTAAGCTAAAAGTGTTAACGCGTAAGCCCGTCTGAAATAGGTGCTCGAGCGTGTCCTCATTTGAGATTGTAAATAACATCTTTTCATCTAATTGTGGGATCTCATTTTGGATTGCGCTGAACAAGCTACATAAGGCCATTATGTTTATGCTAGCTTGATTACGCTAACTGGCGAACGGCAGATACATTCAGCAGCAGTTGGCGGTTACTCTGATGAAATTGTGCCCCCTATTTGTTTGGAGATGAATCTGAGTTGAGGCCAAATCGTTACAGTTTGCCGCGTTAATGTAATGGCCCGCTGTCCACGATGCGTTCTTTTCAGCCAGAGAAGCGCTGGCTGTGCACACCAAGATGAAGCAAGAAAAAAAAATCAAGCAACAAAAAACGCTGCACATACGTTTTGTTTCTATGACAACAATATCTTGACAGCTGCAGCTGTGCGATCGACACGGCTCCTTTGCTGCTTATTATGCGTTTTTTTTGTTTTGTTTTTGCTTTCTTTTGATAACGAGATAGAGCAGAAGGATCTGGGTGCGTGACATGATGACATGATCCGTAGGAGGCAAATAATACGGTGAATATTATCACTTAAAAGAAAAAAGAGCAACATTAAGACTTTCAACTCTGATGCCGAAGATGAAAACTCTACGTGGACATGTAAGGCGAACTACATTTCCTGCACCATAAACACCGCATTGTTGGTTAATCATGTCCAGGAAGCTCTGAACCCGCCCCCGAATCTGTCTTTCCAGTTCTACCTAACTGTCCGTCTGCACCAGTGTTGCGTGTATTTTAATTAGCCACAACTGCATCTGTCACGGCGAATTAAAAATTGAACAGAAACGACATTTTATTGACCTTTTCACTCCGACGTGTGAGCCCTTTGGCATTAATGGAAGTCAACTCAGACTCACTACAATGCCTCCACTATTGGGGAGTTAATTGTGTGGCTAATCCTTTTGTTATTAAGATAATCTTGTCCAAAGCGGCAGTAATCCAGTCTTAAAATCCATTGTTGGCATTGCTGCAATCTCCTTGATTCCGCTATATTGCCTTGGCAATTCACAGGACCCCCCATCATTCAGCGTCAGTCCGGAGGAGCAGTACAAACAGGAGGTGGGCAGCACCCTGCTCGTCCCGTGTCAAGGGAATGAGGACCCGACAACTAAAGTGACCTGGAGCAAGGTAAATAACACAGGGAAGATTAATTCAAGCAGCCCCGTTTCATCATGGCACGGCAATTATTTACAAGGACAGAATTCTCTTGTTGTTGTTGTGTTGTTGTATGTTCCTGTTGACCGTAGCTCACGTTATGACATGTGAGGTCGCACACGTTAAAATGAGCATATAAAACAGAAACATGTGGCTTTGCATGCAGTACCTATAAGAGGATCAGTTTAGATATGTGTACTGGAAAAAGGCTTATTATCTTTGGTTTACTGCTGCATAAATGAATAATTCAGCAATAGTAAATAGACGAGGAGAGGGTTTTACAAGGGATTTTGTTTTCACTCAGTTTTGTTTTGCAAGGTTGGATTCAACAAAATGTAAGAACCCTCTCAGGCTTTATTAAACGACTCAAGGTTCGACGGGATGGTTTGTCTTCTTTCGAACAAGTGGGCCCGTTTGTCACCGGGGGCAACGGCGGAGGGAGACTGAGGGATGCGGGTCGCTTTTTACATCTACCAAAAAATCTAATTAATTGTCTTATCAGGACAGTGACACATTCTCTGTTGTTTTATCTCTGTTTTATCATTTGCTGTCCTGTTGCACCCGGGGCAAAACGTGTCAAAACCAGCTTCATGTCTATAGTATTTAGCCAGTGTGGATGTCAAACGATCCCTAATCCTGTGTGTCAACTTCTTAATTATGCAGTTACTTCACTTGATCACTCAATTGTTTTACGTCAAAATCCCTGCCTTAACATTACTCATCCTGCAAAATATAAAAAAAAACACTCATCCTGCACTTGGGAACGTTTGTCCAAATAAATGTGGTTCGGGGCGATGAGCTAACCCTATCATATAAAACCGCACTTCACAATAAGCTAGTGGGCGATAATACCTAGAACAGCAATATCACCTAGGAGTGTGTGTGTGTGTGTGTGTGTGAGTCAACGAAAACTTTGTTTAGATTTTTAAAGGAGCGTAATTAAGATCGAACTTTTTAATTTGCCACCTCACCCTCCTGCATCTGAGCAGATGACGTGGGTGAGGGAGATGTTCATGGACCTAAACAAGCTAGCAGACGCTACCTGCAGGGATTTATCCATTTTAATGCCTGGGCTCGCCTCACCCTGATTGGTTAAAATAAAAATACTTGTACAAACAAGCCGTATGCCAGAATGACAATGGGTGCAGCCGGAGCAAACCCTGAGCCCGCCCACTTTTTTAGCAATCCCATCAGGTCTGATGACATTCCTCTCATACTCACACCCCATCTGGGAAATCCCCTATATTCCAGTTCTCTCTGAAACACGGCGCATTCATAGCATCCATTCTTTTCCTCCGTAGCGACACACACTGACATTGGGACCAGAATCAATTGCTAGAATAAAATGGCGATCGTGCACGCTTTTAAAGTCTGATTATGTGTTGAGATACTCCTCAGCCTCATTCATCATTTATTTCAGATCCAGTCTGCTGGAATAAAGAGCCAGAAAAGAGAAACATACATCACTGACTTGAATTGCTTCTGACTGCACTCCATACTAGACTTAAACAATATGACCCAATCTACATCATGATACGGTATCAGACACGTTATTATGTTGGCAGTGATGGAATGTAGCTAAGTGCTAAATACTGTACTGTAAGCTCACTTTATTTACATTGCTGCTTCTTTGTTCTTCCACTCCATTACATTTAAGAGGCAAATACTGTACCTTTTTACTCCAGTACATTTATTCGATACCTTTAGTTGCCAGTTACTTTGACCATTGCACGCTGCAAGACAACCAAAGTGCATTTTCAAATGAATGTATTTGATCTGCGATCTGCTGTTTATCGGATCTGATAATCAGCCAAGTCCATCATTGGTTTGAGCTGCAGTGTACAGCAGGGGTGCACAAACGTTCTCTTATTGAGGGCCGAAACCGACACTCAATGGTTGGCCAGGGGTCGATTGTAAACTATTGTTGTGTTATATTGTTAAGATGCAAAATGATGCAAGGATCCCAAGTTCCCCTGGCAGACTTCCTGAGCCAAGTGTCCCTCTGCCAGGTGCTGAGATTATGAAAAACGATTAATAATTAGGGAACCTGCATGTTTAATGAGCATTTGTATCAAATGATGAAGAAAAACTGGCAGAAACAGTGATTTATATCATAATTGATATAAAAATAAGGGTTTTTCTTCAGTCTCAGGGATATACTAAGTACAGGTTTTTCACACCTTAAGAGTCTTTTTCCACTGTTTTCCTCGTATTATGATTTTTTAAAATGTATTTTCATTAAAAACTGGTGGGCCAAACTTTAGTGGACCAACTTTGGCTCGCGGCCCCCCCGGTGTACAGCTTGTACTAACATGATGTACTTTCACTTATACTTTTGATACTTAAGTGCATTTGATATCAGATACTTTCAGACTATTACTCAAGTACTTTTATCAGATAAACATTTTAACACGATATCTTCACTAAAATCTTGACTCTAGGGTACTTTTTACAACACACGTTGTTTATTAGAATGTTTTTTAGCATGTGGTCCATCGCAGCTGCATCTACTGATCTCCTGTGTATTTAGACAGATTCAAAGCATTCTGTACCATTTGTTAATGGACTGTGTTCTTGGTAGGTTGACTTGGCTCGTCGGACATCGTACTCCATAGAACCCAACGGTTCTCTGCTTCTGCAGCCTCTCTCGAAGGACCACCAGGGGGTGTGGGAGTGCAGCGCCACTAACCGCGTAGCCTCGGTGAAAGCCAGCACGCGAGTTTTTGTCCTGGGTGAGTGCAAACAGTCAGAGCGAACGCCTCGACACAGGCGAGCTCTCCTGTTACATGAGCCGTCCCCGTTTAAAATGTATTGTTTCAAATTGTTTGCTCTTTACCTCCATTACACCGAGCGCAGGCCGGATGCCTGTGCCTCCAGTCCGCCTCCAGCAGATAAATGTGGCACATCCGGAGTTGGCCTCTAAACTTTAGCTGTATCAGGTAGTTGAAGTGCTGGCCAATTTCCATCACCTCCTCTCCGTTCCTTCCATTACAGGAACCAGTCCCCATGCGGCTACCTCTCTGTCCGTCTCTCCAGGGGTGAGGCAGGCCAACATTTCCTGGGAGGCAGGCTTTGATGGAGGATCAGCACAGACATTTTCAGTTTGGTGGGTGTAAAGCCTCCCACTTTCTTCTCGGGCTGTAACCATGGCAGCCATCGACAGCGCTGGTATTACTCTATTGATCTCCGGGATGAGGAATTCATTTATCTGTTATCACTTCATGGCAGCTACAATAAAAAAACAGTGCCGCAGAGCATAGCTTTATAATGCAGTGGTCATGCTAGCTACAATCGGAGGTTAAGGGCAATTGAGAACACAGCACATTTGTTGTGAGTGAATCAGCGCTTTGATATTAGCTTGGAAATCACAGATGAGTGATTCTGGTGAGGTAGATATGTCTGTGATGTATTAAACTGTGACAATGTACCAGCCATGATTAAACTATTTGCAATGCGCTTTTTTAATTAAGTGTACTAAATTCTCCCTGTTTTTAAGGTGCACTATGTAGTTTTAGGTAAGAAAGTTAATTGACTGATCTAAATAAACAAACTGTCTTTGTTTTTATGACTGGATACAGTAAACTGAGTGAAAAAACTGACCTGAAAGGACAATGCTGCTTTTTTACTTTGTTTACATGTGGCGGAGCCTGCCAACTTTCCACCTTCAAACAGTGTTCTTGGGACCTTATTTTCTGCTCTGAGAACAGCTTATTTATTCAGTTATGGAATAAGTAGGTATATGTTTGTATCATAACGTCATTAATCCTTAAAACAAAGCTGAGTTTGAATTGCTTCTCCCAAAACTACAAAGTGTCCCTTTAATGTGTGGGACGTCTTGGTTGAATTAAAGTCAATTTTAAAGTGCAGGTGATAACCCATAAAGAGAACAAGTTCTAATGTGTATCTTAATCACACTGTGACCTGGAAGCGCCGCATCCGATGAAGACGAGATGAGCTATCTTAATCTCTGAGAGGGAACTGGGTCATCGGCGCAGCAAGGAGCAGCGCAGACGTAAATATAAACGGCATCAAAACAATAAAAATAGATCAGCCAGTCAGTACATAAAGACGCCGCTAAAACGTCGGCCACCCGCTCCCTCTGACAACCTGACACATTATGACCGTCAAAAGACAATGTGCCTCATATTGAGGGAAGAACTAAAGGATGTAATGTGATTATTTTTCTCATGAAGCCAGAGAGCGATGCTCGCTGCACCTTGCCACCTCCACCGAAACTAAAATTATAACGATCATGCAGTTGTTTGACAGGTGTGAAAGCTCTGGCGGGAAAACATTCACACCATCCTTGTACAATCAATACAGAAAAGAAACACAAACACAAAGAGAGTAAACGTCTCTCTGTGCTCTTGTCTTTGGCTTTATACGTACATCCTCTTTTACGCACCCATATAATGCACATCATTTGAAGTGTTTAAAAGGGAAAGGCCCCGCAATTATCCACACTCTGTTAATCTGGGTAATTCCATGCCCTTTTCTATGTTCTCATGAAAGAGTTCTTCCTTTGAGTCGAACCCATCATCATCAAAAACCCCCCCAAAAAAAAAACATATTTTCAGACTCACATTAATAATTTTCAAAAGTTCCTCCCGTTTCTCAATGGGTGAATAGATTTTCTTTGCCCGGGGTCAAGTAATTTGCTCTGTATAAAATAGACGTGTTGAACCTCAGCTCCGGTAGGAACATGAAAATCACCATAATTGGAGTTGCAAGCTCTCCCTGCAATTGCAGGGATACATCAGCGCTGTCTCTGCCACAAAATCTGGAGCTGATGATGAGCATGAATGATTAATGAAACCTACTTTTCTGTCATGTTTCATGAAACCAGACTTCCAGAGTTTCCCGCCGCTCCTTTGTTCTCACATCTCCTCTCTCTGTCTCTCTCCCACGGCAGGGTGAAGAAGACTTCAGCGAGCGATAATGACGGGAAGCAGGACTGGTTCTCCGTGCCGGTGCCCCCCTCCTCCGGTGCGAGGCTGCAGGTGACAGGCCTGTCCCCTGCCACCAGCTATCAGTTCAGCATCCTGTCCAACAATAAAATGGGCACAGGACCCTTCAGCGAGATCGCCACCGCCCGCACCTTGGGTCAGTGCTGTTACCTGTAGATCTCATGCATTTCAACAGTCGCCCCCAGCTTGGATCCAGACGTAGATTTGTAAATCCTCAGATTCGCTGAGCTCCGAGGCGAACACATCTCTTATCGGGTGGTGTATTTCTCCTCACTCGTTTTATTAGAACAAGGCGCAAAACATTCAGCTGGCAGGCTTTTTGATTTTCGGCCGGCGCTGACCGTCACTTTCACCGGTTGAAAAAACAAACGCTGCCAGCAGCAGATTATATCAACCATAGCTAATTAAAGTTAACTCTCTGAGTAAACCACCTAAAGGACATAAATGAAACATGGCCTTTGTGCAGTTAATAAAGATGGTGTCTGTGCACAAGCCAGAGCATGATTTTTGGCCACGCTATCCAAAACATAAATCTTTAAACAAGTATTGGATGGATTGCTGTTAAGTTTTGCGCAGACATTCGTGTCCCCCTCAGGATGAACTGACTTTGATGATCTTCTTTTTCATCCATCCAGCATCCAACATCATCAGGCCACAAATTGTCATACTTCCACTACTTTGGTTTACAAACAAATGCAAATGGCATGTGCTAAGATGAACTACGTGTCCCCTCTTTCCACGGTACAAAAATTAAGACAAAAGTATCCTGGATCAGAGCTCAGCCATCTTACACAGGTATGCCATATGAAGCCACAGTCTGGGCAATTGCAGAAAAAATAGCACCAGAAACTAAACTGCATCTGTGAAAAACTACATCATATGACAAAACACAAAAAATGTATTCAGCTAACATCAAGGGAGCGGATTTTATTATCCGTACTGCAGCCAGCCACCAGGGAGCGATGCAGATATTTTGACCTCATTTGTGTGGAAGCATCAGTTTATCCATCCTATATATGACAATGCCAATTGCCTGCTGTACGAGTGATATTCCCATCAGTCTCAGCTGTACTCCATGCTTTTTGCTAATAATCAAATGCTAGCATGCTAACATCCTTGATGGTAACACTTGATAACATTCACTTATATATGGTATTAGTTAATTCAACTTTAGTTAATATTAGCACTATTAACGTACAATTAAATGGTTTATAAACTATTAACAAGCAATTGTTTATTGTAAAGTTGCAACTGATGTTGAAACTGTTACAATTACTCAATAAATGGTTTATAAAGCGTGTGATAAATATAAAGTACAGTTGAGGGAATATTGTTAGTTCAACAGGTATAATATTTATTAATTATGGTTATTAAAATGTGTTACCTGCTAATTTAAGATGGTGACCATAGTAAGCATCATATTTGCTCAAGATCAGCATGTTAGCATTGTCATGCTATGTTAGCATTTACCTCAAAGCCCCACTGTGCCTCACAGAGCGAGTGTAGCAGTAGTCATGTGTTATCTGATGTGTCTTCAAAGGTATTTTCACGATCTAACAGATTTGTCCACAGTCTTCATGGAATGATCAAATGTTTGCCTTGGGGCAGACGTTACTCTGAAAGTAGCTTCATCACGACGTTCTTCTCTTCTTCCTCTCTGGATGTACCTTCATATAGGTATGTTTATTTGTCTGCCCTATAGCTTACGGCAGACCTGGGCACTGGCCGGTGCAGACTGTGGAAATCTTGGGAGCGAAAATGTTGATTTTGCCCCCTGGGAACGTTTTACCTTTCCAGGCTGAGAGCAGACATCCTTGAGACATCTAAGAGATCATGGAAATACCTTTGAAGATGCAGCCTGCTGCCGGATCAGAGGCAAAAAAAAAGATAACATTTAGATTCTTTCCCAAGGGTTTGTGTTGGGAAGAGAGTCATTTCTGGTGACACAATCTAGCCAAACATGGCAATTTCAGTTCAAAGATCTCCTTATTAAACATTTATGCATAATCAGTCATCATCAGTATTATTATATTCTATTCCAGCATTCAACTTGATAGTGCTTCAACTCAACTGTTGTTTCAATGTGACATCAGGGATGTTCAAATATTCCTGCTACATTTATTTTGGACAAAAAAAGTCACTGTTAATAGTGTTATCACTGTATTAATCAAACGTTCTGAAATAATACTGAATTATAGTGAACATGCCTCATGCCATGTTTAATCACACTGGACAGACTGGTCAGTAAACTGCACATTGCAGCTTATGTGGGTCTCTGCAAAGAGCTACCAACCCTTCTCCTCCACACGCTCAAGGTTGAACATCTGTGGCGGCAGCAATTTCCTCCCCTGTAATTTAATTTTTCCGCCACGACGTATCTGGCTGATAGACTGAAGGTCTTTCTGATTCCCCCTGCATCAGATGCGCCACCGCGGAGAAGTAAACTAAAGCCCCCGGCGTCGCTTTCAGCTAATCAGGGCTCAGCAGGTGTCGTTCTGCAGTGGTCGCTTCCTGAAGCTCATCACCCTCCCATCACGGGCTTCGTCCTGCAATCCCGCATGGAGAGAGGGGCGTGGTTTGATCTGGACGAGGACATCGGCGCCAACAGCAGCGAGATAGTCGTTCCGGGTCTGCACAAGGTAACAAGCCTTTTGCTCCGCTCCCTCTGAGACTAATCAGTCCATGCCGCTTGTTGAATGCCTTGGAGATTTTGTTATCTAGGCTATACCTCCGTGGTTTTACTTTTGTCGACTCTCAATTATGCACACTGCATGGCAGCCATCACTTTACTGTCGTCTTTCAATCTGCGTGCCCCTGTCTTTGCTCCCCTCTGCCCGTTTCATCCTTCTTTTTTCCTCGCCTATATAGGCCTACACAAATTCAAATGAACTTCATTAGCATTGCAGGCACAGTCCCGTGTTGACAAAGTGTGGTTTCATCCTCTGCTCCCCCCAACTGTGTGTGTGTGTGTGTGTGTGTGTGTGCGGATGCCGGCCTCAGGACTGTGTGTACGAGCTGCGGCTGCTATCTCGTCGCGGGGAGTTGCTGAGCGAGCCCAGTCCATCAGTCAATGTCTCAACAATGGGTAGGTGTTCGAGAGCAACCTTGCCCCCTTCACATTTTTGCCCCACCTTCTGTTTCAACCCATCCTTCTCCCTCAGTCTCCTTCTTCAGCTCTTTTTTCTCCTTCTCTTCACTTTATATTTTCCTGTCCCCGCGTTCCCAGCGTTGGACCTAAATTAGAGCAGGGCCCCCGGGACCGCTGCCCATTAGACGCCTGAATGATGGAAATAGCACCGCTAATAACTTCTCTAAAGAATTGATGACAGAAGTAGTACTGGTCTATTCAGATCCATACGTGAATGTGTCATGATTTTTTCTCATTAGATGATACAGGGATATCAAACGCCCAAGCACTGTATATTATTTAACGTAGCTCCGCTGATAATTTTACTGTGAGTGAGTGAGTCATGCAAAACATTCAAGTTGATGATTTGCTGATAACGACCATCACGGACATAGATTCGAGATCAGATCCACTTAAACCTGGTAATAACAAGCCTCATAGCGAGCTTGTATTATTTTTATGAGTTTCATTGTTTGTTCTAAAAGTTAATTATATTTACAGACTGACGCAAGCAGCACAAAACAAGCATGTAGAGAAGGTCAGCCGATATGATGAGATCATCGTACAGCTTGGTAAAAAAGGCTTTCTGCATTTCAAGCTTGATATTCTATAATTGTTTTTTAATAAATACTTACATTTATACTAGTTTTCTCGCAATTTGAATATGAGTCTGTGCAGTGAATTGTGAATCTGGAATGCTCGGACGTGTCCTCAACAACTCTGTAAGGACACACTCACACAGAGTTTAAAAGCCTGCAGCTCCCCTCCAGCTAGTTAGTTAGTTTGCCTACGATACAGCACTTATCATGACCTGGACGACTGAGAACCTTCATCAACAGTATATTGTGGTTTGTTGAATTTGGAAAAACTGAAATAGACTTTTGGACCTTGTATGTCCTTTTTATGTACCGTTTTTTTGTTTTCGCTAAAAAAATAATACACATATTATATTTGATATTTTTAAAATGTATATACATAAGAAATACTTTTGAAAAAACATTATACGTTTTCTTTTGTTGTTGAGGTTGACACTTTATGATAAATGTTATTAATGAATGCTAAATGTATAACTTCCAGTGTATCTCACTATGTAAGAACTGGCATTCTGTCTAATTAAATTCTCAACGCAAACAGGCCAGCATATGAGCAGATTAACCGTTTACTGCAGCAAAATGTAGCAACCATTAGCTAGTTAGCCCATTTAGCTGTGTAGTACGGGGCACGGGGCAATTGTAGTTGATAAACTAATGCTAGCACATTACTGTCTCACCGTGATGGGCCAGGGCTAGCTGGTTAGCATTCTCACTTCGACATTACATCCAAACTCTTATTACTTCAAGCTGTTTTCAACTACACATCCTTACATATCGCACCTTTAAGCATAGATGTGTTGGGTACCTTTCTCTAGAGACGAGTAAAGAAAGATGATACTTGTATCCCAAACAATTCACAGGTTGTAAATCCTATGCTTTCTATCCCGCCCATTA
>CAEMYA010000029.1:4849738-4876647 GCA_903131615.1 Diplodus sargus
ACTTCAGGCACCGGCAGTCCAGACAGTGTGTTGAAGAAAAGCCTACTTCCAGCCAGCGTCCTCTATCCCACCACTTCCTCTACCACCACCTGCTCCTCCTCGCAGACAGACTGTTCCTCCTTTAGCACCGAGAATCATCACCGGCGGAAGCATCTATTGTCCGACAGCAACAGAGGCCGCCTCACCAGGACCACTTCTTCTCCCATTTCGGCTGCAATTGAGATGATCTCTCGCGGTCCAGATGGGCGCTTCATGCTCCCATCGTATGACAATGACACGCTTAAAAGCATAAGGTCTACCAAATCTGCTCGAGTCAGGAGGTCTGTGTCACTGCATTCAGAGAGGGAAGACAGGAAAGAGCCTCCGTTTGTGCTGTCTGTCGACCTGCTGCCTTGCAAACCAGCAGAGGCTGATTCCACGCGGCGAATCTATGACACAACTCAGTGCCTGCCCCGTCACGGCCCTTACGTCTTGGACCAGAAGCCAAGCTATGATGGCTTTCCCGACCTCAGCAGCATGTGCTCAAACAGCAGTTTAGCCACCGTTCCTCATCAGGACAGAGGAATAGCCCTGACATTCCCAGTTCTCCCACACATCCGACGCGGCCTAGGTCAACCATCCACGACCGCAAGCACTCTGGTTCTCCAAATGGAGCACGAGCGGGAGGCTGGAAACCTGAGTCACTGCCTGAAACTGGCTCAGGAGAGGGAGGAGCTGGAGAGGGAGCTCCGGAGGTACACTCTGGAAAGAAGCTCCATGAGGAGGGAACATTCAGAGTTACAAAGTGTTTATGAACCTTTGTGGGAATATAAGAGCAGCACTTTGCCACACAGATACCCGCCAAGCAAAGAGAGCTTTGGTCCGTCCCTGAACCCTTTCTCTTCATCTTCTGAGCATTGGGAAGCTCGCTCTTGTGCCTCTCCTCCCACTCTGATCCCAGCCTGCACTTTTGTCAACGCGTCTTCACCTGTGAGTCCCACTCTTTTTAAGTCCGGCACCCATCATCCTCCTCCATCGCTCACTAAACAGACCCCCTACCAATCTGAGGAGGCAGACAGTTTCTCCAAAGACAGATTAACTCTCCCACATCTCCCCTCAAAGCGCCAGAGACATGAAAGTGTAGAGGCAGCACCAGAGGGCTATGATAATTCACCACAATCCACACTCTTAGAAATTCAAACGAATGATTCATGCTCTGAGGCACGGAGACAGAGCAATCTTAGTCATGGCAGCCTCTCAATGTCGTCTTTCCATAGCAATGAATATACTGAAAGATCTCATTCGACTAGAGAAACGGCGCCAGACTACTCGAGAGTGGAGGTGGCGTTTCCCAAGCCCGCTGATGAAGACGTGTGCGTGGAGATGAGTGTGGATGAGCCAGAGCTGGAGGTGTGTGTAATGCGACCTGCGAGGCCCATGCTGCACCACAGAATCGCCTCTCATGTGCAACACGGCCGCTCGTTGACTCGCGGAGGCCGGTATGAAGACATGAGTAGGAGCAGAAGCTTTAACTCTCGCAGTCACGATGTTATCAGGGTCCCGGCTTCTCCTCAGCCTCCACAGCCAGAGCCCATGACAGCTGTGACCCAAAGTTCTAAAATGTTGGACTCAAAGCAACGGAGTCGGAGTCTTGACTTGAGGAGACGGACAGAGAGGAATTTCCTAACTCCTGATGCATGGATAGACTCTCTCAGCCAAGAGAACTGCTCTGTTCTATCTTCCCCTCATCCAGATTCTATATTCTCGGAACCCCAGACCTCTCCTAACAGGAAGGTCTCTAAGGCTCCTGCAAATTTTCCATCTGCTACCCAAGCTGCCTCCCGTTCGCCTCCCGCTGTGGGTCCTTTATCTCAGAGGAGCAGCCCAGAGAGGCCCATACCAAACCATGAAGTGCCTTGCCACTTCAAGCCAAGCAGAGAAGCATCCGTCCGTCCCAATGGTGCCAATTGGCCGGTCGCTTATCAGGAGGCAATGAAAAAGGCCAAAGTTTCCTTGGAGGGCATGAAGGAAGCTTCCAGATGCTTACCACCAGAGGACAACGATCAAGATGTACTAGAAGTGGAGGCTGGAGGCTACGAGGGGGTGCCAGAGTCTGGGAGCAGCTACAGCAGTTACGCCAGCAGCGGCCGAGGCAGCATGGAGCCCGCCAACGGACGCCTGTCCCTGTGTCACCTTTCCCCAACCCTCATGAGCTCGCCTGAGACTGTAGAGGAGAGCCAGGGGAGCACAGAGGACAAGCACAGTCACCAAATGGAGCAAAGCCAGAGGTATTAAAGCCGTAATGAATGAGGGAAATTCTGTTTTACCCTATACCATTATCAGGTACTACATTTCTCAAATTCCCATTTGTCTATCATTCAGTCTGAAAATGTCAAAACAATAGAAAAAGCTGTGTCTCTGTTTGTGTAGCCTAGCAAACATTGATATATTGCCTTGAGCAAGACTGTTTCATGACTGAGAATTATAGAAATGTCTTCAGCGATGTGTAAATAAACAAAGAAGACAATTTCTTTGTAGGATCAGAAGAAAAAATAGCAACAGACCACAAAAAAAAACAAAACAGTAAATCTCTCTGCTGTATACACATTGTATTGGGTGCTTTGTTACGAGTGTGTACATGTGTGCATTAAAGATACCAACTGTGTTTATGTAATGAGTGGTGTTTTGTGACCTCGACAGGAGAAAGGCCTCCGTTGATGAGAATTATGAGTGGGATGCTGCTGATTTGTGCTCACAGCCTGGAGACGATCATGGTGAGGATTGTTCTTATCTTATTAATATGCAGCTCACATTTTGGCAAAAACACTGGTGGGAAAAACCAGAGCACAATGTTGAAGCAACATAAAATGATAGGCTGAGAGCAGGAGCTGAAGTTATTCAGCTGTGCTTTTTTATATGTATGATCAAGAAATTGTCACTGGGGTAACACCCCACCGGGTAGGGTATCATATTTGGTATAGTGGGGTTTAGTTGATCCTTTAGGGTGATCCTTTAGGGTGATGGCGTGGAAGAGCAATAGTTGTTCTATGGGGCTATGGGAAAAAAGACGAGGAACTTAAAGGACAGGGTTTTATATAGGTGCTCATACATGTTAAAGATCTTGAACGTTAAAAAAGATCAAAGTTAGCATCCACAGAAGCTCGATGAGAGGAGGCTGGGAAAGGGCCTTAAAGAGACAGGAGCTAAATCAGAGCGTTTCAGATGGAGCTGCAGCATTGGACAAAATGAAAAAAGCTGTTTCTCTTAACACTAAATATGTTCTGGTAATCCAAAAAAATATATTTTTTGAAGCTGACAAATGGTACAATATGTCTCCTTTAATGTGCTTTTAGCACATTTCTGTTTGCATTTCCAACACATCTGAGGAACTGTGAAGATTTAATGAATTAATTCATGAATTAATGATGTTAAAATTACCGTGGCGTAAGATGCATTGAGACCTTCATAAATAAATAGTAATAGGAGTGTCCATTCCTGATACATTAGAAAGTCATCACCAGGCATAGAGACTTTTCTCACAACAGCAGTTGTGGTTAAGGATAAAATTTTCGAGCCTGCTTCCTCCAGTCGAGCTGCAGGTTAAGGTCCATGAGTTTCTGAAATGGTTCCTAGGCACTAGAGAAGTTGTGTGGCTGTGGTGGAAATGGGGTAATTGATACAAATACAGAAGTGAAAGGACAGTTGATTACTGATTTATCTGCTGATATATATTATAGATATTCTGCTTTTTACCACTGAATTTTGTATGATTATACGTAGTGTAGTGTAGTGTAGTGTAACTCTAACCAGCGAGCTTGCATAGCTTGTCATGACATTTGTACATTTACTTTATGTTTTATACAAGACTTGTAGACTGATCCAATGGCTTTCCGCAGCAGTGTGGCATGTGTGGTAGAGAGCAACATTTAACAAGCCATTACTGGAACACTTAGCAATTTTTTCTCTGATCTCAGTGACATTTGTTAGCATTCTTTCAGGAGCAAATTAAGAGAAAGGTCAGACATGTTTTCACTGTTTGGCTCCTGTGAATTAACTTGCAAGCTAACCTGCATTTGCACTGAGAAGCCAGTATTTAATATCCAACCCTTAACCTCTGAGCGTTCCATATCTGTACGAGTTCCGTTACCGCCAGCGGGGTGCCGGCGATTAATGAAATAACATCTGCGGTGAAATATCAAGAAGCTCAAAGATCATTTCAAAAGTCTCTTCTTTTACCCACAGGCCTGCTTCCTTCATTGAAACTGCTGAAGCCTGCTCGGTGCTGTAGCCTTCCCAGCATGCAGCGCTCCACTAAGGCACTGAAAAATTGCACTCCGCTCTCTCTGCTCCCGGGGCATCAAAGCAGCTGCTCTGCTGAGGCAGAACCAGACACCGTGCTGTTCTGACAGCGCCAGCCTTTGGCTCATCTCACCTAGTGTGTCCTTTCACTTATTGACTCGCATCACGAGGTGACAGAGAATGCATGTGGCAGAGACTGAGCTTCCCTCTTTTCAGACATAAAAGGGGCCAAAGTACAGAATCTCTCTCTGCACTGTTTCTTTGTAAAATAATGGCTTTCAACAATACAGGTCTTAGTCAGTAAATGAGACACAAAATCACCTGTACCCTTATGCTGAGCATTAAACAAGTTTGTTTTTCGCTTTGTGACCATCACGCTCCTGACATTTACTTTTGTGACAGTCTGCAAATCTGCTGGTATCAG
The DNA here is from genome assembly GCA_903131615.1 of Diplodus sargus. Taxonomy (NCBI): domain Eukaryota; kingdom Metazoa; phylum Chordata; class Actinopteri; order Spariformes; family Sparidae; genus Diplodus; species Diplodus sargus. The sequence goes on from CAEMYA010000029.1 coordinate 4,854,441, forward strand.
AGCACTTTCATTGCGCCCATGGATACGCCACATAGTCTGTGTAGTTTGAAAAGCATTCATCATCCAGGGATGACTCAGTGGTCACGCAAGGGATAACGAACGATCTCGGTCGTCATCATCAAGTGACTGGTGAAGGCTGGGGATGAATAAGTCTGTCGATATCATCATCCATCCCTGACTTTAACCGAGTAGATACTTATGAGATGCCATTAAATAAAGAAGATTAATGCCTCAAATTAATTCTGCCACCCTGTAACTGTTGTGGTTTTAACACCATTTCTGAAAGACTAATTTCCCAACAGAGATCATTATCTTTTTTGTCTTTAAAATACTGTGAATAGATCTTTTGGATTACAATATTTGTGTTGGGATGAAAGCCTTAGTTTCCTCCGCAGACCTCTCTTTGTTCAGCGAGGCAAGACCTGTAATTATGTTGAGTAATTGAAGAGGGTCAAGTTAACTGTTGGGGTTTGTTCTTGTTTATTTTTTTATGGACATAAAGGGAGATTAGCTTTTATTTTGGCTTCAATTTACCAAGGGTCAACTCACTGAATGATGACCGGGATGACTGGGTTGGCTTCACACTAGGAAGCCAACAGTGGTGCTGTCAAGTGGCGCCAGTTGAGTGGTTAAAAGTCTTGTTTGATGGCACGTCAACAGCAGGCACTGAGCACATCCTCGTAGGGCCGGGGGATGATTTGTCGCTATTGTTTATAGACTGATGGTCGAATTGCTTATTAATGCTGACATTTTAATAATGCTGTAGTCCAAATTAAAAGTTAAAGCAAATTGTTATTGATTTACACATTTACAAAGTTTTTAAAACATTTTTATTTGTGTGCTCAGTCATTTGTGTACATCAGTGTTGAAACAGCAAAGTTGCAGACCCGAGTTTGTTCACATCAGTGGTAGCCTTGTGTTCAAGGCTTGTGTTCAAGGGATTTAGTTGCAGAGGGGAAACAAATAGGTGTTGCGCAAAATGATTTATTCCTGGAACTGTACAAAACCAATCATGTACTAGCTTAAATGTGCATTATGTATGAATTGGTCACCTGTCAGAAGCGTAATTGATAAAAGGTAGGGGGCAGCATATCACCGCAGTAACCCCTAATTGCTGCTAACTGTAGCTTCCTTAGCCATTTAGCTCAGTTAGCCATGCAGCTAGTGGTTTGAGCGGGAACTTTGGGACCAGGGGACTGTTAGTGTTTACTCTGCAAGCACAGGAGTTTTTGGTAACTGGGGCTAGCTGCTTAGCATGCTCACCTCAGCACATATCTTGGCGACACCAAAGGCCTACATTGTCATTGCATTGTCAAAACTGCTATTTATTTATATTCTTGATTATTTTAGTTAATTTTTACAATGTTTTCTTCTAAATTCTCACGTATTGCCCCTTTAAATAGATAAAGTTTTCACTACGTTATTTAGTGTATACATCGTCAATATGGTGCATAGTGTTTTGGAAAACATGTTTGGTTTACATTATTTATATCATTAACCTAAAGGATGCTCATACACTGAAAAATGCATTAACAATACAGATGTATGAATTTACTGCCCCCATAGGATCCCATATGACACGTTTAAGTATATATCTTTCAATTGTGGCAAACATTTCAACAAATTTGCTGATCTCGACAGTTCAGATGATTATGTTATATATGGTACACTGTGATAAATATTGATATTGCAAAATCGGACACCCTTACAGCACAGATCTAGCCAAATCCTACTTCTGAATGTAGATTGTTGCCTTTATTTCTGGGGGATCAATGCGGTGAGTCTCCAGGCAAAAAGCTGCCGCCCCTGCTCTACACATGATTTTGCCTCATGCTCTTTTTTTTTGTTCACGAACAATGGAGGAAAATTGGGGCTTTGCTCGCTTCTCTCGCTCAAGGCCTCCACATTAGTCAACCAAATAATTAACTCAGAACTCCACGGTGAACCAGAGCATTGTGGGGTATCCATCCTATAATTGAAATTCACTCATAGAGGCTGCATTTACTCCAAATCGATGTTTCACTTTTGTAGAACATTTTCATTTTCCCATGTACACACATTTTACCTGAAGTCCATAAATGATCAGAACCGCATATGCTGCTCTGGGGATTGGTAGTCAGCACTACTTCTTTGCCGGCGTTTTTAAAATGGAATCCAAATATTGTGCTTCAACAAGGAAAAACTATGTGAAAAATATTGTTTGTGCACTGGATGTAATATTTTTAAGGAAACAATTCCGACTGTTTTTGCCACCCAGGTCTAAAGCCTGCATAGTGGAATCATTCAGGGAACTGCTGTATGTTGAGTGCTTTAGTGGCTTTGATAATCAAATGTACACAACATGGCATCGAAGCGAAATGGAAAAAACAGTGCCTCAGAATACAGCTGCACAATGGAAATGAAACATCACATCGGGAAACGTGCTGTCCCCGGGAGACGTAGACAACAGCTCGGGCTCATAAACCAGATTGTTATACGGCTACCTTCTTCCGTTATTGTGTGTACTTAGGGGGATTAGCTTTAAAGCAAGCGCTCTTTTATTATGTCCATTAAGCTAGCGAATAAATTATTTGCAAATGCCAGGAAATGACTCTCGAAGCTCGAAAACCAATCGAGGTCTTATGAAATGAAATGTCACTTACAGATTGAAGTGTAACCAAACAGCGCTCATGTTACCTCGGCACAGTTTTAACTGGCCATAATTAGTGAGCAACATGAGTCTCGAGTGAATGTCAACGTGCTGCAAGACTTTCCAAGACTGCATTCTCTGTATTTAAATGAACTTCGTGATCATAGCATTTCTTTAAGCTCATCATTTTTGTTTACCAGTTTCCCCCTGAAAACACACAGATTTAATTCAGCTGTGGGAGACCAGTTAAAAACAAATTCCATTCAGATTCAGAGAGTGTGTCTCTCAGAATTTCGACTCCCTAGTTGTCACCCCTGCTGCGAGAATAGGGTGTAAGCCAAGACAAAATGAAAAGCAAATCAACTGCTGATTTATAAGTCCCACTCAGTGATGGTGTAAAACTCAGCTGTTGGAAGGTCAGAAATGTTGAGCTTCAATAAGGATTTGAATACCAGAATAGAATCTCAGCCACGTTTTGGCGTTATGCACATAAACTCCCAGATTAAAGCCCTTGAAAATTTAAAATCTTTAGTATTTCTCTGTGACTTGAAATATTAGTGAATAATATTTTAACTAACCTAAAGAAAAATAGAAAACCAGAATAGGTGGCTTCACCAAAACAGACAATAGTAGATTAAAGGCTATTTTTTTTAAACTGGGCCCTTTATTTACATGTTTTAGTGTGTAAATGACTCATACTTACCTAAAGTGTCAGAATCGGTACAGTATATCTCTTCAGAAATGGCCGCAACATAATCATTTGGAGGCTATTCCAACCATCAGGGTTAGGTCCACTCAGTCAACAAAGTGTTTGTTTATGCCACTGACAAGCTGAGGCGGTTAATGTACTGTCTGTCAACGCTAGGGAAATGAGTCCGACAATGTATATATAAGGTCACCCTTATTGTAACCAGAAACACAAGTCTCGCTCAAAAAGAAGTCTCGCCCTGAAATCTCGCGAGAGGTGAGAGGACACATGGGTCAGAATTGGAGTTTGCCGTTTCCCCAGGTGAAATCCTATTATGTATCTGATTTTAACCATCTACATGAGGCAACAACGGTAACAACTCACCTTGTGAGATTTCAGAAATAACCTCAGCCTGTCAGGGGCAAAAACAAACACTTTTATTTGACCTAACATTGGCTGTCACAGTTGCCCCAAAGGATTACATTGCAGCCGTGTCGCGACTGCCAGCTGAGGCTACAGGACAGAGTCCAAACCTTTTGTTAAGTATGAAACATTCACACTTCAGAACATGTACACATAGGGCCCTAGGTTTAATTCCCCTTTAATGTGAGACTGTATTGCTCTGAGTAAGAAGCCAATCAAGAAAATAGGTTTTCAGGGCCTTTAAAAAAGAACTCCACGCTGACTTTATTTTGTGCTGAGTGCATTTTTCCAACAAGAAAGTGCGGTGTGGCAAGCAAAATAAAAATGCAAGCACGGTAATGAGCCTTCTCTGTAGTTTCATTGCGTTCTCCTGTTGGATTACCTTCAGGTGTTTGGGTGCGCTGAATAAAAGCAAACCTGCTAGTTTGACAAAATCTCAAGAAAAGGGAACATTATAGTTTGAGCATCATAGGAATCACGATTACTGCAGTCAACATTTTATTGGATTAATCCGATAAAATATATTTATAGCAAACATTCAGAGCTTCAGGAACAGTTACTCTACTCACTGTGCTCCATTTACACAATATAAACTAGAGAAGCAGTCTCGTGTACAGATATACAGCTTGATTCTGGTCTTTTGACACCGAGTGGGCCGCTGACTTCATTGACTGATAAAACACTTGTCTTACATCTGAACCAGCTTCCAATTAAACTAATGGTGTTAGTACTGCAGCAGCGGACAACCCCCTGTCGCCGAGAAAACGATGGGAGTCATCATACAGTCATCTTTTTTAATGCGCTGCAATTCCATTTATTTAGACTTTTATATCACTTTGACATCAGAGATTATGTGGTGGGACAAACACATATTTAATGTCTGTGGCTGCGGAGTGGAGTTTATACAGTGCTGGGAGCAAACAAAGGAAGCAGTAAGGCGTGGGTGCAGGTGCAGCCCAGGCACAGGTACTTCAACTCCAAGGCCAACGCTTGCAGCCTTCACACGACATAAAAGAAACTCACACTGACAGGTGACACGTCGTGTTTATAAGTACGCGTGCATGGTGGGATTTTTTCTTATCTCAAGCTGGCTGTCGACCAGCCGGTGACTTGGTTGTTTGTGAAGTGATGTTTTTCACTGAAGGCGTTTATTTCATCCCGTGATTTGTTTTTTTGAACATTTCCATTCAAGAGGTGACACATTGACAGCTTGATATTAGCATTATGTAGAAAATGTGCAGGAAACTGGAGGCACGATGCCATAAGTATGGTTTTGTTTCGTTTTTTAAATCTGGTTGCTTGTAAAATGAAAAAAGTAATGTACACATGCGCAGCTTTGGCTCTGATGGAGCTTGCAATCTGCAAAGTGACTACTAACTAATTTTATTAATTCAATGTAGTGGAGTTAAACATACAATATTTGCCACCAAAATGTAGTGGAGTGGAAGCATATATAACAGAAAATGGAAATGCTCCAGTACTGTACTGCACCATTCCATTGCTGAGCAGTTATGGGCAGTTTAAAATTCAGAGTGATACAGGGGGAACCTAGTTAGATATTGAACTTTGGCCTCACTGAATTAGAGTGTACTGTTCGGCCGTGGCGGAGGTTTGCGCTCTACCTAGAGCCATTCTAGTTACTCCCTGCAATATTTAAAACTGATCTGGAGTCAGAAATGTTGAAAATGGCAATTGCAGTCAGTTCTAACCTCGATGACAAAAATGCATTGCATTTCCTGTGACTGTTTCACAATAAAAGCTGTCCTGTCTTCTACAAGTTATTAATTTAACAGTGACATGGAAGGAAATGTTTGGCTGGCATCAGCAGTAACTTGATACAACTGTAGGAGGCGTAGTCCACACGTTCACGGGTATTTTTGTAAACAGGGTTTCAGAAAAAAAATCGACATTCAGACAAGCACCTCAGCACCGTCTCAGAAAAAAATTTAACAACAACCGTAAACGTATTCAATGGCCATTCACGCACACTGGGCATACGCACACCATTGTAAATGCTCTAGTCATTTGCTAAGTTATAGAAAACACTATGAGCGAGGCAGAGTGGTGTGCCTGCTCCACAAAGAATGTTCTTGGATTACAATAAGCAGCCGTATTTGTCTCTTTTCCATCACTGTATTATCAACGCCCGCTTGTGTCCTCTAAATATGATGTTAAGGAATACAACATCCATTCCATCACTGTACACATTCAAATACTCCAATGTCATAAGAGACGCTCCCAAGTTCATATTTTCCAATGCTGCAATGAGGCTACAGACTCTGATAAATGTCTGCGTCATCCAGACGTAAACACTGAAAACAGCCTCTCTGAGCATCTTCACCCTGGCTGGAGTTTTTCAAAAGCTCTGTTTTCAGTCACCTTAAATGCTGCTGTGAGGCCAAAAACCCAGAGAGGAAGCTTTGTTTTAAGTGTTCCCCGTGTCCACGTGGATGGGACAGGAGAGTGAACAGTTAACAGTGAGGCTGATGTTCATGAGGTATAATTAAGCACGGGAACTCTTCATCAGAAAACATACAGTCTCCTGTGAAATTCTGATGAGTTCGAAGGCAATCAAACACAACTAATTACATCATTTAAACACATTTAATGGCTGTTGTTGAATAACCTGGACTTTAGACGGCATCAAAGGCGGGGTCAGATTTCATGAGAATCTGTGGGATTCTAACTTCCGGATGAAGTTCACACAGTCCTGTTCTGTCTTAAAGCTTCTCTAAGTCAAACTCTCCCAGAATGTAAATGCGGTCCAGAAATCTTCAGTTTTTCTCTTATGCCCACCTCAAAGAGAGTCGCTTTTACCTGGAGGCCAAAGCGTTCGCTCCAATAAAAGCTAGCAATCTGTACTTTTGTTTCAGTGGGGAACTTGGACGTGACACGCAAGCTAGACGAGCGTACGCCTCTTAATTCATTCAGGCAATCCAGAAGTTGCTGGCCCTGAAATCCTCGTTCATTCAACTACAATTCCACTGCTGTAACAACTACACACGAAATCCATCAGGAAGTGAGGTAAACACTGTGTTCACCTGGGTGTTTAACATAACTGTGAGTGACATTTCTCCCCATCTTTGGTTCGACTTCTTAGAATCGACATTTTTTGGAAAAAAAAGAAGATAGATTAAGTCGAAGGCCAAAATTGTCAACTCATTGGGGCATTTAAGATCTCTAACAAAAGCTGACGAAAGATTGCTCCGCAATCAAAAGGCAAAACAACCTAATCATCACAGCGTGGGATACATCTTACTTAACATTTTAACTACTTACAAATTACAAATGAAAAGCACTCATTATCAGTTCCTGGCTGCGGCGTGGTGACATTTTCATACTGCTCCCCTGCGACGACGGGGCTTATGTTTCGCTTAACCTTGCAGACGCAATTATTTTTGTGGGTTTTTTTTTCAATCTTCAAGCTGTCTGCAGCAGGCATTTTGTTTTTTCACGTCAGAAGGAAACGAGGGTGGCAATTAGCGCTAGTTGCCGAGGATATTATCTCCTGCCAAGTGTAAAATTAGTGCGATTATCAGCAATATTACCGCAGAAATATGGTCGGACGTGGATAATTTAAAGATTGAAACCTAAATGGGAGTTTTTTTTATAATTTTTTATTTTTTTTTCAATCAGTCTATCTGCACATCCGGCGTTTAGTCTGCGAGGCGTGAATTTCCGCAACATGTCAGTGGAGTTAATTACCTCAGCGAATGCCTCCCAGCATAATGTGGAATAATGGCATCAGGGAGAGAACGACTTTTTTCTTCTCTTGTATTGGTTTTTACAGTAGAGCAGGATCTTTCTTAACCCCGGCTCCGCTTTAATTAGCTCGCCGAAGAGACTGTATTTCGTTGAAAACATCTGTGTTCTTGTTTTCCCAGAGGCAATCAACTGGCTGTGAGCGTTTTCTTATTCTCTCACTGATTACAAAATGTGTTGATCCAGAATTGATGACCTTCTTATAATGGATGGTTTTAGTCTTTCTGCGAGAATCCACTTGTGCAAAAAGGAAAAAAAAGGTAACTGAGCCTAATGTCTCACAGTGCCTGTTGACATTGTGAAGCACAGTGTGTTCGACTTTAATGGCTCTCTCTCCATCAATTGAAACAATTGTGTGTGAGACCTTTCTAGATTTTGACTCGGAAAGCGAAACAGATTTTTTTACACTAGGAAAAAATATATAAAATATTATTATTGATCATTCTTTTTCACTTTTACTAAAATCACAAAAACAAGAAACTATACAGATTAATATTATATAAGTCAAGCCTATATTTGTGTGTAATGTCTGCTTTTGTACATTATTTGCTTTGCTGTCACTTTATGTGAACTTTCTGGAACTGGCAGCAAATGTTGTGTAAGTAACAATACAATGACACAAATGTTTTTTAATTGATTCATTTCATCAGCTGTTTTTGTTTTGTTTTTGTTTATTTGTTGAGATGAGGAATGATTTTCAAGACTGGCTAACTTTTCAACTTTTTTAATATTGCATTTAGGTTTGTGTAGTTCCATTTTTTTCCCTTCTTTTTTTATGTTTTGTGTAATTGAATGTCACGTAAAACTTTAGAATTTGAGTTGTTGAATAAATGTGTAAACCCTGAATCAGGGCTTCCATTGTTTGAAGATAAAAATGAGACGAGATTGTGAAACATGATGAGAATATGTACAGTGAATTAAGCTTCTGATGATATTTTTGGTTTACCATAGTGATGCTCTGTGCTACTTACTGATCATCTATTATACCTAGCAGATGTAAATTATAGATGGAGGCCTACCAGAGCTGCGCTGTGTCTAATACATTTTTGTACAAATAAATAAATGATAAATGAACCGTTCTTATTGTGCCCAGCTTCAGATTTGCCCATGTTCAATGACTTGCAGGTTGTTTCCATCGAAGCCAGCATTTTGCGTTGAAAAGTGGTGGGTTGAGCTCTTCAGTGAAAATAATAACAGTATTCAATTGTAGGGAAATGTAATGAGGGGACCGGTAGGACTTCAGAGATAATAAAAAAAAAAAATTGCATAAAGGTGCATCAAAAGGACATAGAAATGATTCCATTATATGTCTAATTTATGTTAAAAGAAAAGAAAAAAGTTAAAAGAAACAATTGAAGGAATAATGCCAACAACGCTAGCCAAAGATAATAAATCAATCTGACGTACCTTTGCTGAAGAAAAAATAAATATTGATTTTTGAGACAATACTACTTTAGCAGGCAGCATGGTTGGCCTACTGTTAAATCACTATCTTATTCGGCTGTGTACCATAAAATTCAGCAAATAAGACGCAATAATGCTGTGGTCGTTGGCGAGCTAGCTAATGAGTCCATCTAATGTATTCAGTTCTGGTGTCTTTAGATCTGCCAAAGTTCATTATTAGATGCTGGTCACATCAGACAGCAGATTTCCTCCTCATGACTCTTCCTTTGCATTAGTTTATCGTGTACTGTGCACGTTTCAGGTCCTGGCCAGTTTTCACAGGTGCTGATGGAGAGAAAAGCATTTTTCGTTTTTCTTGGTCCAAGTTGTTTTTCATAGCATTTTTAACAAATTGTGTTTATAAAAAAGCGATGGGGACAAAACCAGCTATTTGGAAAAAAAAAGAAAAGAAAAGCGATGGGGAAATGTCCCGTGTCCCCTGTGTAGATGAACACCGAGGGTTCACATTACATTGTTTATCGCTGGAATAAAAGTGTCAGGCTCTCCAACATCAGAGACGTAAAGTGAATGCACAAACTGATTGGTATTCCCCTTTGCTCATTTGGACTGTTCTGCATACTCAAATACTTTCAAAAAAATCAATGGAACTTTGTTGATCCAAACCCCTTTGAAAAACGGGGCTATTTTGGGAGAGAGTGTAGCCGCTCACTGGCATTAAAATGTATCACCGCCAAAGACTATTTCCAAACGCTCTAACAAACAGATAAACGGGCGGTGAGTTCGCAGCTTCTCCTTTCTTTGCAAAATATTTCCCCCAAGAAGCCGTCGCACGGAAAAATTGACGGCTTTGAGAGCTGAAGGTTTCTGTCAGCCGCAGATGACACAGCTCCTTTTCTTCAACTACTCTCCATCTTATTAGGATTGTGATCATGGCCGGGTGTGATCATCATGGATCACTACTGGAGATGGAGTGAATTTGCCGGCGTTACACTATGTCAGCAGGTAACCCCCTTTAAATGGCACATTAAAATATATATGCTCAGTTGTTATTGGATGAGACGCGCAGAGTGTATCAAGGGCAATAAACACACTCACGCACACACACACACACACACACACACAACCACTAGTAAGCACTTTTCATTGAAACAGCAATAATGTTTCTAAGTGACAAGCCCCATTTATATAAACACTTGGAGGAAATGTTATGTGACAACTCTATAGCTCCGAAAACTAAAAAGGCTCTGCGGATTAGTGAAATATAACCATCATTACTACTCTTAGTATGATTACTGACTTTTTCTTCATTACAGTGATGCATAATAAGCCTCTCAGGCAGTGCTCATCAGTTACTGTGCTTTATGCGACGCCTGACAAAACCCCTTTGTTGGTCCGGAAATCACTGCGGCGCTCTCACAGTCTATCAAATAACTCAAGGACTGAAAAGGCAAATTATGAAAAAAGTTACTCAGCCTATAATTTTCTCATCAGGAGTTTTGAAGCCACACGTTTCTGACACGGACCCCCCTCTAACAGGCAGCCACGTGCAATTAATACAATTATTATTTTATTTTTTTTTAAATCAAACCAAATTGAATTGCTCATAAATACCTACACTACCAGTGGAGTTGAGTGGGCATTTTCACACTTCCTCAGTAATTACAGCAGCCAAATAAGCAAACGTGTCCGGTTAATTATATATTGTCAGACAACAATGCAAGAGAACAGCCAGTGGAAATTACTGCTTTTTTTTCTCCGACACAAAACGCATACTTAGTCAAGGTGACTAATCCTCATAGTGGCCGTAAAAAAATTCGGCAATTTTGTCCCAGCACTTCCTGTGAGTGGAGGAAACCACATTTGTTGCATTTACTGTGCAGTTACAGAAGGAAAGCCTGCAGTAGTTGAACTGATTATAAGCTACAAGCTTGGACTCTCACCATTACTGCACAGAGGATGACACATCCACTGCCCTCCACTCAGTCCTCACACACCTGGAGAATAAGAGCAGCTACACAGTGTGCTGTGTGTTGATTTCAGCTCAGCGTTGAAAACAATTTCACACATGAAGCTGATTGGGAAACTTAGTGCAGCTGTAGCCTTAGGCAGTTCGGTTGCCCCCCCATATAATATGCCTCACAGTGGTTTGGTCCACTGCCAATCAATCCTGCACCTCACACACCTGTCTCTGTGGGCCATTTTTCTCTTGCAACAAAGTTTTAGGCATCAGCTTAAAAGAAACACTTGGTTTGGGTTGGAGAAGCACAGCGTTTGACTCAAAATAGCTCCCTGTTTTGACTGTTGTAGATTTCCTGAAGCTTTGGTAAAAACACAAACAAGCAATGCTAGAACATTTCCCGGGTTGTTCTTAAACAACTTCAGTTGTGTCTCCCAACCAGGAATTGCCCTGAAGAATGTTTTCTGTTTATTGTCCACCCCCCCAGCAGTGAAGGGAAACATCTACCCTTGGCTGTAGCGTAAAGGAATTTGAACTCAAGTTTTGTTTTGCAACCTGGTTTGTAAAATAACCACAAAACAAACAAAGTTATTGAGGCATCGTGATTAATTGAACCAACTGACCAGGTCCATTCCAGTCTGGGTCTGTTGAAGATCTTTGGGAGATGAAATCTTGCTCTGTTGTTTCAGGAGAAAAGTGTAAAGAAAAGGTTCCAAACACACATTGAGGTGTCAGCGTTAGGTTGTTTTTTTTTCTAAACTAGTTTTATCGTCACACTCTGAGCCAGAAATCTACACCGAAACGTCCAGATCTCTACATTCTGAGTGTTTTTCCAGAGGGGTTTGTTCATATATCATTCGAAGCCTGACCGATTAAACCATTCATAGAAGAAAAAGGTTCAGATCTCTGCTCTGGAAATGTACTCAAGTACTGTACATAAGTTTCTTTCCTCTGCTGCTCTGTCTGAAGATGATGTCAGTAAAGCTCTAGGATAAACAGCTATACAGTGAGAGGAAACTCTCTATGAAGCTCCATTGTAATTTTCTGTAGGCTCATCGGGTGACTTTCACATTGTGATTTGATACTTTGTCAGTATAAAAATATTGATTATAGCCCCTCTAATGGCAGACCATCACATTTTTCAAGGTTTAAAAAAGTTAGTGCTGCTGTCATTGCTTAAATCTTAAAAATGTTCTTCACCTTAAAACAGTGAGTCTCTCAACTGGGGGTCAGAATGCCCCAAGATCAATATGATGGGAGGTGTCAGAAACGGTTCAATATAAAAGCGAAAAAAAGAAAAAAAAAAGACACTAATTAAATTATCTGCCTTTTCTTGGGATTTCCTTGGTTGAACCTGTGTCAACACCAAGACATAACCCGTGGACATCATTTCAAGAGGTCACAAGTCAAAAAAGTTTGGAATCGGTATCTTTAAGTGTTTTTGAAGCAAGACACGGGACACAGGACGCACATCCCGTCTCCATCAACACCAACCTCCTCCAATTGACCTTGTGGCACTATGAGCATAGGGGACGCTGGGGACGTGTAATCATGTGTTTGAAAATGTTCTCCCTCAACACTGTTTATAAAGCATAATTATTATTTTGATGTGCTATTTTGACATTTTTCTCCCACTGTTTTACAATTATCCACTCTGACCTCATATGATCCCCTTATTAGATCACCAAAAAAGGGCATATGTTGAAGACAATTTTTTTGAGGCCTTATGTCCTCACCACTCTTCAATGCAAATGACACACTTGAATGAGATTCAAAATTCTGTATTTTACGGCCATATCAACACGATTTATTGGCAATCGTTATAAAGTGCGTAATAAAGTACAGCAGTATAGAACAGATGATTGGAAACACCCAACCCATAGACTAACCATGAAGGCTTAAAACCAATAAGTTTAACTAGAATCCAACCCATAGGAACACCATAGATACAACACGAGCACCTGTGAGGAAATTAGCAGGAACACCTAATGACCCACTAGAAAAGCTTTAAAATCATCTGCCTTATTGCACAATCATTTAACCTGCCGTGTGGCCTGCAGTGCTATATTTGAAGTGTTAAGGAGGTGGACAGCTTCAGGATTTGTGCTATTCCGGAACACTGGATGTTCAGGTCTTAATGTTTCTTAGCCTTTTGTGAGAGAGAAGGCAATTAAAATGGTTATTGGCCATAAGAGAAGGATCCTTCAGAACTTTTAAACCCTTTTCATTGTAATCAATCCTTACAGATAACGTAACAACTTCCTCAGCTTTTTTGCTGTCAGACCAAATATCAGACGTTATTAACAAGGCAAGCCCTGATGAACGATCATCTCTGTGTCTCTCTGACTGTCAAAACTAATATAAACCTGTATAACGGAAATAAATTGTCATGTGCGGGGAGTGTTGGCTTTCACAGTTTTCCATAATCCTCGGATCTGTTCACAGCTTCAGGTGCTACCGTGATCTCTTGTGACTTGTCACTCCCATGATAGTTCGGCCTCAATCAGATAAAATGGATGCTACCCGCAGCTGTTCATTTCATTCAGAGCAGCTGTACGTCCACACAATCTCCATATTACACCTGTCGATTCGCTCCGTCTCGCAGATCGCTCAAGACGCCTCAGACAGCAGACGAGGATCGGGAGGGACGAGATTGTCCTTGACATGTGGTGTGACCTTGCCTTTGATATCCATAGTGTGTAATGAAATGGAATTTGCTGGATGCTAGCAGCAGCATCCTATACTTTCCCCAGACAGAACACTTCAAAGATAACGATGCCTTAAGTAGTGTAGTCACTAGCAACAGAAACATGTCCTGCAGGAATGCAAAGAGGCACAGCTTGCCTGCATACTTGATAATTGCCAGTCTAGGGATGAAAATGCATCAAAACTGAACATTTCTGTGATTTCTTTTCATTTTTGAATGCATAGCCTAAGGCCAGAGATGCAGACTACAATGACTACAATGTAAACTGTCTGTTTTCACCTCCCAATACAGCTGTCAATAGGCTCTTTTACACAATGAATGTTCACTCTTTTAGGTAAATGGATTATTCCATTAGTAAAATTGATCACAAATGGGCTAGCGAGGTTGACTGTGTTCGGCCAAACAACAATGTAGATAAAAGTGAACGCAATCCGGAGTGCTGAGATCTACTGACATTAATTTGTGCCAGCATTGTGTTGTGGTACACTGCTCTCTCAATTAATACCATATTTTAGTTAAATACATTTGTTAGCTTTGGAACATTGTGTTGATCGAGATTTGTACTGTGTTACCCTTTACTGGTGCTCACATCTGTTTATTGAAGACCGACGTCTGCTGTCGTTTCACTGATGCGTTCTGTCATTTCCTGCTGTTTTCCCCTGCAGTTGCCTACGTCTGTCTATCACTTCTGTCATCTGAATCCGTCTAACATCCCTTGTGTTTGTCTATCCCATTTTATCTTTCGGATCGCATATTACTTGGAGCATTTGCTCTTGTCCATAACTCATGTCAAACGGAGAAGACTCCAGTTGCCAGTCTGCATTACATCACCGGTAAGGGCATCAGACAGATGCAAAGACCATTTGTTGCTGTGAAGTCTTAAAGCAGATTACATCATCACTCTTTTGGGACAAAACATCAAAGAGGGAATCCTGGATGCAACTAGTGCGAGTCAAAGTTTGTTAAAATGTCTACCAGTCGAAGTTTTCCGCGGTTGTCCTCGTCTGCACTATAGCTGGCACTGCTTTGCTGGCTCAAACAGGGACAAAAGCCATTTGGCACCACTGGCAGATAATTCAAATGGTGTAGTGCTACAGGATTAAACCAGGAACCACTAATGAAATTGAGCCCAAGTTTCTACAAGGCAATTTCCAAGAATGTCCTTGAGCAATCAAAGTCACAATTATGACGTAATGGAGAAGAATGCTTTGGGCGCATAAATGCTTTTATTAGAAACCTCTGTCATACAAAATATTGCTGTATTGATAGCAAACACAGAATTGACAAAGAAAACTGAACCTCGTGAGTTGCCTATGCCTAGATGTTCTTTACTAATGGGTACTCCATTACATTTGGTACTATTCATTGTGCCCATGCATGGCAAGCCGGATGTTTTTGACCTAGCTGCACCCACTCTAGCCCTAGAATCTAAAGGAAGCAAATTGGGGACTTGAAATTAGAAATACTTGGCTGGCTCGTCAGTTGAGGAGGCTTATGTGCTCAGTTTGCCTAATGATGCACTTCTTAGTAGTTTTTAAAGAATTGATAATGCTGCACACACACATTGTTTGATATGTTTCCTGTTTAGACACATTAGGTTTAGGGGTGTTGTATTGCTTGATAAGGATGAGGCCAAGGCTAGTGAGCTTTTATTTTCAAAATAGTTCTTTTTTTCCAGAATGAATAGCAACTCTTTACTTTTAAGAGTCCTCTCTTTGTTCTACTTATTTCTTTGACTTTTCTTTGTAGTTTGCCTCACTTATTTCTGTTTGTTCCGAGTCTACTTTATTGTTTGCCACACTTTTTCTTTTGTTTGTACCATGTAAATAAATAACTTCCCTTTTTAACTGAAAACCCCTCGTTTGATGAAGCTTGGGTTGAAGCTGGGTTATAACAGGGTAACAAAAAGGGTAAGTATTTATGAGGGACTATTTAGTAGCAATCAGTATTCTATGTCATTCCTTCTGGTGCACATAACATTAATGTATGTTTAACTAGTTAGTAATGAATGATTCATTACAGGTTTTGTGTTGTTCAATGGCCGGTTAAGAGTTAATCATGACTACTCATGAAGAAATTGGTCATTGGAACTCCGGGTCTGTTCTAGTACCTCATCATTGTTTACAATATAGTCCTCCATTAGGAATTATCAGGGGATGTCCTTTTCAAATTGTTCTCACATGTTTATAATTCATTTTTTGATGAACTACTCATTAATTAATCAGTAGCTGCTCTATGAATTGTATTAGGAGTTACTCATCAACTAATGGTTAACTAGAGGTTAGTTCCTAATTCTTTCCTCAGATGTTCCCTGCAAACTACTTGAAATTTGGGTCCATTATAGTAAATTGTTACAGAAATGGGTTATGCCTTGAAGTTCGTGATTTTTGTAGATATTACTTTTCAATAATTGTAACAGGAAATAGGGAAATCAACACTGGACAGGGAATCCAGTCAGTCATCACAAATTTTCATGCACCAATTGAAGATAAAAATTCAATAGGGAAAAGGGGAAATGACTCCACTTATGGGCCATCAGTCACAAGAACAACTTCTGTATTATCAGGAAAACAACATTTGGCGATATATATTTACTTATTTACTTACTTACTTACTTACTTACTTACTTACTTACTTACTTTGTGTCCAATCAGGAGCAAGTTTTGGCTTAAATGACGTCCCAAATTGGTATAACACTCCCCTTTGTGTCTGATTAGCCTGTGTTGCAAACATTATTAAAAAATAATTCCTCTTCATGTCTTGCCTTTGTTTTGTAGAGGTAAACACAGAAACAGCTGCAGCATGTGATTTGTTCTGCTATTTTAAACAATAAAAGCTTCATTGTGTCATACACTGAAAAAGAAACCTTGTTACAGAACACCCACAGTGCGTGTACAAAGTGAGACAATTCTTTAAAGGCAGCACAGAGGGGGTTCCCACAACAGTGCTTAAACAGTGGACGAGCCTGTCCATAATAACGATGGTGGTAAATTCACAGTAACTGGCATGTTGTGTCACCAAGACGTCAGTTGTGCTCACTGCCATATTCTGTTGCATTTGCCTTCCCAAATCCATAGTGTGTGAGTATCCCAGCACGAGGCATAACACATGTAACTTCTATTTCAGGAGCTCGGATGTCCATAGTTTGCTTTTTTGTGGTGTGTTGTGATGAAGATAAAAGTGAAATCGATTTGTGGCCTCATTAATATTCCCCACCCCCATCACCAGGTAATAATTGGTTTTTGTATTCATCAGGCAAGTTAGTTTATACATTCCAAAAGCATATAAGCCATTCAGTGGCTGAGTCTATTGAAATACAAAAATGTTCAAGCTATTTAAATCACTAGATAAAGCTATGATCTCTCAGCTAATGGCGGACATGAGGACATTTTCTAGGTAGTCAATTTAAATTCAAAAATAGAACCTGAGGGTAATTTGAGATCATTTTTTGTTTTCATTAATGCTGCATATAACACTTTTCAGGATGTACAACAAGTGCATTCCTAAAAATCATCTCACTTCATGTAAAATAGACAATTTAATTTTTAAATGATGTCTCAACAAGAACCAAGCCTCTGCTCAATTGTCCATGATTAGCGGTAAAATGAGGATACGTTTCTTAAAACTTTCTTTGTCATAGTGAGAAGCTCCTTGTAATGCTATCAATTGGCATGTCATAATAAGAAAAATATTTCATAACATTTGGACAAAGAGTTGCACCTATGTTATATTATCAAGATCAAGTCAAGTCAAAATGTTTTTAAGCCTCGAGAAAGCCATCCATGCTCTAATAAGTTTTAATATTGCAATGCACTTTATGTTGGCGTCTCCCAGTCTTCTCTTAATCGACTTCAACTTGTGCAAAATGCTGCTGCCCGTCTTAACCAACACTAACAGATGTGTGCACATCACTCCTGTTCTTAACTCCCTTCATTGGCTTCCTGTCCTTTATAGAATTGATTTTAAACTTTTAATGTTTGTTTTTAAAGCTCTTAACAGCCTCGCCCCATTGTGTTTATCTGAGCTTTTAACTGTCCGTAATCCTGGTAGAGCTCTGAGGTCAACTAACCAACCATTGCTAGAAGTGCCCAGGTCAAAATATAAACACTGGGGTGACCGAGCATTTTCTGTTGCTGCTCCCAGGCTCTGGAATAAGCTCCCCGCCGAGATGCGTGTTATTTCTGACCTGGGCCTCTTCAAATCTAGGTTAAAAACCTATTTATTTAGGATGGCTTTTAATACCCAGTAGCGTGATGACATTTTTTTTTTTTATCTTTTATTTTATCTTATTTGATTTTGCTGTATTTTATTGCTTTCACTGTTTTTATTTTTTTAAATGTTTTTATTTATTTGTTTTACTTATCACCTGCTGTAAAGCACTTTGGTACTCCAAAAGGATTGTTGTAAAGGGCTGTATAAATAAAGTACATTTACAAGATAATAAATAAAGGTTTTCAGTGTATAGCTATACAGGTTTAATCTAGCTCAGGTACTCTGGTACTTGTTGTTTGGCCCTAAATAACGGCAATCCGTATGTTGCCACACAAGAAACAAAACCATACAGGGCTGTGGTCAGAAATAGGGCTACAATGCCCTGAACTTCAAGTCATTTTTTGTCGCCAAGACTTGGCTAGAATGTCTAGGAGTTGACCAATGGCACTCAACAGGTAATGTAAAGTACCATTAACAAGGAGTAACGTCTCTTGGTAGTTGGTGCTAATGTTGGCAGATTTTGTTAGCTAACATGGCTAGTATGGTTACATCACAATGACGACTTCAAAATGCTGAATGCTGTAAAGCGAAAGGATTCTGAAAGTATTCGGTCCATATAGTACTTTTGAATCACAAAATCTTGATCTCAAAAGAGACATATTTTTGCTATTCACCACATTCCATTTACTGTTTTAGCACATAGGAAGTTGATGGTGTGTATCCCTGGACTTAGATGTTCCTCGGTTGAAGTCATGTGAAGAGCTGACTGTGTGGCTAAAGGCCCATTGAGGTTCTGCTCGAGGTTTCTGCTTGTTAAAAAGGCAGATTTTTCTCGCCAGTGCCACCAAGTGCTTACTAATGGGGAAATGTTGGGTTTATGCAAATACATTCACTGAAGAAAATTGTCTAGTCCTGCTCCAACTGGAAAGTGTCATGAAATAACTGTCATTAGTTGGCGCTATGTATTGATTGCAGGTAAAAAATAGGGCTCCTGCCTTTGGATACAACTTGGACACTGGTATCAGTGGTCACATTTACTGCAGATTCAGAAGTAACATGACAAAATCTCTTTTTGAAATTTAAGAGAAAAAATGTACTTCAGTACCTTTTTTAAAAGACATTATGTTTTCTTGATGTCATTAAACGACAAAGGTGCCATTCACTATTCGCAGCACATCAACTACTAGGTAAAGAAAGAAAATTGGTTCAAATGGAAGCAAATCGGTAAAAGACTGAGATCTCTGCAGGTGTCATGAATACACTGCTGGGACTAAGGGAGGATATGAGGGCCCTCCTAGAGAAGCAGGATAGGGATTTATTTGACCTTCTCTGTGACAAGCTATGACTGGCCGCATACCTGAGGTTAAGACAGGCCTGTCTTGACTCACTGTTTCTTCACTATCTGCTTAACACGAGAATCTGCCACCCTGTAGCGAGACTGAGAAAAGACATTACATCTTGTTAGAGTGTTGGGAGAAGTTTAAACACTACTTTCTATACTCAAGGGGAACCTAATTGAATGGAGTATCCATTTTTATGCTGCAGTCTGTGTTGATGTCCTTACTCTGACACAGATGGGTTTTTATAACATAACCTTCTTTTCTTAAGCTTGTCTAAAGATGTAGCTTTTGTAGTTTTGATTCAAGTGTCCACACCTAATGTATAATCACTGACTGTACTTTTTTGCATTTCGAGACCATTGTGATGATGTTATTGTGTACTGCATTATATAACAAAGGTCTTTTGAAAGAAAGTTTCAGTGGCTTCAGACAAAGGTAAAAGTATTGAGTCTTCTGTGGCCTTGGAGGGTGAGAGTTTTTCAAAGACTGACAAAAATGTAAAAAGTTATCTCGGATTAGGCGTATGGGTTCAAATTGTGTTTGCGAGATGCCGACATTAACGAGATAAAGATGAGCTTAAGAACACTGGTTTTGTGCACCATTAGGAAAATTGGCTAATTTTGTTCCTATATTTCTATAGTGCTAAAGTGCTCAAAGCACTTTACAACACAAGGTGCCAATTTGGGGTTTATCTTGCTCAAGGGGATGCTAGCTGTGGAATACTTCTGATTATCAGACAACCCGCTCTACCTCCTGAGCTACAGCTGCTTTATCCTTATCCAAAATCTGATTTTAGGCGGTGGCTTACCAGCATGACTTGTGACACTGCAAAAAGTTTGCCAGACAAACCTCGTCTAGTTTTCAGCCACTCTAGTGTCAGGGTTGGGAGGGTTACTTTAAAAAATGTATTCCGTAATTACCTGTTATTACCTGTTAAATGTAGCCAGTAACGTAATTCAAAGTACCACAATATTAAAGTAATGTTACTTGATTACTTCAAGTTACTTTTGGATTACCTCAAAACAAATGCAAATAAAGACAAGAAAAAGAAATATCCATAAGATGTGTGTTAGTGACCCTTTTCAGTCACTGCAGGTGTTTCAGGCAATTTTGTAACGTACAAGCCCCACAAGGTAGCAGTAGTTACGTTTCAACTACCTATGGGGCCCTCGCAAGTCAACGAGTTTTCCACGATGAAGTCTGTGCAAATGTTTCACAATAAAAGCCTACTGAGCTATTTATGTAAGAGGACTTTTAATTTGAGACGGACACAGGAAGTGTTGAGTTTGTGTTAACAATGCAATGTCTTTATTTTAACAGGGCAAACGAACCAAAACGAGCCTTACAGCATGTTAAATTATATCAGAAATAAAAACTTCTGTGATCATTTAGCTAAATGATGTTACAGTATTCACATTTGAACGTCATGCTCAAACTTCAAAACTAACAAAAAACCTAAACACGCACCATCCCGGTCACTAGCAGCACCACCCACAGACCTAAAATAGTAGTAGTAGCAGCAGCAGCAGCAGTAGCAGCAGTAGTAGTAACAATGACAGCCCGAGCCTGGTTAGCAGGCTAACTAATGTTAACTTTAGCTAACATAATTTCTGTGTAGCTAGCTAACGTTCGCAGTTTCGCTTACCTTTAAATGTTTCTTTAAATTAGATGTGGAGTCCTTGGACGATGACAGTGTGTGCACAGCTGGGAGGCATAGCTTGCACTTTACAGTGATGTTGTTCCCCCTTTCTTCTTTAGAAGGCAAGGCAAGGCAAGTTTATATGTATAGCACAGTTCAGACACAAGGTAACTCAAAGTGCTTTACAGGCACACACAAATTACATTAAAAGACATACAAATGTCATTTAAAAGACATTAAAAATTGCATTAAAAAACATTAAGAATTGCATTTTAAGACCAGTAAAAACATTAAGAAAAAACAAACATCAAAAAGAAAGTAGGCTTAAATAGAAAGGCTTTAAAAGAAACAAGACTGTAGAGTCAGAGTCATAATGCAGTTCAAGATTTGAATTGCTTCAGCTAAAATCAGTGGTAAAAAGAAATGTTTTAAGTCTTGATTTAAAAGAGGTGAGTGTTGGAGCAGACCTGCAATTTTCACGGAGTTTGTTCCAAATGTGTGGCGCATAGTAACTGAAAGCTGCTTCTCCATGTTTACTTCTGACTCTGGGGACTGAAAGCAGACCAGTGCCTGACGATATCAGAGGTCTGGATGGTTCATAACTTGGCAGCAGATCAGAAATGTATTTTGGTCCAAAACCATTCAATGCTTTATAAACCAACAACAGGACTTTGAAATCTATTCTTTGATAGACAGGAAGCCAGTGTAAAGATCTAGGAACTGGAGTGATGTGATCTACTTTTTTGGTTCTTGTTAGGACTCGAGCAGCAGCGTTCTGAATCAGCTGCAACTGTCTGATGGAGTTTTTAGGGAGTCCTGTAAGGACACCATTACAGTAGTCGAGTCTGCTGAAGATAAATGCGTAAACAAGTTTCTCCAAATCCTGCTAAGACATAAGTCCTCTTATCCTGGATATATTCTTAAGGTGATAGTAGGCTGACTTTGTAAGTGTCTTAATATGGCTGCTGAAATTCATGTCTGAGTCCATAATTACACCGAGGTTTCTGGCTTGGTCTGTAGTTTTCAGCATTACAGACTGTAGCTGAACAGAGACTTTTAGTCGTTCTTCCTTGGATCCAAAAACAAGTATTTCAGTCTTATCTTTGTTTAACTGAAGAAAGCTCTGACACATCCAATCATTGATTTGTTCAGTGCATCTACTCAGGGTATTTATGGGATTATAGTCCCCTGGTGATATGGTTATATCAATTTGTGTGTCATCTGCATAACTATGGTAGCAAATTTCATGTTTTCCATTATCTGAGCTAGAGGGAGCATGTAAATGTTGAATAGTAGAGGCCCCAGAATGGAGCCCTGGGGTACTCCGCTTGTCATTTTCATCCGTTCAGATGTGTAATCACCAATAGACACAGATAAATGCCCGAAGTGTGGCATTTCTGTCGATAGTGTTTAATTTTGTGACACATGGTTCAACAACTGAAACAA